>CM055911.1:18590719-18798219 GCA_029582155.1 Panopea generosa | reverse complement strand
TTATTTCTTGTCTATTATACTTCGTTACATGTATCTCTATGTGATTCTTCCCCCCCAATCTCTCTCTCTCTCTCTCTCTCTCTCTCTCTCTCTCTCTCTCTCTCTCTCTTTGTCTCTCTCCTCCCCTCTCTCTCTCTTAATGTATGACTGGTTCCTTTAACAGAACATGACTTGTAAAAGGAGAATAAGTAGAACTTAGAAAGGTTGCATCATGACGGACGAGTTATCTGGATAACATGATTAAAACATTAACATACTGTTAAAGCTGCAGCATCTTCGGTATATATGTATTATTAGGTCACCTGAGACTTTGCCTCAAAGGACCTTTTGCGATCGACTTTTGTCCGTCGTCGTCCGTCGTGCGTCGTCCGTCTGTAAACAACTGACATTTTCGACTTCTTCTCTAAAACAATAAGTCCAATCCTAATGAAATTTTGTATGCAACTTGGGTACCTAAAAGTGAATCACAATAAAGGTGAATCAAAATTGTGAATTGCATGTTCCCCATGCTCCTGGGGCCTTGGGCGGGACCAAAACAGTCAAATTCAAGGTGCATTTTGAAAATCTTCTTCTCAGTAAAGGAAGCACTTGGAAACAAATGATGTGCTGGATTATGAACATATATGGGTCCTTTATAAAAACTTGTGAATTGCATGTCCCTTGATCTCACGGTTTGTCTCTTGGGGTGGGGCCTGCTTTACTTAATCTTTATAAGAGAAATTGACAAAAAAAATTTTTTTCTTATGAATGCATATACTTATGTGAATGTTTTTTTGGATAACCATGTGACTGTTAAGGCCAATGGGCCTCTTGTTATTATTATGTCGTGATTGTGTCAATGTTCTTTGCATTCTAAGTGGCCAAGGTCTCGACACATATTTTCTAATTTCAATCATATGGTATCATGAGGTAGATTGACATTATTTTCATTCATTTCAGATGCGAAAGTATTGCAGATGCTGCGAAGTACGTACGTTTCCGTACGACAAATTTCCAAGTCATGTCCGAAAGTTGAAAGGTTACGCCTTTAAACCAATAATAATAAACGTAAGTATTAAAGCTACATATTAAACGTTTTACTGATTTTGAGAAATATATTAGACAGAGCTCCTGAAACTATATTGATAAGAAGGTAATTGACCTTTAACCCAAAGGTTGATCATTATTTTATAGTAAATAGAACGTTTACACGCTTCATAGAGAGGCTCAAATAAGAAGTTAAACTTAGATTTTAATGATTGTCGACATCTTCACTACCAAATTCTAACGAGAAAAGTAGTGGACATTTGTCATCTAAGAGATTTTATTGCTGCAATGTGCGAATATAGTTGAACAGTTGGAAAACGAAGGTAAACTTCTGAAATATTGTATTCATACCCTTATTTCAGTTTTTTTTATTTCCTAAACTCACAGTTCAAACTTGAAATGTTCCAAATCGATTAACAATGATTGATTTTTTAAATTACAAACTAGTCTGAAATGCCCTTTCCGATGGCGTTATTAACATTTGTTATGTCGCTACACCGTAAAACTCCAATTGGTCCGTTTTAAAAATGTGATTGTTCCTAACAATAGTTTGATAATGTAGCCCTGAAATTCACCATGTGTTTCTTTATTCTTTTATTTTAAAGATAAATATATAGGTAAATATGTGAAAAACACAATTTCTTCAATTGCATTAACGACATTTATCTCTTTTAAATTTTAGATGGTGTTCCAAGAGTTTGGTTACGTTTGGTGGCTGGATTCATCAATACGATTTAAAAAATCCGATCTCAGCGAAGTGTTAAGACGCGTGGACGAGGACAGTATATGGTTTTATTCATCGGGTTCATATAAATTCTCCGTTCCTTTCCATACCCGACTCGAAACATTTAAATACTTTGACGAAGATCCTGAAAAATACATGGAGTTTCAGGAAATTCAAGCTAATGTTTTAGTGTTTAGAAATAGCAATATGAGCAGGACGATATTAAAGCAATGGGTAGCGTGCTCGCTTATAAAAGACTGCATAGATCCTCCGGGGTCAGAGCTGAGATGCACAGATCCGCCTAAAGTGATGACCGCTGATTCCATAGGCAAATGTCAAAGGTTTGACCAGTCGGTGCTCAATATAATGCTACGACCTTTGTTTCCCTATAAAAATGAGTATCACATGCCCTCTTGTATTCAACTTAAGAGGCATCAGGGATCAGCCTACTTTCCAGAAACTTTGAATGATACTCTAGAATTAAAAATTTAAAGACATACCAGTTTGAATATATCATACATTTATATGTGTAAATCAGTCATATATTTCAATATATCATTTATTCCAATGTAAATGGTTTGATATTTAGACTACTGAAGATGATATTTAAATATTATCAATCAGAAAGGATCGGCGTTCAATGATCAAAATAAGAACTGGTTCGCATAATTTAAATGTAGAAAAAGGAAGAAACGGTTGTTTACCGTATGAAAATAGAATATGTAGAGTGTGTATCGATGGGATTGAGGATAAATACCATTTTCTACTACTATGTCTTGGCTATGCACATCGAAGATAAAAAATCTTGCCTCGTAAGTTTTGGCGTCACCCGAACATCAACAAGTTCAACATATTAATAGAACAGAACAGACTAACGTCATGCAAAACTGAAAAAAATGTTCACACCTTTTCATTGTCTGTTTACAATGCTTTTATTAAACGCAATGAGTTATTGTTAAATTAGATTACGTCATATTTATAGATATAATACGTGAGTAGAAACCAGCCTGTTTTTATGATTTGAAATGTAGGTCGATTGTTTACCAACTACTTAATTACTATAACTTAACTTATTTTAATTCGTAAACTATAACATTTATATTTGTTATAAATCTCACACGTATACACTGTTTATAAGATATTCATTTGTAATGCGTTTTTGGCTGGATGCCTTTATCGCAATAAAGTTTTGTATTTTCATTTATTCCAATGTGTGAATTCATTTTGTATTCTAAAGTGGGAAATCATGATACGTTTCTATATGCAAATTTATCATAAATTATACTTCTAAGGGTGAATTCATTGAATATTTATATGTGTGAATCCATCACATATTCCAATGTGTGAATTCCCCATATATTTCTTTGTGTGCTTTCGATAATTCATCATATAATCCAATATGCGAATTATGATATATTTCTATGTGTATATGCACCATATATTTAATATATATACGAATTCATTATATATTTCTATGTGAATATCCACCATACATTTAATGTATTTATGAATTCATTATATATTTCTATGTGAATATCCGCCATATATTTAATATATATACGAATTCATTATATATTTCTATGTGAATATCTGCCATATATTTAATATATTTATGAATTCATTATATATTTCTATGTGAATATCCGCCATATATTTAATATATTTATGAATTCATTATATATTTCTATGTGTGATAATAGAGTTTTATTCGCTTAATAAACCAGACATGTATATTAACTTTAATTGCACATGGATATATGACAAGTGATTGTATGCATGAATAACTGCATAATAATTTGTCACTTCATAAATATGATATTGATTAAATTTGTTATATGGTGTTCTTAATTTGTATGATATAATGATCACGATGTTAAGCATATTTGTTTCTGCTTTCTTAAGATTTTCAAACAAGAACATCATTTAAACAAAGGGGAAGAACTTTGTTTTTTTTTGTTATTTTACAAGCGGGGTTGTTTCCCATTAAATACTGAAACTCGGCACATTTTCGTCACAATTAGACGCTGTAACTTAGCGTACTGATATAACGTTCAAGTCAATCTTATTAAAACTAGAACAACTTTTAGCTTCCATACTCTACGCACAGTAAATCTGACAGCATTGCATTAAAGGTCACCTCAGATTGACCTTTCATGTAATGAATATTCATAACAATTCAGCCAATTCGATTAATCGTTACATTCGTCGCAGTTCATTGAAATTACCTTTATAACGTCGATTGATACATTCTTATAAAATGCTATTTCCTGGACGTTTATTCGGCCATAGTGATGTTGGTGCATAAATGAAAAAAGCCCCGGTATCATCCCTGTTTTCTATAATTTCTGAAAATCATTTACATTTAACATCGGAGCAGCCATAATGTTTTCGTCGTAACAATTATAAATGGGTGATCCCATCTGAATATAGATTTTTCTTCGGTTAAAATACACTTCTACTTCAGCTTTCAAAACCTCGAAAGCAATGCTCTGATTGACTGGAAGAAATGTCAATAAATTGAAATTACCATTCAAATTCCTTAATAGACGCATATTTTGGTTTGGATGGAAACTTATTTTAAAGATGACTTTTAGACAACTGGTGATGAAACATATCTAATTAATAGATAATAAATATTTAATGAGTCGCAGGAACACAGCCTTTCTTTGGTGCATAGGTTTTCTAAATGCTTTATGAGAGATTTGAATAGCTTGATAGCATTATTTCATATTTACTCTATTAAAGATTCAATATTCATGAATCCTATTAAAGTTATGTAAAAAGTGTGACTTTTAACCCGACGGCGATGCTCTTTATGGTGATACAACGTTATCATTTATAATGTTATTGTTAGAAATAGTTCGTACAATAAATGCAATGATAATATGTACACGATCTACTTCTAGTTGCTATGTTTACTATTTCTACTTTTGAGAAATGCTTACAAAATGTGAACTAGTGACATGTGTATAATTAAGTTGTTAAATAAAATTGAGTAAATTGCATTAAACACTTATAACATAAAGTTAAATAAACTTACTATGTGGAATTATACAGCAAATTGGAAATATTTTTTATTATTTGATACATATATATGCTATTGCTATTATAAATATAATAAATGTATGATGAATACAATCTATGGCATTTATTTGTTTATTATTATAATTCTTAATTCAGATTGGTTTGCGCGCATCAACAGTTGTGTGCATTTGAAATTGTTTTGGTTTCAGTAGAATAGTTTTAGTCATGATTTCCTTGGATAACTTTATTATTATAAAGGAATGTCATTCCTCCCCTTTTACGGTGGCGTAGCTTCATATAAGCACTGTATGCAAGTGTCTTCATATTTACTAAGAAATCGAAATGATAAAACTGCCAAAAATGTAATAAAATCGGACCTTTAGTGGGGTAGGGGGTGGGGGCGGGACATAAACTATCGATTCGCCACAAAAATCATTGGGTAATTAACAGATCAAGCTATTTCACATAATTTTTTCAATTTATATGGTTATAAAACGGTAAATTCAAGGTTAATATAAACGATAATCAGGCCCCTCAAAACACACCAAAAATGCACTTACGACAGCTTAGCTAAAAAAAATGTTGGGAGGAACATGTACCCGGACACCCTACAACTGTGCCAACACATCGTTTTCAGCCATATATACCCCTGTTTAAAACCGTTTGTACCTTATTTCCATATTTTCTTTTTTGAAACGAAACACTTAAAGATTTCCGTAATTTACCTGGGTCTTGTGCGTGACACGTCGTCGTGCTATGGTAGTTAAAACTCTTTCGTTGTACGACAAGATTCTTGACCGTATAATTTATTTATACTACCACCCCTTAAAAATAAATAAATGAAAAATAAACGTCTTATAAAGATTTCTATTAAATGAAAATATTGCTGTTTCAGAAAATACAATGGCCATTATTTTTATGATATCTTTAACCACAAAATGTTTCTTTAAACAAAAGTTTAAAAATTATTCTCCCTATGTAATATAATTATAGTGAATCAATGACCATATTTTATACAAAATTGTTATAAAACACCACATAAGATATTCTTATTTAAATCAAACAAACATGCCAACAATTTTCAGACATTCAGATTATTTTAACAAAGAAAAGAAATAGTTTAAACAATAATAAAGCGTTTGCCACCCAGATGAAGCAGTGAGCTATGGATATTTGTTTTAAATAGTTCCCGGAAATTAAAAAATATAAAAATATACAAATTTTGCATAGGTAGTACAGGTCAGTTTTCGTACCACGATGAACAAGCACAACTTTCACTACTAGTCGTTCGTTACTAATTCGTCACATGCCAAACAAGTGATGGAAGATAGGTCGATAGACTCGTACACCCACTATTATGTCATATTCCCACCCCCCCATATTTGTTTTGTTTTATAAAAAAAAGAATAGAAGGATTTGAACAAAAAAAAATGGTTAACTGTTCTTTTGTGTTCTAGACAATGGACACTTACATGAGTACACATGGTAAGGCACACATATTCATGAAACCTTATACAGACGGTTTGTATCCTTTCTAAATCACTTTAAAAGAGAGGTGTTAATTAGCCTTAATCTTCAGAAATGTTTACACAGGTCAGATGTAAATGAATTGATTTACATCAGATTCTTTCCCCCTCCCCCCGCACCCCTGAGAATTTGTAAATGCATTCAGTTATCAGATCATAAAACACGGTTTAACCAGTATAGAAATACATATGCTGAATGATATAAAAATTTAATTTTCAAATTATGAACTACTTAAATCAATAGTTTGACCTCAACATTAATCAAACTGTTAACAAATTTAAATTAATAGATGTAATCAGACTTATACTTCAATTATTATCCGAGATAGCCATGTAATCTCTATGTACGCTAGTGTTGCTGTAAGATAGCCATGTAATCTCTATGTACGCTAGTGTTGCTGTAAGATAGCCATGTAATCTCTATGTACGCTAGTGTTGCTGTAAGATAGCCATGTAATCTCTATGTACGCTAGTGTTGCTGTAAGATAGCCATGTAATCTCTATGTACGCTAGTGTTGCTGTAAGATAGGACGTGCTCCTAACCTCGTTCTGGTGTAGATATGCTTATTCATTAGACAATATTAAGAATGGTCTATAACGGTAACGTATTACTTCAATTATGCCGACCATTGGCCCGTATTACAGATATATACACGATATAATGCCAGCCAGAGTGATGTTATGTAAACAGTTTTTTTCAATACAGATACATACACTATATAATGCCAGACAGAGTGGTGTTATGTAAACAGTTTTAACAATACGTATGTATGTGAAATAGACCTTATCTAAATGATACATCAAATGAAGCTGGCGTAGCTTGTGAAGAAAACAGTCACCAAACAATGAAAAACACAAATAATGCAATTAATTAAAATGGACACAGCATATATACACAAAAAACTAAACAAACATGGATTACCTGCCTTTTAGCGCACAGTAACAAAACCAACAAAGACCAGGCTGAACCGCGTTCGTGAATGTATCACACATTGCCCTAAGCCAGTGTAAGTGTCGTGAAACGAGCGTTACAATGACGTTAAACCCCATTCCAACACGAAATAAAAAGAATTGCAATATTCTATATATATTATTGATTTATTTATTAAAGTGATAGATAATTGCACTTTAAATGTACAACATTAGCAAAAACGTTAATGAATGTTTATGAATTGATACCCAGCCAAATAAGACAAAATTTAATAAGAATGGTATTATTTCAACACATTTGTAAAGATGGAAAATTACATTACACTGTTTAAGATAGAGGACAAAAAACATAACATCAGATGAATACCATTCATCAACCAATGCAATTGATAAAAAAATGTTTAATTTTGGTTTGTTTTAAAAACACTTCAAATTGCTTATCACACACAGTTTCTTGTGAAATCCTAAAACGAACTTTTAACAAAAGGTAGGATGAAAGTTCTGAGTGTAATCAAAACGTTTTTTATGTATGGACCTCGTTAGATAACCTGTCCTACAGAGTTGATTGTCTTGGTAACTGACTGGTTTTTGAAGTTTGAAACTGATTGATTGATTGAATATTTAGCGTCATGTTTATGCCATCCAGGGCTAACAGACGATATGTTAACAAAATCACTGTTTCCTGGGATTCTGAAAGGTTAATTTGAACTCGAGCACACCCCAACTCCGCAAGTTACTTATATATTTCTCACTTGAATCAGCGATGAGAGACGAATGATAATGAGATGCAGTGTCGTATATCAACTATCACAAAGATTGTGGCCGGGCGGGGATTCGAACTCGGGACCCCTGGAGTTTTGAAACTGATTTTGTCCTCTATATTTTGCTAGGTGTGGGTTAATTAAAGGAGCTTTCCATGCACGTAGAAAAAGTAATATATCGGTAGAACAAGTAATGAAGTGATAGAACAAGAAGTGTAGTGGAAGAACAAGTAATGAAGTGGTAGAACAAGTACTGAAGTGGAAAAACAAGAAATCAGGTGATTGAACTAGTAGTGAAGTGGTAAAACAAGTAATGAAGTTGTAGAATAAGAACTGAAGTGGAAAAACAAGTAATGAAGTGGTTGAACAAGTAATGAATTAGTAGAACAAGTAATGAAGTGGTAGAACAAGAAGTGTAGTGAAAAAAACAAGTAATGAAATGGTAGAACAAGTAATAAAGTGGTAGGACAAGTACTGAAGTGGAAAAACAAGTAATGAAGTGGTTGAACAAGTAGTGAAGTGGTAGAACAAATGATGAAGTGAAAGAACAATTCGTGTAGTGAATTGTTTCAGTGCCGTGGTTGTATGTTTAAACATGAAATGATGAAATTGGTGATATATTTAAAGACCCGAGATTGAAACTGTTTTATAGTATATTGCATGTTCATTGAAATTTAAATGAAACCAAACAAAATATAAAAGACAACTGTTTTCGCGGAAACTCGGCAGAGCAGAGCCTCGTTCCTTCCAAAAACAGTTTTCCCTCTAAGCGTAATTGTCTATCCAAACCTCCAACCCATGCAAGATACTTATAACGTTACCCTCGGGGTCAAAGTTATATGCGGGAACTCGGCAGAGCAGAGCCTCGTTTATTCAAAAAACAGTTTTCCCCCTGGGCTTAATTGTCTATCCGAACCTCCAACCCATGCCAAATACTTATAACCTCACTCTCGGGGTCAATGTTATATGCGGGAAACTCGACAGAGCAGAGCTTCGGTCCTTCTAGAAACAGTTTTCCTTCTGGGCGTAATTGTTTATCCGAACCTCCAACCCATGCCAAATACTTATAACCTCACTCTCGGGGTCAACGTTATATGCGAGAAACTCGACAGAGCAGAGCTTCGGTCCTTCTAGAAACAGTTATCCTTTTGGGCGTAATTGTTTATCCGAACCTCCAACCCATGCCAAATACTTATAACCTCACTCTCGGGGTCAACGTTATATGCGAGAAACTCGACAGAGCAGAGCTTCGGTCCTTCTAGAAACAGTTATCCTTTTGGGCGTAATTGTTTATCCGAACCTCCAACCCATGCCAAATACTTGTAACCTCACTCTCGGGGTCAACGTTATATGCGAGAAACTCGACAGAGCAGAGCTTCGGTCCTTCTAGAAACAGTTATCCTTTTGGGCGTAATTGTTTATCCGAACCTCCAACCCATGCCAAATACTTATAACCTCACTCTCGGGGTCAACGTTATATGCGGGAAACTCGACAGAGCAGAGCTTCGGTCCTTCTAGAAACAGTTATCCTTCTGGGCGTAATTGTTTATCCGAACCTCCAACCCATGCCAAATACTTATAACCTCACTCTCGGGGTCAACGTTATATGCGAGAAACTCGACAGAGCAGAGCTTCGGTCCTTCTAGAAACAGTTATCCTTTTGGGCGTAATTGTTTATCCGAACCTCCAACCCATGCCAAATACTTATAACCTCACTCTCGGGGTCAACGTTATATGCGAGAAACTCGACAGAGCAGAGCTTCGGTCCTTCTAGAAACAGTTATCCTTTTGGGCGTAATTGTTTATCTGAACCTCCAACCCATGCCAAATACTTATAACCTCACTCTCGGGGTCAACGTTATATGCGAGAAACTCGATAGAGCAGAGCTTCGGTCTTTCTAGAAACAGTTATCCTTCTGGGCGTAATTGTTTATCCGAACCTCCAACCCATGCCAAATACTTATAACCTCACTCTCGGGGTCAACGTTATATGCGAGAAACTCGACAGAGCAGAGCTTCGGTCCTTCTAGAAACAGTTATCCTTTTGGGCGTAATTGTTTATCCGAACCTCCAACCCATGCCAAATACTTATAACCTCACTCTCGGGGTCAACGTTATATGCGAGAAACTCGACAGAGCAGAGCTTCGGTCCTTCTAGAAACAGTTATCCTTCTGGGCGTAATTGTTTATCCGAACCTCCAACCCATGCCAAATACTTATAACCTCACTCTCGGGGTCAACGTTATATGCGAGAAACTCGACAGAGCAGAGCTTCGGTCCTTCTAGAAACAGTTATCCTTTTGGGCGTAATTGTTTATCCGAACCTCCAACCCATGTCAAATACTTATAACCTCACTCTCGGGGTCAACGTTATATGCGAGAAACTCGATAGAGCAGAGCTTCGGTCTTTCTAGAAACAGTTATCCTTCTGGGCGTAATTGTTTATCCGAACTTCCAACCCATGCCAAATACTTATAACCTCACTCTCGGGGTCAACGTTATATGCGAGAAACTCGACAGAGCAGAGCTTCGGTCCTTCTAGAAACAGTTATTATTTTGGGCGTAATTGTTTATCCGAACCTCCAACCCATGCCAAATACTTATAACCTCACTCTCGGGGTCAACGTTATATGCGAGAAACTCGACAGAGCAGAGCTTCGGTCCTTCTAGAAACAGTTATCCTTCTGGGCGTAATTGTTTATCCGAACCTCCAACCCATGCCAAATACTTATAACCTCACTCTCGGGGTCAACGTTATATGCGAGAAACTCGACAGAGCAGAGCTTCGGTCCTTCTAGAAACAGTTATCCTTTTGGGCGTAATTGTTTATCCGAACCTCCAACCCATGCCAAATACTTGTAACCTCACTCTCGGGGTCAACGTTATATGCGGGAACTCGACAGAGCAGAACCTCGGTCCTTCCAAAAACAGTTATCCTTCTGGGCGTAATTGTTTATCCGAACCTCCAACCCATGCCAAATACTTATAACCTCACTCTCGGGGTCAACGTTATATGCGAGAAACTCGACAGAGCAGAGCTTCGGTCCTTCTAGAAACAGTTATCCTTCTGGGCGTAATTGTTTATCCGAACCTCCAACCCATGCCAAATACTTATAACCTCACTCTCGGGGTCAACGTTATATGCGAGAAACTCGGCAGAGCAGAGCTTCGGTCCTTCTAGAAACAGTTTTCCTTCTGGGCGTAATTGTTTATCCGAACCTCCAACCCATGCCAAATACTTATAACCTCACTCTCGGGGTCAACGTTATATGCGGGAAACTCGACAGAGCAGAGCTTCGGTCCTTCTAGAAACAGTTTTCCTTCTGGGCGTAATTGTTTATCCGAACCTCCAACCCATGCCAAATACTTATAACCTCACTCTCGGGGTCAACGTTATATGCGGGAAACTCGACAGAGCAGAGCTTCGGTCCTTCCAAAAACAGTTATCCTTCTGGGCGTAATTGTTTATCCGAACCTCCAACCCATGCCAAATACTTATAACCTCACTCTCGGGGTCAACGTTATATGCGAGAAACTCGACAGAGCAGAGCTTCGGTCCTTCTAGAAACAGTTTTCCTTCTGGGCGTAATTGTTTATCCGAACCTCCAACCCATGCCAAATACTTATAACCTCACTCTCGGGGTCAACGTTATATGCGAGAAACTCGGCAGAGCAGAGCTTCGGTCCTTCTAGAAACAGTTTTCCTTCTGGGCGTAATTGTTTATCCGAACCTCCAACCCATGCCAAATACTTATAACCTCACTCTCGGGGTCAACGTTATATGCGGGAAACTCGACAGAGCAGAGCTTCGGTCCTTCTAGAAACAGTTTTCCTTCTGGGCGTAATTGTTTATCCGAACCTCCAACCCATGCCAAATACTTATAACCTCACTCTCGGGGTCAACGTTATATGCGAGAAACTCGGCAGAGCAGAGCTTCGGTCCTTCTAGAAACAGTTATCCTTCTGGGCGTAATTGTTTATCCGAACCTCCAACCCATGCCAAATACTTATAATCTCACTCTCGGGGTTAACGTTATATGCGGGAAACTCGGCAGAGCAGAGCTTCGGTCCTTCTAGAAACAGTTATCCTTCTGGGCGTAATTGTTTATCCGAACCTCCAACCCATGCCAAATACTTATAACCACACTCTCGGGGTCAACGTTATATGCGGGAAACTCGGCAGAGCAGAGCTTCGGTCATTCTAGAAACAGTTATCCTTCTGGGCGTAATTGTTTATCCGAACCTCCAACCCATGCCAAATACCTATAATCTCACTCTCGGGGTTAACGTTATATGCGGGAAACTCGGCAGAGCAGAGCTTCGGTCCTTCTAGAAACAGTTTTCCTTCTGGGCGTAATTGTTTATCCGAACCTCCAACCCATGCCAAATACTTATAACCTCACTCTCGGGGTCAACGTTATATGCGGGAACTCGACAGAGCAGAGCTTCGGTCCTTCTAGAAACAGTTTTCCTTCTGGGCGTAATTGTTTATCCGAACCTCCAACCCATGCCAAATACCTATAATCTCACTCTCGGGGTTAACGTTATATGCGGGAAACTCGGCAGAGCAGAGCTTCGGTCATTCTAGAAACAGTTATCCTTCTGGGCGTAATTGTTTATCCGAACCTCCAACCCATGCCAAATACCTATAATCTCACTCTCGGGGTTAACGTTATATGCGGGAAACTCGGCAGAGCAGAGCTTCGGTCCTTCTAGAAACAGTTTTCCTTCTGGGCGTAATTGTTTATCCGAACCTCCAACCCATGCCAAATACTTATAACCTCACTCTCGGGGTCAACGTTATATGCGGGAAACTCGGCAGAGCAGAGCTTCGGTCATTCTAGAAACAGTTATCCTTCTGGGCGTAATTGTTTATCCGAACCTCCAACCCATGCCAAATACTTATAATCTCACTCTCGGGGTTAACGTTATATGCGGGAAACTCGGCAGAGCAGAGCTTCGGTCCTTCTAGAAACAGTTATCCTTCTGGGCGTAATTGTTTATCCGAACTTCCAACCCATGCCAAATACTTATAACCACACTCTCGGGGTCAACGTTATATGCGGGAAACTCGGCAGAGCAGAGCTTCGGTCCTTCTAGAAACAGTTATTCTTCTGGGCGTAATTGTTTATCCGAACCTCCAACCCATGCCAAATACTCATAACCTCACTCTCGGGGTCAACGTACTACGCGGGAAACTCGGCAGAGCAGAGCCTCGGTCCTTCTAGAAACAGTTATCCTTCTGGGCGTAATTGTTTATCCGAACCTCCAACCCATGCCAAATACTTATAACCTCACTCTTCGGGGTCAACGTTATATGCGAGAAACTCGACAGAGCAGAGCTTCGGTCCTTCTAGAAACAGTTTCCTTCTGGGCGTAATTGTTTATCCGAACCTCCAACCCATGTCCAA
This sequence comes from Panopea generosa, assembly GCA_029582155.1. NCBI lineage: Eukaryota > Metazoa > Mollusca > Bivalvia > Adapedonta > Hiatellidae > Panopea > Panopea generosa. The sequence goes on along the minus strand of CM055911.1, from coordinate 18,784,817 downwards.
ATACTTATAACCTCACTCTCGGGGTCAACGTTATATGCGGGAAACTCGGACAGAGCAGAGCTTCGGTCCTTCTAGAAACAGTTATTCTTCTGGGCGTAATTGTTTATCCGAACCTCCAACCCATGCCAAATACTTATAACCTCACTCTCGGGGTCAACGTTATATGCGGGAAACTCGGCAGAGCAGAGCTTCGGTCCTTCTAGAAACAGTTATCCTTCTGGGCGTAATTGTTTATCCGAACCTCCAACCCATGCCAAATACTTATAATCTCACTCTCGGGGTCAACGTTATATGCGGGAAACTCGACAGAGCAGAGCTTCGGTCCTTCCAGAAACAGTTATCCTTCTGGGCGTAATTGTTTATCCGAACCTCCAACCCATGCCAAATACTTATAACCTCACTTTCGGGGTCAACGTTATATGCGAGAAACTCGGCAGAGCAGAGCTTCGGTCCTTCTAGAAACAGTTTTCCTTCTGGGCGTAATTGTTTATCCGAACCTCCAACCCATGTCAAATACTTATAACCTCACTCTCGGGGTCAACGTTATATGCGGGAAACTCGACAGAGCAGAGCTTCGGTCCTTCTAGAAACAGTTATCCTTCTGGGCGTAATTGTTTATCCGAACCTCCAACCCATGCCAAATACTTATAATCTCACTCTCGGGGTCAACGTTATATGCGGGAAACTCGACAGAGCAGAGCTTCGGTCCTTCCAGAAACAGTTATCCTTCTGGGCGTAATTGTTTATCCGAACCTCCAACCCATGCCAAATACTTATAACCTCACTCTCGGGGTCAACGTTATATGCGGGAACTCGACAGAGCAGAGCTTCGGTCCTTCTAGAAACAGTTATCCTTCTGGGCGTAATTGTTTATCCGAACCTCCAACCCATGCCAAATACTTATAACCTCACTCTCGGGGTCAACGTTATATGCGGGAAACTCGACAGAGCAGAGCTTCGGTCCTTCTAGAAACAGTTATCCTTCTGGGCGTAATTGTTTATCCGAACCTCCAACCCATGCCAAATACTTATAACCTCACTCTCGGGGTCAACGTTATATGCGGGAAACTCGACAGAGCAGAGCTTCGGTCCTTCTAGAAACAGTTTTCCTTCTGGGCGTAATTGTTTATCCGAACCTCCAACCCATGCCAAATACTTATAACCTCACTCTCGGGGTCAACGTTATATGCGGGAACTCGACAGAGCAGAGCTTCGGTCCTTCCAGAAACAGTTATCCTTCTGGGCGTAATTGTTTATCCGAACCTCCAACCCATGCCAAATACTTATAACCTCACTCTCGGGGTCAACGTTATATGCGGGAACTCGACAGAGCAGAGCTTCGGTCCTTCTAGAAACAGTTTTCCTTCTGGGCGTAATTGTTTATCCGAACCTCCAACCCATGCCAAATACTTATAACCTCACTCTCGGGGTCAACGTTATATGCGAGAAACTCGACAGAGCAGAGCTTCGGTCCTTTTATCCTTCTGGGCGTAATTTACTATCCGAACCTCCAACCCATGCCAAATACTTATAACCTCACTCTCGGGGTCAACGTTATATGCGGGAAACTCGACAGAGCAGAGCTTCGGTCCTTCTAGAAACAGTTTTCCTTCTGGGCGTAATTGTTTATCCGAACCTCCAACCCATGCCAAATACTTATAACCTCACTCTCGGGGTCAACGTTATATGCGGGAACTCGACAGAGCAGAGCTTCGGTCCTTCCAGAAACAGTTATCCTTCTGGGCGTAATTGTTTATCCGAACCTCCAACCCATGCCAAATACTTATAACCTCACTCTCGGGGTCAACGTTATATGCGGGAAACTCGACAGAGCAGAGCTTCGGTCCTTCTAGAAACAGTTTTCCTTCTGGGCGTAATTGTTTATCCGAACCTCCAACCCATGCCAAATACTTATAACCTCACTCTCGGGGTCAACGTTATATGCGGGAACTCGACAGAGCAGAGCTTCGGTCCTTCTAGAAACAGTTTTCCTTCTGGGCGTAATTTACTATCCGAACCTCCAACCCATGCCAAATACTTATAACCTCACTCTCGGGGTCAACGTTATATGCGGGAAACTCGACAGAGCAGAGCTTCGGTCCTTTTAGAAACAGTTTTCCTTCTGGGCGTAATTTACTATCCGAACCTCCAACCCATGCCAAATACTTATAACCTCACTCTCGGGGTCAACGTTATATGCGGGAAACTCGACAGAGCAGAGCTTCGGTCCTTCTAGAAACAGTTTTCCTTCTGGGCGTAATTGTTTATCCGAACCTCCAACCCATGCCAAATACTTATAATCTCACTCTCGGGGTCAACGTTATATGCGGGAAACTCGACAGAGCAGAGCTTCGGTCCTTCTAGAAACAGTTTTCCTTCTGGGCGTAATTGTTTATCCGAACCTCCAACCCATGCCAAATACTTATAACCTCACTCTCGGGGTCAACGTTATATGCGAGAATTGATTTGTTTTGAATTGAACATGTTTGCAGTAAGTTTAAAAGACATGCCCAACCAAATTAGCTAAATAAATTTTGCTTTTTAAATCAGATATTTTGTTGTCGTTTAAACAAATTGTTACACGTTTAATATTCAATGCAGTAAGTTGATTTACAATTAACAAAATGCAATAATTTTGATTTCAAAATAAGCAACATTCTTAGTTATATTTTAGAAAACTATTGTTTTCGTAAAATGAAATTTATTCAAGTGATACGTTTATACCACAAACACGTTATTTACCGTCTTGCAAGAAGACCTATCACACCTTTGTATTATAAATCAACACCTGATGCCACCGCCAAATGCACATAAATTAAGCTTATTTTGATCGACTTGTATACGGTAATTCACATATCAAAATAGTTTATTATAACTGTCTTTATTATGTCAACTAAGATTTAAACCCTTCATGCATATTCATTATATTGAATCATAACGATTCTAAATTTGAAATACTAGCAATGTACAAGACGATTATTGCACACAGTTTATAGTTAGTACAGTAGAACCTCGTTGACTCGAACACGGATGACTGGAGCACCACATGTAGCTCAAACAACATATATGATCCCGACCGAATATCTCGATGGATATACATGTATGTATGTTGGTAAAAAATACTTAGCTCGAACAACCCTAAATACGAACTATTTTGTCCAGTCTCGTCAGGTTCGAGCCGTCGAAGTTCTACTGTACTAATATATGCAAGATGTGGAAAACAGCTTAAAGCACAAACGAACCGCTCTTGAATTCGCTTCCTGGGTAGAACCAAGCCTGTGAATTGTTTTTTTGTTACTGTCATTTGGTCAAGCCGGGGATCGAACCTGCAATACCTGGCTTTATCCACTACACTATAGCCTTGCATAAGCGTATAAGTGTCCAGTGCGCCCTGAATTAATGATGAAAAGGACATGCATTTCACGCATATGCCGTTGCTGCATGTTTATATTCGCTTTTAACAAATATTGTTGTCATATTTGATATGTATTATTTATTTATTAAAGTGATAGATAATGGCGCTTTAAATTTAGAACGTAAGCAAAAACGTTAATGAATGTTTATGGATACCCAGCCAAGTAAGACTTATCAGTCACTATGTTATTAAAAATAGTATCATTTCAAATGGAAAATTACACGACACTGTTTAAGATAGAGGACAAAACACTTTTTAGTTTTAACTAATGCAATTAATTAAAAAATGTTTAATTTTGCTTTGTTTTAAAAGCACTTAAACGTTTATTGAATAACTGTTTTTTTAGAGATACTCTTTTATTTATAAGAGCATGTCAATATTACTTACATAAGATCGGTTTTTAGCACATCCTTTATTAATTTTTAATTCAAATTTTCACTTAAATTGACATATTTAGGAGAACATAATAGGAAAATTTCACTTTTAGAATGGGGTTTGACGCCATTTTCAACAAATTTCAGGTTATATATTGCATATCCAATTTTATTAGTGGAGGAAGACCTCAGAATAGAGTAGAACGACTGCCCTTCACCATGTTACTGACAAACTTTCTCACATTTACATCTTGGAGCAAACGGGACTCGAAGCTTTAACCTTAGTGATGAGAGATATGTGATCTTGACGTCTCATATCACTTTTACATTTACCATAAGGCTCCATTGTAACATTTATGTCCAAAACAGAGTGAAATATCAAATTCTGCAGTTTGTGTCTGAGCTCAAATTTTTTACTGGTTCAAGACACGCAATTATAAAAGAAAAAAAGCATACCTTGACCAGGTTTTTTTTTAATTGCAATGCTTCTGCGAGACCTATCAATTTCCAGAGTAATAATATGTCAACTATTCGCCTAGATGCGGTTCGAACTAACAATTCTGAAATGACACATAATTGTCAAGAAAGCTGGTATCAGCTTCAAATTTTCAGTGGTGATTTCTAAAATACTGACCATTGAACTCATGCTAGCAAAAAACAAACAATTGCAGTACAAAGCCCTGAAAAAGTAGAAAAAAAACTGAAGTTTTATTACTTCCTCCTTCATCTGAAAGTCCGGAGTACTAAAGGGAGATAAAAGTGGTGTGAGTCCTTGAGACATCGCCTTAAACCACTTGGCCACGGAGGACCCAAATATATTTCATCTTCAACATGAGATGTTATTGTTTAGAGTCATACTGTACGTATAAAGTTTATCAGCACTTTTTAGTGTAAGTACAGAGAGACGATTGATACATCAAGGACTCAGATTAAACATTTAAACTAAAGAGCTAATTAGCATGTTAATTACATTACAATTAGCATTCAATTGACGTAGTAACTTCATTTAATTGAAGGCAGAATGTCAACCACAGCTATCGGAAAACACCGCAAAATGAGAACGCCTGTTATAGTTTAATTATCACGTATATTACTAAAATTAGTGATATTGAGCTATAAATGTATCATAAATTTACGAAATAATGGCTTATGTTTGTCTTTGTAGTTTAAACATATTTTATTTCAAATATTTTGAAATGGGGTTGGGGGGCAACAAATTATTCCAACCTAGATTCGGCCCTCCCCTCTTCAAGTAGCAACTTTACAGTGTATAACAGAACACATTACATGTTGATAATGTATTCGTGCAGACCAATGTATCAAGTTGCGGAAAGAAATGCGTATTAAATATTAAAATCGTTGACAGTGTTAGCCAATTGTTCTTTATCGTCAGATATTTGTTTAAAAAATTAAACTTGCTTAACTTAGCAAATACATATAGAAAGCTTTAAAATTAAAAGTCTTACTCCGACCTTTATTTTAAATTAATGAATTAATTGATCATTCTCACGGAAGCAATGTTATACTAGTATGTATGTATTGTTAATAAATAAGATGAAATAATTAATTGTAATTGATTAGGTAAAATACTAAGATTATATGGGTAAATCATGTTTTTCAGTGTTAGTTAATATATTTTGTTTAACAGATAAGTCCATATACTTAACATTTGATACTTTTTCAAATGTTCATAATACTTATATCTGTCATGTGAAAAAATAATGTCAATTGTATGTACTTTGATGAGAAACTGTAAAGTCAATACAATATATTTATGTTTATTTGAAAAAAAAGAATACATTATCAGCCCCGCAACTCGTGAACTTTGAATAATTAAAGCCCTAGAAGTCAAGTACATTTAACGAATCGTTAATAACCAGCGAAGATTGACATTAAATAGCATCTTAATGCGATAAAATAATATTTAATTTAAATGAATCGTTATACAGTTCAAATGCACAATTAACTAAATTCAAATTGCATAAATGCAAGTAGTATATTAATCTGCTGTATATCAAAGTCTAATTAAAAGTGTACAAAATACACTATAAACGTCTAAGTATGTCAATAATATGCAGCCCGCGGTGAAATAAACATGTTGATTTAGTTCATAATGGTGCAATATGTCATTAACTTAAACAAAAAATAGCTTGTGTTCGCCGTGAATTGTTTAAACATTTCTCACGAAAACAGTAAATGTTCTAATTACGTTGTTAATTGCCACTTGAGTGTGAAGGTAGTTCATTGTTTATCGTGTACGATAACTTCACATGTGGGTTTTAAATGTTATCAACTTACATTAGTTTTTACGTAACGCTGTCACGTACAGACGTTTTTATAGAAAACATGCTTAAATTTAAACTTGTAATCCTCCGATGCATATTGTAAAATCGAGGATTATATACATTGCATACAAAACCATCTGTCATATTTGATACTTGTATTAGAGATATTGTAAAGATCAATATTTTGTTCATTATACTATTGTAATACTATTGTACCTTCTCCAAATAAAACTATATTATAGTAGCTAATTCATGGTATATAGCTATGAGTTAGATGTATACTCTTATATAAATCCAACATTATACGGAAAACGTGTGGTATATACAGGACACATTTATTTTATTCTTCAATACTATGGTTATTTCCCTTGCAGTCTGATCTATATTTTTTTATTCTGCGTTTTGATTAAAACTTAAAAACATTATTATGTATTTTAAATACGAAAGTGAAAATAGATAAATAGTATCACAAGTTGGGTGACCCCAGTGGTCGCCATTTGCCGATACAGGTAGCGTTACCAAATCGATCATTGTTGCCATCAGATTTGCTACTAGAAGTAGAAAGTTAGTTATCCTTTGACATCTGATTGAAACCACCTTCAAACTGTTTTTATCTCAAACAATACATCAACATTGGTTTTCCAATCATCACAATTATGTATCTACGCCGTATATATACGTTAAGTTGATCAAGTTTGCTTTGTTGTAACAAAATGATTGCAATACACTACATGTTGTTGTTGTTGTTATATGGTGTTTAGCGTCGCTTTCAACAACTTTTCAGTAATATCGCGACGGTGTCCACTTGAGAAAGTGTTCTGAGCGTTGTCAAACTGGAGTACCATGCCGCAGACACATGGTATGATACACCACCCTGTCGCATTATACTGACACCGGGCCGATCAGATCTAGAACTTTCCTCTAAATGCTAAGCGCCAAGCGAGGAAGCTTCTACCATTTTTAAAGTCTTTGTTATGACCCGGTCGGGAATCGAATTCACGACCTTCCGCATGCGAGGCGGACGCTTTACTGCTAAATCACGCTGCGATCTACTATTCCCTACATACAAAACTGCACGGGTAATGCATCCAAATGTCATCTTATCAATCGAATCTACACATATTGTAAATTTGTTTACTGGCCCAAGACCAGGGCCCCGAATCACGTACGCTCGTATGTTGACAAAATTTATGAAAAAAAAAAATCTAGTCTGTCGCGTACTCATTTTACGATCTTATAAATAGTATTCTTTCTTAAATTTGCAAAAATACTCCGCAAATGAAACGTTCATGGATATCACAATTTGTTCGTACGAAATTCGTTAGCGTTTCGAAGGTAAACGAAACGGGCCTCTGGTCTTGGGCGAGTAAATGAATTTACTATATGTGTTTTCGACCTGTGGACGACCTGTCAATCCTATTTAGCTGCTTTAAAGTTAGTACAACTTATGGTACATACTGAATTATTTTGACCGTATTTAATTCTTACGTTTCGAATATAACTAGACATTGTAAACAAAAGTAGTCCCATTGGACTGTTTTTGTACAAAAATGGGATCATATACATGGGCATGTGTAACACAGATATTCTTTGATAAGTATATATAAGAAAAAAACCCATTTATATGTAATGCTACTCGCAAAGGCATGAATCCGAGCTGCGGATTCGGTTTACTAACCTTCGTAAGTCTATACTTGTTGTTGTACTTGATGTATGGGGTTTAGCAACGATTCTAAAAAAAATAATTCAGTTATAACAGTAGTATCATTATATCTAATTGCAGTATATGTTGTGTCATCCTGATGATGATTGATGATGATGATGATGGTGGTGGTGATGATGATGATGATGATAATAATGATGACAATGATGATAATGATGATGAAGGTGATGATGATTACGATGATGACGATGATGATGGTGATGATGATGATGATGATCGTAATTATGATGGTGGCGATAATAGTGATAATAATGATGATGATGGTGATGACGATGATGATGATGAAATTCAGAAGGAGTAGGAGGAGGAGGATGTTGATGATAATGATGATGATGATGATGACATACAGTTTTGTGGACACCGCAAAACACTAAAATCATAGAATGAAAAATATACATATCGAAAATAAGTAAAACACAAATATAACAGAGTCCTTGCAACGTTCAGTAAAGCAAAAAACGTAAACAAAACGGGTAAACCCATCATCGCTGCACCCAGTCATCGCATCATAAAACGATACTAGTATTACATCAGGAAACAATAACGGTTACGTATTATTTCAATTATGCAGGCCATTGACCCGTAATACAGATACATACACGATATAATGCCAGACAGAGTTTTATCAATACATATGTACGTGAAATAGACCTTAGTTAAATGATACATCAAATGAAGCTGGCGTAGCTTGTGAAGAAAACAGTCACCAAACAATGAAAAACACAAATAATGCAATTAATTAAAATGCACACAGCATATATACACAAAAAACTAAACAAACATGGATTACCTGCCTTTTAGCGCCCAGTAAAAAAACAACAAAGACCATTATTAACTGCTTTCATGAATGCATCATACATTTCTTAAAATCAGTCTAAGTGTCGTGAAACGAGCGTTACAATAGCGTTAAACCCCATTCCAACACGAAATAAAAAGAATTGTCATATCTTATATATATATTATGTATTTATTAAATGATACGGTGATGATGATGGTGAAGATAATGATGGTGAAGATAATGATGATGATGATGATGTTAAAAAAATAAAACAAAATAATTACAATAATAAAAATAATAATAACGATGATAACGTCTTCATTCAGAGAGGGTAAACTCTCTAAATTGATATACAATTTACATATGTTTTTCAATGAGGCCCTTTCAATGACTTACATCTATGTAAGTTCTTGCAGAAGTGCACACTTTTTTCTAAGGTTACTGATGAAAGGAAAAAAAATAACGTTAACTTGACGCATTATCATAATAATAATTTGCATCAAATGATAAATAACTGAGTTTTAATTGCCAGATTTAATCTCTCTCTTGTGCTACAAGTATAGTAAAACTGAACAATCGCTAACGGATTTGTAAATAAGACTAGTGTCTATGTAAACGTATCACGTTCTTACACCTCCTTATAAGTTATAAGACTAGTGTCTATGTAAACATAAAACGTGCTTACACCTCCTTATAGTTTATAAGACTAGTTTCTTTGTAAACGAATCACGTGCTTACACCTCCTTATAGTTTATACGACTAGCATCTATGTAAACATATAACGTGCTTACACCTCCTTATAGTTTATACGACAAGCGTCTATGTAAACATGTAACGTGCTTACACTTCCTTATAGTTTATACGACAAGCGTCTATGTAAACATTTAACGTGCTTACACCTCCTTATAGTTTATACGACAAGCGTCTGTGTAAACGAATCACGTGCTTACACCTCCTTATAGTTTATACGACTAGCGTCTATGTAAACATATAACGTGCTAACACCTCCTTATAGTTTATAAGACTAGCATCTATGTAAACATATCGCTATCACTGTATGTTGCAAAATAATTTACTTTAAAGGCAAGATGTCAGATAATATGGATGTTTATGTCTAAAAATAGAATTAAGTTTTTAATGATGATTTTGGTTATATTTTTTTATGAAATTAAACTACGAATGATGTGAAATTTCTTTTCACCAAAACGCGTGTTATCATTTTTGCCAACGAGTTTAATGAATTAAATAATAAATGAACACGAAAATAAAAATAAGATTCCGTTTATCAGATAACTCCGGAAAATAGTTTATTTACTATTTCTTTAACTGAGTATATCTAAACATAATTTATATGAAAGAAATCAGTTTTGATCATTTCATTTTGAGAATTGACATACTGCCTTTAAAGTACTTTGTCTTGCCGGAATGATATTGCACTTTATTTTAATCCTGAAATTATAAATAGCTCATGAGCTGACAGTTTCTTCGCTACACCAGAATTAGTATCGATAATCCTTTTTTAAGAGCCGTTCTCTTCAAGTATACGAGTTTATACCTATTATTCTGTCATTTGTGATTTTACCGGAGTTAAAAACGATTTCGATACTCGGTTTATCAATCTTGATAATCGATTAAACGATTCCAATGATAATCCATATCGATAAACGTTCTCAGCTCGACGTTATTAGAGTGGCACCTTCGTCCATAGAAAAACTCTGAGTGGTTGGTTTTCTTGGAACAAATATTTTCAAATTAAACAATATGAAGATGATAGGGTTACACGCGCTGTTGAGGGGATACAGTTCTCCCAGCACCAAGTAGAGACGTGGATCCATATTGTTGGCTTGGTATATATCTAGAAGAGTGAATACGAAATACGGGGTCCAGCACAGGAAGTAAGCTGAAAATGTTAAATATAGAAAGAAATAAGGATACTCATAATTCTCGTATACATATAATAACATGTTTGTGCTGAACGGAACAGCTTATCTGCCCCTTTAGTCTACGTCAAAATATTGAATAACGTGTTGACACTTATTTCACTTCCTATTTCAATAATTATGAAGTCCAATTACTGTTAATTATATAATACAGACATTGTCATTAGTCATTGTTGTCCTCGTTGTTCTTTCTTATTAACGTCTAACTTTCTAAGAAATTGATATGAGAAAATACATGAAATGTCAGGTAGCGGTTAACTGTTCCGTTCAGTATAAAATAGAATAGCAAAGTATCAAGCTTATTAAAACAGTCACGCATGTGTTATGATTATAGCAATGTACCTTCAATATATATTTTTTTTAAAAAAGATTAAATAATTTTGCAAAACGAGACATGTTGTTTCGTATAGAAATACAAGCGTCAAACATCACTACAGTTTGATTAAAAACAGGCAAAACAGCGATAAAAGATTGATTGATTGATTGAATATTTAGCGTCATTATTATGTCATCGAAGGCTAACAGACGACCAGTTAACCTAACCACTGTTTCCCGGGATCCTAAAAGGCTAACCAGTACTCGAGAACATCCCATCTGGCAGTTACTGATAACTGTCCCACTTAAATCAGCGGTGAGAGACGAATACTAATGAGACACAATGTCGTATATCAATCATTCAGGAGACTGTTGCCGGGCCGGAATTCGAACTCACGACCCCTGGACTGATAGTCAGACGCGTAACTGACTAAGCTTATCGGGCCCGGCAAAAGAACCATAGAAACATTTCGCGTTTACTATTGGTCCCTAGTAGGTTACGCGTCTGATTATCAATCCAGGGGTCGTGAGTTCGAATCCCCCGTCCGACAACAGTTTCCGTGATGATTGATATACGACATTGTGTCACATTATCATTCGTCTCTCACCACTGATTCAAGTGGGAAAGTTATCAGTTATTTGCGGAGACGAGTTGTGTTCGAGTACTGGTTAATCCCAGAAAACAGTGGTTAGGTTAACTGATCGTCTGCTAGCCCTCGATGGCATAAAAATGACGCTAAATATTCAATCAATCAATCAAACTAATCATCCCTTTAATTTTGTTTTGTAATAATCAAAACTTGTAGGTTAGCCCTCCATGTCATTTATACCTCAACCATTACACCTAATAGTGTTTGTTGAGTGTTATCAATAAATAAATAAATCAATCAATCAATCAATCAATCAATAGTTTAATTCGGCATATGAACAAACATGCATATGTATAGGCGGCGGTTAAAACAAATGTGAGAAGAGCATGATATAATCAAGTAATGTACAATATAAATTAAACATTATATAAGTAATTCATCAACATCACTAAATAAAGCAGACATGTAAATTGCAAACGCCATGTAACACACATTTTTATTTTGTTTTTTAATGGATTATATAGATTTCTCTGTGAAGTATTTGTCCATAATTTCACTGCTTACCACAGTGAAATTATAATTCATTTGGTAATTTCATTGTTTTCAATTATATTTTTCGTTGATTTCAGTGAAATAGCATTTGATTTCATCCGTTTATACTGAAAATGACATGTTAACTTCTGGACTTGCAGCTTTTGACCATTGGTCCCCCGGTGAAATATAAAGTATACCATCTTGGCACCTGATAGTCTACATTTTAGACGAGGTAGAGTCAAAAAATAAATAGGTACGAGTCTTATACGTTTTAATATATCAGACACTAACATGGTATTCTATTTATTGCGTCTTTATTTGTGTGTTTGATTTATTTTTATTTAAATATCAACAACTTATTTTAGTCACGCAAACAAACGCACGTTTGTATATCTGCATTAAATGCGTTTATAATAGTTCTAAATTTGATTGATGAAATTAAAACAAAAAATGTAGTTTTTATGGAAGCTGTTCAACTCTGTTTTTATTATCATTCAGTATATTTATTGACACAAATAACTGTTTATCAACGGTAAAACATGTGTTAGTTAACACAACGCAAAAAAATGACGTCAGCAATATGTGTGTTGTTAAGCTAAACCTATACCATGCCAATAAAGCTAGCGTCTATATTACGCAGAATAATAATATGATATGGTAAAAGATAACATTTCCATAAAACCAACAATTACCCTCCATTTCATTTTGAAATATTAACCAAAATCATACATTTTGTTCCGGAGTAGATTATTCTTGTAAAGTCCCATATTAAATGAGTTTGAATAGAATGCTACCAGTTTAATCCAGAGAAGTTGTATTGCTGAATATTTAAAAGGGAAACAACTCTTTAACGCAAATAGCCTTTTCTATACAGTTACACTCCCTTTGTTGAAAATATGTTTTTCTCTTTTTTCATATTTCATTATCTGTATTGGGACTACAAAGGTCTTTTTAGATTTTTTTACCTGTAGCTGATAATTTTACAAAAAAAGAGTTTCAGATTGAATACAATAACCATGCTTATCTGTAAAAACATAACGTCTATGGACATTTCTTTTTAATCTATATGACACAACCACCCTCCCGTAAAATAGTAAAAATGTCGACTTGTTTACACCCATGTCGTTCTTATAAAATGTTAATTTGAATGTCTTACATCAGGCTACATTATCAAAAATCATATAATACACACCTAGGCAAACGACGAAAGTCATCTTGATGCTTTTCACCTTTGCTCTAGGTAAGAGCCCCGACTTTTTATGTTTTTCTGCTTGAGCTTGATCTGGAATGGATGAAGGAATAATATCGCTAAATATCAATATAAATAGATATTGAATATACAGATGATATTTGTTTATTTTGGTGTAAGATCGAATTATATTTCATCGAGTGATCACCAAAAGTCATATTCTTGCAACGAGTTAGAATATCATTTTTGGTGATCACGTGATGAAATATCATTTGATGTTACACCAAAAACGAACAATTGTCTTTTTATTTTGTGCATTTATAAAAATCTTTGTTTATTTTGGCCTCAATTCGCCATTAGATATTATTGGATTAATGAAAAAAGTAACTATTTTATTTGAAATATATTGTTTAAATTAATCTGTAAGGACATTTTTTTCTCATAATATCACTGTTTGGAACAGCGGATTACCATAAATAATCCACTGAGAAATATCGATAATTCATCAAAAAACATAAGATAGATATATGCTCAACAGAACAAGAATAGGGAGAAGTGGAGTGCAAAATATATCTTGTCAAATATGTGGGCAAATTTTAAACAACATGAAGCAGACCACAACCCATATGACGGTAATATCCCATACATTTGTTGTTTCAAAAAAGGTAGAAGCATATATTAGCAACAAGTAGATAAATTATTGTGACATATGGCGTTGACAGGAATGAATCTTGTTACGGAATCGCACCGCGGTTAAAAATAGAATCGCAGACAATTGCGTGTAGAAAGTTTTGTACGGCGACATTTATTATAAAATGAATATTACATCAAAACTGTATGTAAATGGAATAAACCGTCAGTTATGATTGCTATATATTGTGTAACTATGGACACTATTATTAAAATATTAAAGCAGTTTCCCTATCAGTCTGTTGTTTCATAAATGGGATGAACAACTATTAATAACACCTATTTTATATTGCTGTGCTGCACATTACATAGAGTCATTTGTGTCTGCAGAATCGCAGAGCGGTTTAAATAGTACCGGTAAAATCGAATAGCAGAACAATTCCAAAATTCTATTGCGTGTAGTATACATTTATACACCGATGTTTATTATAAACTGAATACTAAACCAAATTGATGGAATAAAGTAAAACATTTGTTGAAGACCAATTCGTGAACGCCGACATTAAGTCATAACATCATATTGAACAAAACATATATAAATTGAGTAAAACTGTGTGATTAAGATTCAAACTATTGCATACATGTATTGGTAGATGCACTGGCGAAGAATATTATGTGTGTATAGCAACACGTATATCGACCCATTTGTAAAGGCCAAAAAATTGAAAAGGATTTAATCTGCGGATCAGTACGATTCTCGTATTTTGCTCTTCTCGACTGACCAATTAGGGTTGTAACCAGTGCAGACAATGGATATCTCCGAGAAAATATGTCCAGTGGAGCATAGGTGATCCTGGCGAGCTTACGGGTAAGTACATCGATATTGGACTTCAACTAGTGAAATACCCAATCATGGAACTAATCCTCAGGATAATTCACTTCTGAAACATTCTTTACAGCTTGCTTGTTGTAAACATCATTCAGAATTTCTACAACAAAGTGTAAACAATAAAAAACTGCCCAACGGTTTATCAATGAAGATTGAACCACAAATACTTGGAAATTCGTCGAAGCGTTTCACATCCCGTTGGAATAATATGCTCATCGGGCATAGATCTGATACAAAATATGACAACAGTAAAGCAAATGACACAATTTCACAATCACTTGATGACGGTCTCTCACAGTCAAATATCTCCTCATCAGGCATAGATCACGTCAACAATGCATTGGCATCAGCCGAGAATACCAATGTTCAATATACACAATTTAAACTAAAAAGTAAATGACAGCCACCAAGATAATCCAGAGAACTTGAAACATATATTCAAAGTGTCGGAAATTATATCTCGTTCTTTCAGCCTTAAAGAAACCATCACAACAACAAATCAAGGTCTGAGAAAATTGCACTATGTGCCTTAAAAACAAAACTGATATTATAAAAAAAATCAGCAAGAAAGGCTCAGCGGTCGTTGTGATGGACAGAGACAATTATATTTCAGAGGCAGAAAGACAACTGAATGACTAACTCTATTACATTTAGTTAGATTATGATCCCACACTTGAATTCGCAGAGAAAGTTTCAGCAACTTTTAATGGAATGTTCGATAATGGATATATCAGTGAAGAGAATAAAGATTATTTACTTCCTGAGTATTCTAAACTGGACGGTTCTATCTTCTTCCAAAGACACACACACCTGGCAACCAAGGCCGTCCCATTGTGTAAGCAAATGGGTATCCCGAAGAGAAAATTTCTGAGTTTGTTGATTTTCACATGAAACCCAATGTAAACGCAATTCGCCACAATATATTCAAGACACCAACGATTACTGAGGAAAGTTGAATTCGATGATAGTATCGCGTCTGACGCTCTTATGGTTTCGATGGATGTAACATACTAGTATACCACACGATGATAGTATACTTCCGTGCAAAGAAATAAGACAGCGGGGCGATAGTCTAATGGATAGAGTGCCGGCCGCTCACGCAAGAGGTTCCGGGTTCGATCCTTAGCTCGACCCGATGCTTGTCATAAAACAACACTCAGTACTGGTACTACCCAGGAATCGGACTCGAGAGCAGTTCATATAAGCTCTGAGCTTTCATCGCAATCGAGCTTAAATAAATTAGTATAAACTAAAGAAATATTGGAGAGTGTGGAATATCAACAACCACCCACTGAATATCTTGTTGAATTACTTACCCTAATTTTAAAATGCAATAATTTTGAATTTAATGGTAAACATTACCTACAAGTTCAAGGTACGGCAATGGGCACAAAGATGGCACCTTCCTATGCCAACATTTTCATGGGTCAACTTAAAAAACAACTCTTACAATCGGTACCAATAAAACCCCAGTCATAGATTCGTTTCATTGACGACATTGACATGAACTGGTGTGACATTTTCGAAAATCTTTAAAGTTTCCTACATCTCGTTAATAATTTCCACCCAACAATAAAATTCACAAGTGAAATTTAAAACACGTGATACACAGTCACACATCAAAGAAAAATCTCAACGATATTCTCGTCCGATCTCGATTGATCCCGCACCCTATCGATGCCAAAATAAGACAGTCAGGTCCTTGCAGTTCACGAAGATGCATGACAAATGCCTGTCACTAACTGTTTTAAACAATCAAGGACTGGTGCAACTATACATCTGAGATCTAACGCCAACTGTAAAACAAGTAATGTTGTCTACTTAATGACTTGCAAACAATGTGAAAAAACAGTATGTCAATGGAACGAAAGCTCCTCTTAATCTGAGAGTTAAGACGCACCTACCCGTTAGCTCACCAGACCGCCAGCAGCTGATCACCTATGCTCCACGGGGTATATCCATTGTCTGCACATATCAAACCCTAATTGGTCAATCAAGAAGCGCAAAATACGAGAATCGTACTGGATCGGCAGGTTAAATACTAGTCAACCTTTTGGCTTCAACAAAGGTGACGATGAACGTATACACAAATAATATACTCCGCCAGTGCATCTATCAATACATATATGCAATAGTTTAAATCTTACTCACACTGTTTTACTAAATATTGGCGTTAACGAATTGGTCTTCAGCAACATTTTTGCTTTATTCCATCAATATAAATTTGGTTTAGTATTCTGTTTATAATAAATTGTGTGTATAAATGTATACTACACGTAATAGAAGTTTTGAATTGTTCTGCTATTCGATTTTACCGATGCTATTTTAACCGCTCTGCGATTCTGCAATCACAAGTGACTCTATGCAATGTAGAGTAGAGCAATATTTAACAGGTGTTATTAATAATTGTTCATACCGTTTATGAAACAACAGACTGATAGGGAAACTGTTTTGATATTTCATTAATAGTGTCCATGGTTACACAATATATATCATCACATCTGACGGTTTTGATCTAATATTCAGTTTATAATAAATGTCGCCGTACATAACCTTCTTTATGCTATTGTCTGCGATTCTATTTAAACTGCTCTGCGATTCTGTTACAAGATTCATTCCTGCAAACGCTACCGCTGTGTTATGTTGGTCACAGAGGAAGCGTTTAAAAGTGTAAGTTTGTAATATTATAGTAGGTTTCTCAGTCTGTTTGCAGAATTTTATATAAAAATAACTGTTTGTTCTTATTTTGTTGTTGTTTTCATTTATTTTTGTCCTCTGATGAAGGCGTAAGCTAGCTAAGGATTTTTTTGTAATAAGTTTTTAGCACTGTAATATAGTAATGTTCTCTACTGTTTATATACATATATATAAATATATTTTCAAGGACAGCACACATAGCCGTGGCGTTGGATAAGTTAAACCAGTACTAAGTATACATATATATAAATAACGTGTTTTGTTCAAGGACAGCACACAAAGCACTGTCGTTGGATAGGTTAAACATGTACTAAGTGTACGTGTGTATATATAAATAACGTGTCTTGTTCAAGGATAGCACACATAGCCGTGGTGCTGGATAGGTTAAACCAGTATTAAGTATACATATATATAAATAAAGTGTCTTGTTCAAGGAAGTCGTACATAGCCGTGACGTTGGATAGATTGAACCAATACTAAGTACATATGTATATAAATAATGTTTCTTGTTCAAGGATAGCAAACATAGCCGTGGTGCTGGATAGGTTAAACCAGTATTAAGTATACATATATATAAATAAAGTGTCTTGTTCAAGGAAGTCGTACATAGCCGTGACGTTGGATAGATTGAACCAATACTAAGTACATATGTATATAAAAAAAAGTGTCTTGTCCAATGACATCACAAATAGCCGTGGCGTTGGATAGGTTAAACCAGTACTTAGTATATATGTATATAAATAATGTTTCTTGTTCAAGGATAGCAAACATAGCCGTGGTGCTGGATAGGTTAAACCAGTATTAAGTATACATATATATAAATAAAGTGTCTAGTTCAAGGAAGTCATACATAGCCGTGACGTTGGATAGGTTTAACCAATACTAAGTTCATATGTATATAAAAAACGTGTCTTGCTCAAGGACATCACAAATAGCCGTGGCGTTGGATAGGTTAAACCAGTACTTAGTATATATGTATATAAATAATGTTTCTTGTTCAAGGATAGCACACATAGCCGTGGTGTTCGATAGGTTAAACCAGTATTAAGTATACATATATATAAATAAAGTGTCTAGTTCAAGGAAGTCATACATAGCCGTGACGTTGGATAGGTTTAACCAATACTAAGTTCATATGTATATAAAAAACGTGTCTTGCTCAAGGACATCACAAATAGCCGTGGCGTTGGATAGGTTAAACCAGTACTTAGTATATATGTATATAAATAATGTTTCTTGTTCAAGGATAGCACACATAGCCGTGGTGTTCGATAGGTTAAACCAGTATTAAGTATACATATATATAAATAAAGTGTCTTGTTTAAGGAAGTCATACATAGCCGTGGCGGTGTTTCAGTTAACCAGTACTTAGCATATGTTACAGTAGATGACGTATCTTGTTCAAGGACATCATACATATCCGTGGCGTTGTTTCAGTCCACCAGTACTGAGCATATGTTACAGTAGATGACGTATCTTGTTCAAGGACATCACACATATCCGTGGCGGTGTTTCAGTTAACCAGTACTTAGCATATGTTACAGTAGATAACGTGTCTTGTTCAAGGACATCACACATATCCGTGGCGTTGTTTCAGTCCACCAGTACTGAGCATATGTTACAGAAGATGACGTATCTTGTTCAAGGACATCACACATAGCCGTGGCGGTGTTTCAGTTAACCAGTACTTAGCATATGTTACAGTAGATAACGTGTCTTGTTCTAGCACATCACACATATCCGTGGCGGTGTTTCAGTTAACCAGTACGTAGTATATGTTACAGTAGATAACGTGTCTTGTTCAAGGACATCATACATATCCGTTGCGGTGTTATAGTTAACCAGTACTTAGCATATGTTACAGTAGATAACGTGTCTTGTTCATGACATCATACATATCCATGGCGGTGTTATAGTTAACCAGTACTTAGCATATGTTACAGTAGATAACGTGTCTTGTTCAGGACATCATACATATCCGTGGCGGTGTTTCAGTTAACCAGTACTTAGCATATGTTACAGTAGATAAAGTGTCTTGTTCAGGACATCATACATATCCGTGGCGGTGTTTCAGTTAACCAGTACTTAGCATATGTTACAGTAGATAACGTGTCTTTTTCAGGACATCATACATATCCGTGGCGGTGTTACAGTTAACCAGTACTTAGCATATGTTACAGTAGATAACGTGTCTTGTTCAGGACATCACACATATCCATGGCGGTGTTTCAGTTAACCAGTACTTAGCATATGTTACAGTAGATAACGTGTCTTGTTCAGGACATCACACATATCCGTGGCGGTGTTTCAGTTATCCAGTACTTAGCATATGTTACAGTAGATAACGTGTCTTGTTCAGGACATCATACATATCCGTGGCGGTGTTTCAGTTAACCAGTACTTAGCATATGTTACAGTAGATAGCGTGTCTTGTTCAAGGACATCATACATATCCGTGGCGGTGTTTCAGTTAACCAGTACTTAGCATATGTTACAGTAGATAACGTGTCTTGTTCAAGGATATCACACATATCCGTGGCGGTGTTTCAGTTAACCTGTACTTAGCATATGTTACAGTAGATAACGTGTCTTGTTCAGGACATCATACATATCCGTGGCGGTGTTTCAGTTAACCTGTACTTAGCATATGTTACAGTAGATAACGTGTCTTGTTCAGGACATCACACATAACCGTGGCGGTGTTTCAGTTAACCTGTACTTAGCATATGTTACAGTAGATAACGTGTCTTGTTCTAGGACATTATACATATCTGTGGCGGTGTTTCAGTTAACCAGTACTTAGCATATGTTACAGTAGATAACGTGTCTTGTTCAGGACATCATACATATCCATGGCGGTGTTTCAGTTATCCAGTACTTAGCATATGTTACAGTAGATAACGTGTCTTGTTCAGGACATCATACATATCCGTGGCGGTGTTTCAGTTAACCAGTACTTAGTATATGTTACAGTAGATAACGTGTCTTGTTCAAGGACATCATACATATCCGTTGCGGTGTTATAGTTAACCAGTACTTAGCATATGTTACAGTAGATAACGTGTCTTGTTCAGGACATCATACATATCCATTGCGGTGTTTCAGTTAACCAGTACTTAGCATATGTTACAGTAGATAACGTGTCTTGTTCAGGACATCATACATATCCGTGGCGGTGTTTCAGTTATCCAGTACTTAGCATATGTTACAGTAGATAACGTGTCTTGTTCAGGACATCATACATATCCGTGGCGGTGTTTCAGTTATCCAGTACTTAGCATATGTTACAGTAGATAACATGTCTTGTTCAGCACATCATACATATCCGTGGCGGTGTTTCAGTTAACCAGTACTTAGCATATGTTACAGTAGATAACGTGTCTTGTTCAGGACATCATACATATCCGTGGCGGTGTTTCAGTTATCCAGTACTGAGCATATGTTACAGTAGATAACGTGTCTTGTTCAAGGACATCACACATATCCGTGGCGGTGTTTCAGTTAACCAGTACTTAGCATATGTTACAGTAGATAACGTGTCTTGTTCAAGGACATCACACATATCCGTGGCGGTGTTTCAGTTAACCAGTACTTAGCATATGTTACAGTAGATAACGTGTCTTGTTCAGGACATCACACATATCCGTGGCGGTGTTTCAGTTAACCAGTACTTAGCATATGTTACAGTAGATAACGTGTCTTGTTCAGGACATCACACATATCCGTGGCGGTGTTATAGTTAACCAGTACTTAGCATATGTTACAGTAGATAACGTGTCTTGTTCAAGGACATCACACATATCCGTGGCGGTGTTTCAGTTAACCAGTACTTAGCATATGTTACAGTAGATAACGTGTCTTGTTCAGGACATCACACATATCCGTGGCGGTGTTATAGTTAACCAGTACTTAGCATATGTTACAGTAGATAACGTGTCTTGTTCATGATATCACACATATCCCAACTGCCACCACGGCTAAGTTTGAAGTTTAATACAATGATATAAATTTCACGAATGACGGTACTCATGTCAGTGACTAGAACAAAGAAAATGTAATGAGTGTGTACCATATTATAGATTTATTAGTTTGCTGAAGGAAATATATAAAAATATATAAGGCCTTGGTTTGCTTGTGTGAAAAGCACTTTACTGGACTGCGTTTCAGAAAATAACTTCCAGAAAATATATCATTTTCTGCATGATTTGAGCAAACTTTGAGTTCATTTGGATAAATAATAGAATATTATGAATAATTGTTGGTTTACTTTTACGTCGATTATTTTGTCGTAAGATCATTTTGGAAAACACAGTCCTGGTGTAGTATTCACCAACCATTTTGAAGAATATTCTAAAACTTGAACTCAAAAATGAATTTTGAAAGACCATTTTTTGAGGTCAAAATTTGCAAGCGTGTTGAGACACCTAATAAATAGTCATATGAACTCTCAAAATTATTCTATCTGTCATGGGAAACTAGATATCTACGTTTGAAATTTGGATTTTCAAGCTCAAGGCTAAGAATATTCTCAAGAACGGTTGGTGAATACGACCCCTGGTCTATAATAATTATATGTATTTTGTCGATAGATTGACTATTCCATACCCGTGCTTACCGTTTGATGCTGACAGAAGCAGACTTTCTCTCCACTTTCTCCAGATCACCACACATATACCGATATAGCAAATTGTTATCACTACTGTGGGAATTATGTATACCGTTGTTAACAACGTGATAAAATACGGCTGAAAGACAACAACACATACAATATTATAAGGTTATTTAACAGTGTTTTGTACAATATGGGAATATATTGTACTGAATTGTATTGTGGTAAAAATCATATTGGACGAGGCGACTACGGCGTCTCGTCCAATATGATTTTCACCACAATACGTAAAAGATTTTATCAAAAGAGCAAAGTTAAAATCAAGATTTTTTAAATAAATAAACCGTGAGTTCAGAGCCATGAGATTGGCAGACGAGGTATTCGGATTTTCTCAATGTCTTGTTCGTCATGCGGAATATTTTGATGGTTGTTTGTTTTTATCGTTTAAATTTCTACTAATTTAGCATTTATTTCCTTTTTTAATCCCCATCTTGAATTTTGAACTGTACAATATAAAAATTATTGGATCCAATGAACTTCTACATATTGTACGGTCACGTGGTGACATCTGGGGTAGGTGATTGGCTACACACTTACATATATAGAATAAAGTAAAAACGCTACACAGACGAGATTTGATGAAAACGCTACACAGGAATAGAAATGAAAACGCAACACAGGAATAAATATGAAAACACAACACAGGGACATATATTAAAACACAACACAGGAATAGATATGAAAACACAACGTAGGGAGAGATATAAAAACGCAGGACAGGAAAATATATGAAAACGCAACACAGGCAGAGATATGAAAATACAACACAGGAAGAGATACGAAAACGCTACACAGAAAGAGAGATGAAAACGCAAAACAGGAAGATATATGAACACGCAACACAGGAAGAGATATGAAAACGCAACACAGGAAGAGATATGAAAACGCACCAGAGGAAAATATATGTAAACGAAACACAGGAGATATATGTAAACGCAACTAATAATATTTCCCCTCGCTAAAATAATCATTACCTTCCACCATGAGGCAGGAAATTTGATGTCACATAATCCGCCATTTTCTGCTGTTCCATTAATCCCTTTTGAATATGGCAGGTAGAACACGCCGATTACTGCACTGGCTGCCCAGGCCCCGTAAACAAGACTTTTATCCAGTTTGGTACCTTTAAGGAAAAATATCAGGATTTTACAAAAAATTAAAATGTGCTAAAAACATATTTATTCAATAGATTATGTCTATATATATTCAGTGACTCCATAATGCCAAAAGGATATATATTGAAACATGACTTATTAATTTATAGAACGGGATTTCCTAACTTTGGCTACGAGTCTAGGTTAGACTAAAATAGATTTCCCATTTGAAATTGCAACATATCTTTTGACGTATTTAACGAGTCCTGCGTTTTAAGTTTGATCACTAGGTTTATATGAGGCGCCAAACGTGACTATATTCAGTGACATAAATATACACCCTCGACAAATAGATATGGTAAAATGACTTATATATGTGTGTATATATTTGGAATACAATAACCAATAAAATTAGCTGTATTTAAAGGTGCATCACCTATAAGTCCGATATTTTTACGATAAACTATCAAACACTGAATATTTAAATGTTATCTTATTAATAAAGTTATTTTATTAACTTTTTCTTTAGAAACGTGTTTTTTTTTACTTCTGAAATGGGTGTCAGAATGTGAAGTTGTTTTTTTTGTCGATTAAATTGCGTCCCGCTCAATATGCTACAACAAAAAATATCCTAAATTCGATAATTTCCGAGCGGCAATAATACATCTTCGGATTTCCGGTAATCAACGAAGTGCGTTCCGAAACTATCCGTAATTGGTTTCACTAAAATCAATCACGAATACAATTGTTTATAGTCAACCTTTTTAAACAATTATTTCTAGAAAGTAAACGTGTTGTTGTAAAAAAATGCATCGATATTTTCAAGTTACATGGCTTTCTTCTTTCAGACTAGGCACAGTTGAATGAATTCGTCGACATACATGTACAATGTTTAGGCGAGGCATCTGTTACTCAAATTGCTTATGTCACACCAATTTCAATAATAATATAAATTCACTAAAATATTTTATTTATATTTGGAAATGATTAGGAATAAAACCGTCACTAATGAAATTAAACCTAGTTCACGATTGCTACCAACTTCGTTTTGAATGAAATAATGGCTTTTTTTAAGTTTTATACTAATGCGTAGTCATTAGTTTTATTAATTTCAGATCTTCAACCTCCTTGTCAGAATATCGCAACCTATGTTTTATAAAGTTGCATTACGAATCTATGGGGAGTATTGAAAATACACATTAAGCCAGTTCAGTTTTGCACCTTTGTGGAAGAGAATTTAGAATTAAGAGGAGAGTGGAAGAGATTCTTAATTGAATGAAAATAATTGTATTTTGTGTGCTTCGGTTTTTCTTATACAGGAATAAAAAAAAAATGAATTGAACAAACGAAACATGTTTTAATTTAAAGACTGTTATCAATTTTATTTTATTTTTATCGGCAAACTATCAGCAAACATATGCAAGCGGGGCGGTAGTCTTGTGGATAGAGTGTTGGTGGCCACGCCAGAGGTTGCGGGTTCGATTCCCAGCTCGACCCGATGCCTCTCATACAATAACACTCAGTACTGGTTCTACCCAGGAAGCGGACTCGAGAGCGGTTCATATAAGCTCTGAGCTTTCATCGCAATCGAGCTAAAAACAATTAGTATAAACTAAAGAAATATGGGAGAGTATGGAATATCAACAACCACCCACTGAATATCTTGGTGAATTACCCTAATTCTAAAATGCAATAATTTTGAATTTAA
The DNA here is from genome assembly GCA_029582155.1 of Panopea generosa. NCBI lineage: Eukaryota > Metazoa > Mollusca > Bivalvia > Adapedonta > Hiatellidae > Panopea > Panopea generosa. Next base: position 18,759,987 of record CM055911.1, on the reverse strand, counting down.
TGGTAACACTACCTTCAAGTACAAGGTACGGCAATGGGCACCTTCCTATGCCAACCTGAGACCGGTTTTACTCAATTTCTCAAGCTGGGATTTTGACAATTAAAAACTCTAAATTTCTATAAATTATTACTTTTACATATTAAAAACCTCAAACTGTTAAGTGTGAAATTACTTTTTCATGTCTGATTTCGCATGTTTTCCGCATAAACTTCTCACTTCGCAGTTATTCCCTTTTTCCCCCACGATAACATGATTCTTACGCTTAAAAACAGTCCTATGTAATTTGATATTTAAAACATTTCAAAATGCTTCATAGTGGTTGAGATTTCTTGCTGCAGATGAGTAGAGCAAAAGATGACATAGCATATACTGCAATAAGACATCACTGGTGATATAAAGGTGACTTTTATATGATGTTAACAGATGCATGTTTCTATGAGCATATGAGTTATTTTTTAAAAAATCTTAGGGTGTCACTGCACCCTCTTTAGAAAATGCAAGTTGGTCAATATAGCAGTTAGTGTTCACTTGTATGTGGGAATACATTCCTGCTATGAAAAAAAAACCTATGTGGAATATTGTTTTACTGCGGAAATCATATACCTTATTTTATAAAGAACAAAAAAAACACACAATTCAACTGTGTAGTGAGACCTGAATGTAAGTAACAGAAGGTATATCAATTAACAGCAAATATAACTTTTCCTTTTTCTTACCTCTCTTCACGAACATCATCGGATATGCCACAGCCAGGTATCTGTCGAGGCTCAGGCCTATTAACAGATTGTTGGAGGCCATTATCATAACGACTCTCAGAAAACGCCAGATTCTGCAGAGGACATCGCCACCATACCAAGCTCCGCCCATCGAGCTTTGTAGGCCATTACCAAACACGTTTATTATTCCGATTAAACTGTCTGTAAAATATGAGCATTGTAAGTCACACATTCAGGCAAAGTACCGCTATTGGTAAACCGGAAATGCTTCCGTGGGTTATAATGGCGGTTATAAATAATCATAGTTTCTTTTTCTTTTAAAAATATTTTTCCTTATTTTAATTTTATTGGTGTATTTTGAACATAATGAAAGCATTGTCATGTTTGAGTTTTGAATTTAGATTAAGTAAAAATGCTTGGAAATTGGGGTATGAATATATGAGTTTTGAAGTCTACTTTCACTTTGTCAGGAGTTAACATACTGAATTGAAAAAAGTACCTTGAGTGAAGTTTCAATCAAATACATTGAGTGATTGGTGAGATATGGATTTGATGGTAATTGCAGGCCAAAACTTTAACCAGAATCTTAAAGTCAAACAAGGGCCATAACTGGATTATATTCATGCAAGAGTTTTTGTTCTTAGTTAATTTAGTACGATTGGTGACTGAGGAGTTTGTATGGAGTTTCAATAAAATAAATCGAGTTGTTAGTGAGATATGAACTTGATGGTAAATGCATGTAAAACTTTAACCAGAATTTCTAAGTCAAACAAGGGCCATAATTGGCATAATATTCATGCAAGAGTTTTCCAACTTAATTAACATAGTACGTTTGATGACTGGGAAGTATTATATGAAGTTTTAATAAAATACATTGAGTTGTTGGTGAGATATGATCTGACGCAAGAACAACTATCGTTCCTCCCACTGGCCACGTTGTTTGTCCAAGTAAATACAATGTAATACAATGCAATGTTAACTAGGAAATCGTCCGCTTGTCTAAGACAAATAGTGGCCCTGAAACCAATATTGATAGCTGATTGAATTTTCAACTTGTTTGATTGACAGCCAACGTCGGGTAAATTGCTATTGCTACATAAAAGAAAAAAAAATATTACCTAAATGCAAGCACATCTTCCCAGTAAGAATAATATCTTTCGTAAAGAAACCCTGATTACTTAGAAACGGAAAGTGGTTAATATTTTATAAATTCCCATTTAAAACAAGATTTTGTTTGCATTTCGTGCGGATAATTACGTTAACGTAAAAGCCACTGCAAGCATACATATGTTATTTCGATGTCTATTTCTCTTAAATAAGATTTAGTGACGTCTTTTAAATAGATTTAATGCTTTTCTCGTATATCATTATCGGTTGGTTTCGTTCAAGAAAGTTGCAGTAATAACATGATTGTTAAAAAACAGACTACGTTTAAACGTTCATTAAACTGATCGTCATATTTCATTTTATTAGAATGATTAACTTGCCATTTAGATATAAAATTATGATCTTCGGTTAAAACCGTTTTATTACTTATTAGGACTATATAGGAATGTTTCTTCATGATCCAAAGGGTTTCTTAATCAATACTTTATACAGCATGTGAGTATTCATAAATCCTTTACTGGATCCTACTCTAGAATGCAATCAGTCCATGTATGTAAATTGTCCGTCCAGTCCGGATGTGTTGCACGTGAATCCATAGTAATAGATAAGTCATGGTTGACGCCAAATTTATTGGATTGGCAGAGGCCTTAATATTGTATCTGTGGTTTGCATTGTAGCTCGGCGCGCTCACCGTAGTCTGGTCTGTACATTTATGTCTGGTTATTCACGAATAATTATCTCATTATTATGTATATAATGTATATGGAAATAATTATTCGTGAATAACCAAATAGGTATAGACTAGTCTACGACGAGTGCGACTAGCATGGACACAAGACCATGACATCAAACAATCTAAAATAACTGGTGTCAACCATGACTTATATACAAAGGTTTTATTTATTTGCAACACATTTGGACTGTTATGACGATTTAAATACATGAACAGATGGCTTTATATAAGGGATTCTCAACTTATAGCTCGCTATATGAAGGGCATATATAACTAATTTGATAACTGTCTTGTTTAATACAATAAACATGTAATAAAGCGTATATTTTTTTTAAATATGTGTGTAACATATATATGTATGACATATATAGCAGCATTATAACAGCGGTCTTGCATGGACTTACTGTGTGGCGGTCGTAATATGTCAACTTATCTTTAGACTTAGTGTTGTTTTTGTATCTGATTCCTTTGATTCAAGAAACCCATTCACTAGTGCTTTAAAATGAACCGTAACAAAAATTTAAGATCGTGTATTCCACAACTACGCCCCGATATCGACCTTTCCCATTGCAATCGAGCTAACCCGGTATATTGCTTAAACTCTGCTAATTTTAACGCTCCGTTTGGTGAAGTTTTGCATAGTTCGATTGAATAGTGATTGATTGAACGATTAAATATATAGTGTCATTTTTATGCCATCAAGGGCTTGCAGACGATCGGTTAACTTAACCGCTATTCCCTGGGATCCTTGAAGGTTAACCAGTACTCGTGCACACCCCATCTCAGCAAGTAAATGGTAACTTTTCCACTTGAATCAGCGATGAGAGACGAATGATAATGATACGCAATGTCGTATATCAACCATCACGGGAATTGTGTCCTATCGGGGATTCGAACTCACTGGATTGACAGTCAGTCGCACTAATGACTGAGCTATTCAGTCCCGGCCTTTGCATAGTTTATGTAATGGTAAATTGTCAGGCGCCAAGCGTCAGGCATCCGCCTGTTAACATTTTATTTTGTCTACGGACGAGATAGCATCCCCATTTTCCAGTGCATCTTAATTCAACTTAAACAGCAGTTATACAACAGAAAGAACTCGAACGGGTAATAAAAAGTGCTACTTTTGACCGTTTTTTTTTTTGATAGTACTTTAATATGATTCAGAACTCTTTGGTCCTCAAATGAAAGAAATAATGAGAATTAGGTCGAACGTTAGAATGCAAGTCTATGGATAATGCAATTTTGGTAGTTGACCTAAATATATCAGTCTGTTAAAATCCCATAAAAGTCACTTTTAACATCATTACTGTTATCATAGCACCTATGAACTATTTTGAAAACATTTCTTTTCAGGAATCGTGTTACCGTAAAAAACATGAGACACAACTGGTGTGGTGAGACCTACCGAACGGGTGGCAACAGGTGTCATACCGGCCATATAACCCTAGTTCAAAGTGAACTTCCATACTTGTTTTATCGTGCCGTTACAACATAAAGAAGACATAATATTGTCTGCAATATTATGTTGATTAAAGCGCAAAGGACCAGACAGTTACAAATACTTCCTTCCTCTACATGGTATTATACTTGATTGATTGTGCATAGAAATACTGTAGTATTATGGCAGTAATATGAATCATTAAACATACATAATAGTATATATTCCCTTAGGCGCATGTAACATTTGATCAACCATAATAGTTTATGTCTATATTTGTTCTTATTATTCATATTATTCATATTTTTAAAATCATTATCATAATTTTTATAATGCATATGTAGGACTTTTTTTTGAATGGGTTTAACGCCATTTTCACATTTCAGGTTATATATGGCATATCCAGTTTTACTGATGGAGGAAGACCACAGACTGAGTCCGACTGAATAGAACCATTGTCCTTCCGCAAGTAACTGGCAAACTTTCTCACAAGGTTTTGGAGGGAGCAGGACTCGAACCTAAGACCTTAGCGGTAAGAGGTAAGTGATCTTGAGATGGTGCCTTAGACTACTCGGCCACGGAGTACATCTTATATATACGATATATATATATAGGACAAGCGCTAAGTGAAGCCTTTTTCAACCCGTTTTGAATAATGTTCATCATGCAGGTAACCATATCAGAAAACTTTGCTCGTGCTTTGAGTGCTCGATGCGTTCTACATAGACGATGAGATTGATATAATCGCAATATTAACTATATGTATCTGTCCAATATTTGCTCTACGACAGGCTGCAGGTCCAGGGTGTCCGCATACCTAGACATACCCTTGCCCGAATAACATCCATATTATCCAAGAAACATTAAAATCAGATAGTTTGAAAAAAACGCAACCAGTGATACGTTGGGTTAGCATTTATTACTGGTAACCATCAAATCGCTGTGGAAATTAGTTGTCATCTCATTGGTTAAAAAGGTGATCTGAACGAAAAAACGTACATAAAACTTTTATACGTGTACCACCATGGCTTAAACTTAATGGAACAGCTAACCAGCCACTTTTGTATCACTAATACCTTCGTCAAAATAGTAAAATTTGTACATGTATATGACATTTACAATTATGTATTTATTGTACTTAGCCTAAATGCGTTTTCTTACTCAAGTTCAAATTTCAAGGAAATTGTCATGACGCTTTTTGAGAAAATACATAAAATGTCAGGTACATGAACACCAGGTGGCGGGTAAGCGCTTCCGTTTAGTATATTATAAAACGTGTACATTTTCTTCTTGGCACTCGGCGCTTTTGATATTTTTTTATTTCTTATCTTACACCGTTCTTTGAATCGGCGCGGTTGGTATAGCATCTTATTAACAGTATGCAACATTTAATACTTGTTACATATTTACAATGCATTCGTTACTGTCCAAATACCCATTTCACTGTATAAAAGCGATAACTAGACTAATGCCTTATTAAGCGATGCCAAGATAACGCAACAACGCGAGACACTTCCGAGCGTTTTCGTACGTTTTCGTGCCAAACCTAGTAAATTATTTAATGAAAGGCACTTTTTAACTATTCTATTAATCCCATCGAAGAAAAGTACAATCGAGTGCGTTTCAATCGCAATAACTTAGACACTAAATTTGAAGGTTTGAAGGTTAAAATCCGAGTATTTCGATTGAAAGTTTATTTTGTTACCTGTCGGATAAGCTTTAATTTACTCTGTCACCCCACTATTATGCCAGGTAGTGACTGGTGATATGATAAATAGACAATATCATGTTAGTGTCTGGAATGAAAATAGGCACTCTGCCTCACTTGATCAATTTTAGATCACCAGGCACTAATATTATATCATATTTATCATGTCATTATCTGCATGAAGTTTACCATTTTAATTTTAAGTTGCCAAACAAAATAAAAAAAACTTGTGTTAGTATTCCAATTGTTGTCTAATAATAGTACCATTCATCTATCACTAGATGTAACACGTGCAAAAAATTAAAACTTTTGTCCGTATTCCAATTATTGTCTATTAATAGTTCCATTCATCTATCACTAGATCTGACACATGCAAGCAAGTGACAAAACTAGTTGTTATAATGTTATTGATAAAGTGAATAAAGATTACACTCGGGAAAGAAGAGCAGAAATATAACGAAATAATAAAATTCATGGATAAATCAATTCGGTCAATTGTGTTATAAAACAAACTAGTTAGATTTTATAACGTTCCTAAAGAACAGTTTGTCTTTATAACGTAGACTTTGTTCATATATAATCTAATTGATATTCGTTTTTATTCCGTTTATAAATATACAATGTATAAATGGTTTTATGTACCATGCCTATATACAATTTAAAGAGTTTGGTCGATATTACAGCTCTAATGTCTAAATTATTTCGTTGACTTCGTCTATAGTTTAAATTAGTCTATTGCCTTCAAATATACAATGTCTAAATGAGTTTCTGGACCTTGCGTCATAAAGTCTAAACTTTGCCTTAAAAATTGTTAAATCATTATCGTCTTTATTTCCTCAAAGAAGAAGATAATGTGACATGAACAATAAACACATATACTGACCAAAACCACATACATGCAATCAAGAAAAGTTCTAAAATAGGAACATAAACTGGAACGTTTTATACGGTAATATAAAGCGCGCGTTTGATAGATATTAAATTATTTACGTCTCATACCCTCAAAGTAATCCCCCTTGTTACGTACACAAAGTTTGAAACGTTTAATCCAGTTCTTAAAGGCATCTTCATACTCATTTTCAGGTATATCCAGCATACACTGATAAACAGCGGACCCCAAAGCCTGTCGGGACCTATACCGTCTACCAGCTAAATGTTTTCTCAGTTTAGGGAACAAGAAATAGTCACACTGGGATAGGTCTGAGGAATATGGTGCATGTGGAAGAACTCGAACCCTTTCCTTGTTAAAAAACGAGGTCACAATAGCAGACTTATGCGCAGTGGCGTTGTCATGCAACAGGGATAGGTGTTTTAAGCCAGTGTGTTGGCGACGTTTGAAACAGATTTTCTATTTGGTACAACCAGTTGCATAATAAGACCACGTTTATCAAAGAAAATAACAAACATTGCTTTCTTAGCACTGATCAATCTTTTGACAAATGTGGGGCGGTGACAGTTTTTGGTAGCCCATATTTTGTTGGTAGGCTCGAAAGAGTGTACCCATGTCTCATCTCCAGTAATAATGTCAGAAAACTGCTTTCTTTGATATTTTGGAAACATTTGAAGCAGTTTTCTGGCGGTTTCAAGTCGGACACGCTTTTGCTTGTCTGACAACAAATGAGGGATCCATCTAGCTGTAATACGTCTCATTTTTAAATTACGTTTTAGAATGCGGAATACGCTTGCGGCTGAAATACCAACTATACTAGCTATCTGATGAACAGTTAGTCTGGCGTTAGACTTAACCACATCACATACTTTGTTAACCATAATGTTAGAAGTAGCACTACAAGGACGTCCCGATTTTGGTGCATCATTAATGGAGTCACAGCCGCTTTTAAATTTCTTAATCCACCTCGTGACGGTGACATGCGACATTTCATTCTGTCCATAAACAACACACAATTCGTCAAAAATCTCCTTCGCCTATACGCCAAGCTGTCATCGAGTCTTTACATAACCTCGAATTTCAGCTACCTTTACACTTCTCTTGCCAATAATTTTACTATAGTGTCAATGACTATATGTTGCTTTTATCACTGTATTAGCGATAATACGGCGTGTACGCCTGTAAACTTTATATGTATGTGTAGAGAATGGATGTCTTGCTACATCGGTACAATTTTCACGAAAATCCCGTGCAAGGCGAGGTCGCGCGATAATCAGTTGCATTACTTTTGAAATGCCCCTCGTACACGATTACGACATAGTAAACACATTATGAGTTACAAAACAAAACACTTACAAGGCATAAATATGTTAAATCAAGGACTTATATAGGAAGATAGGAAACTCTGTTGAATTTTGATGAAATAGCATGCGAAGAACTAATGATTATGCCCATTAACCATTCAAATTTTCACAGGCAACTGATTTTTTACTACATCAAGTGATTGGAGTATGTAACCTTATATATTTTATAATAATTTAGACAAGCAAAATGTTCTTGAATTTAAAATATCACAGTTGTTTTTTGAGATACAGTATACACATTTTGTAATCATAAGTACTTCAACAATTGTAAACCAAATTCGCTGGAAATGGTCTCGTTTAAAGATGATTCCATTGTGCAAAGAAAAAAATTCGATTTGTTTTTCTGAGATGAATGTAAGCGATCATAACATCTCAATCAGTTGGTTTACCTTCTCTGCATAGGTCCTTGGTTTAATGTACGTTACAGTTGGTACAATAAAGTCTGAACATCCTGCCATATACATCACTTGTGTTAAGGTTTCATCTATCATAACAGTCATGAATAAAGTCAATTTATCATGAACAGGGGTCGTATTCACCAACCTTTCTTAAGAACATTCTTAGACTTGAACTCAAGAATGTATTTTGAAAAACGCAGTTAGAGATCAGTTTTTGAGACCAAAATTTGCAAGCATGTTGAAACACATAATATAGAATCAAATTACATCCCACAACTTCTCTAACTCTCAGGGAAAACTAGCTATCTAAGGTTGAAATTTGGATTTTGAAGCTCAAGTCTAAGAATTTTCTCAAGAATTGTTGGTGAATACGGTCACTGTACTAAACTTATTTATCACGTCTTCTTAGTATTCAGTTCTCAACATTTGTTATTGCATTTAAAACAGACAATCAAGAAGAAGTGGCTGTAGTTTCGGACAAGGCATTGGCGTAAGCTGTTGACATAGTATATAGTTTAACCATATATGACTTTAACTCATAGATGTATTCGTTTGGAAATCAATTCATACTTAGTCAATATCCAAACACTGCCTTGTACGAAACCAAGCTTCATTTTTATACGTAACAGTGTGTAAAGTATATCATTTTGTGGAAATTCTAAAATTAATAATTATGTATGAAGTCTAAACGAGTTTGTGGACCTAACCTTCATAAAGTCTGATTTATAAAGACAAACGTGAGTATATTTAGTGTGTTTTAAACAGATAGGAAAACCCCCTCATCCTAATACTTAACCAATTTGATGTTGTTGTTTTTGTACGGTGTTAATCGTCGCTTTAAACAATTGTTCAGTTATTTATGCAAGGGTGTTTAACTGCGAGAGTATTCTAAGTCTGCCACACTGAAGTGTCATGTCGTAGACATATGGGATGATACCCTACACTGTCACATTATACTCACATCAGGCAAACCAGACCTAGAACTATCCTCTAAATGCTGAGCACCGAACGAGGAATCTTCTAATACCACTTTTTTAAATTTTCGGTTTCACTCCGTTGACACTATCAGCTGTCTAATCATTAAGTGATAAATTTGAAAATAAGAAACAAAAAACAAACAAAATGAAGTCGTAACATTCCAAGGATATTACTACCGTTGTAGTATAAACGTTACAACTATACAGGACAGTATCATGAGTACAATACATACATACAGATTGAATTGTTTGTAAAGGCCAAAGAGTTTTAATAATGCACGTAGGGACTTGGTAAAAGCAAGGACTTGACTTTTTGTATAGACGGATAGGAAACTTGCATCCCCTTACTAAATGGTTGCGGAACAGCACACAAAGGATTCATAATTTGCAAATTATTCATTCATAATTCACAGGCAAATGATTTATTATACATAAACTCTAAGTTATATGTAATCTTAGATCTTTAAACATGTTTCGATCACACAAAATAATCTTTAATTAAATATATTGAGGTTTGAAGCAAAAATTATCGTAATTTGTCGTTATATGATCTGCAGTATACACAAATGTAATCATAAGTACTTCAACAATTTTAAACACAAATTTCCGGAAATGGTATTGTTTAAATGACAATTTCATTCTGCAGTGTAAACATTTCGATCTGTGGTCCTGATATGAATGGCAGTTAAGATAATTATAAACGAGCTATTGCGAGATTCTGCGTGAATACGCTAGCGTTCACAAAATCTCTATAAATGGCCTTTCTTTCTCTATATAATTCTTTGGTAAAACGCACCACTTACATACATGTAATTTTAGTGCATAAAATGTCACCCGATTTCGACGAAAAACAAGCTGCATGAACAAAACTACCCATTACACAAGTAAACTCCTTCTTCCCAAGGACAGTGCGAGAATGGAATCTTCTTCCTGCCAGCACCGTATCTGCGCCTACCTTGGATGCCTTCAGGTTACTCCTGGTGGAGTAACCTGATACTTTCTTCATCAGACATGACTACTGTATATAGTTTTAAATTTTTAACATTTGAGACTTCTGTGCACCACCACCACGCCTAGTTTCGTTGAGCTACGTACGTTCTTTCAAGAACCCAGCTCAGTATATGGAAGATGAAGAAGAAACACCGTTTTTGATGACTATGTTAACAGTTTCGAAGAAACAGAGATCAACGCAAAAATATGAAAACCGAGATAAACTTGCAATGTTGAAATACACTCAAGCAAACAATGACCCAGCTTCTAGGAATGTTGGCAGTTTTAAAACATACACACCTCAAGAAAATACATATTGTCATAAAGTAAAAATATAATTGGTTATTTTCAGTGAAAATGCAAATGTTATTGAGTTAACACGCAAACCCGGTATCGAAGTAACAATTTGTGGTGTTCGCCTGAAGAAACAAATTACGAAATATCACTGAAACAAAACATGATATCCGCTGTATATATTTATTACTTTTATCGTTCAATTTTATGTGAATATTGGTTATCAATTTGCCAAGGAAACATGTCCACTGGGGATTGTTGATAATGTATGCACTATATTTGGACACTGGATTATCAATTTAACTTCACAGTTAGCTATCTAATTCGATATATCAAATCATGTATGTCTTAGATGCAATTCCGTAAATTCCCTAAAGGGCACAAAATAACGGGGGAAACGTTGATACGTTAAACAAGATTGATTCATATGAGACGCATACCGGTACCATCATATGAAACATTTGATAAATATTTCCCTGTAGCATTTCTCTAATAAAGATGTTATGTTATATCGGGATATGAAAATAGTCATATTCTCAGAATTGATGATACACAACCTAAGGATTAACTTATGATTTCAAAAGATGTACCAATATGTCTTCAAATGAATTTTTAGATCAAATTAACATTTTAATCGACTGTTAAATTTATGTTGCTACTGATCATTTAAGACGTTGGCTCCTAATGTCATTTTTTACATTCAACCGCCCAACATTATTTAGTCGCCCCACATTATTTAGTCGCCCAACATTATTACCATAGTAAGTTGTATACTTCCTTCGTTCTATATTTTGTTTCATTTTTATTTGTGTCTTCAAAAAATCGGAACAGCTAACCCGCAATCTCTTTTTTAATATTGTTTGGGTTGATTGAATATTTAGCGTTATTCTTAAGATATTGAGGTCAAACAGACGATCGGTTAACCTAACCACTCTTTCCTTGGATCCTGGAAGGCCAAACAGTACTCAAGTAAACCCATCTCCGCATGTAACTGAAAACTTTCCCATTTGAATCAGCGGCAGAAGACGAATGATACTAAGACGCAATGTCGTATATCCATCATCACAGACCCTGTGGCCGGGCAAAGATTCGAACTCACGATCCTTGGATTGATAGTCAGACGCGCTACCAACTGAGTTAACCTGGCTCGGATTAAAAGCTAAGTTCCAAAGCGTCTGGTATCCATTATTGGTTAAACATTTAGAACTTTCTCTGTCAACACTTTGTCTGCTGGTGATCGGAAAACATTTTAGCGAAAAAATTAAAAGAAAAGTGACCATAACTCCTGCAACATTTTCCCGACGGAGAGAACCTTCAAACTTTTTCTTGTGTTTCATAACCATACAGGTATACACGGACTCATAAATTGAACACATAAACCTGTTGAATATCATTTTTCAAAAATCGAGGACATTTAAACACGTGCACTGTTAATACAAACAAAAAATAATGTTAAATAAATTGTTTTTACTCATGTGCACGGAAAATATACGCTGGACATAATAGTCGATTTGTTGGCAGCCGTTTTATAGAAATGAAAAATCAATGTATAGATAAGGAAACGTCATGTAGCTAATAAGAAGAATGTGCATATTTTCTTTATCCACGCGACATTTTTTAGGGTTTTACCATTGTAAAATGTAGTTTCACATAAATTCATTAAAACACTGTATCACTGTCTCTACTATCATATTCCTTTCGGATATCTGCATACACATCAATTTCAAAAATGAGGAAGACATGAAGATAAATAGTTGAAAAGCAACAATGAATCACAGCAATACAGAAAACGTACAAACTTCTGGTCTAGCTTTGGTGAGGGGAGTTTTTTTACTTTACGTAAACAATTCCAAATTAAACAAAATATATTTTTGTAAACGAATTAATGACAACAGTTACTGTGGAAAAGGTAACGTTCGATTATTTCAATGTTTGTACAATGGGCAATGTCAGATGCTGTAATATAGAATTAAACAAAAACAATAGTGATAAGAGAAGCCATTCGTTAAAGTCATTTCCCCCAGGAATAAATATTTTCCAGACTGACAATTTACTGGACATTATCAGGATATCTAGATGTTGTATCTGTAAATATATATTGTATCGATCAATTGTATCTGAAATATTTAAGGCCTGATTATTTGTGAACTTGAATATGTTTCTGGTCTGTAGTACGGACCCGGCTCTAGAGATTTGGTCCGTTAAATAGCAATATTGGGAAAGCCACATTTGAGCACGTTCATTAGTCAGTTTCATTAACTTAACGTTTTATTGACGTTGCACTTAAGTAACAGTTCAATTGCTATAAATTTGGGACAGGCATATAAATCAATGCTTTTTCACTGGGGGTTAATAAAGCAGATTCAGGAGATATAAGGTTCTGGGATTGACTTGCAATGCATACAAAGATTCGTTCAGGGCTTCAGAGTTTCGTAATAAACAAACTCTTTTTGCCTACATACGGGTGCAAAATTGCACCTATACAAAACAAATATGCAGTCAAGAAATAATTGATGATCTTAATGTCAAGTTATGTGGCGCTTATTTGGTTGGTTTGAACACCAATTCCATAAAGAAAGGCATTGTTGTCACTAAAATTGAAAAACTACAACATATACTTCACAAACAAAAATAAGGATTACGTTATTTATTTCTTATTAATGTTACTTTTATTATGTTTAGTATCACGTGTGACTTTCCGGACCATATTTGTTCCAATACATCGTTGTTTATCGTCATGCTTATTTCGCCAATTTATGAATAAGACGTAACCCGTGGAATAACGTACATACAACAGTTATTTAAAATGGTATAAGAACAGAATTTAAAAACATGTTTGGAACTAATCGGATACTTTATGCATATTTTTAATAGTTGCGGCCCAAATTGTATGTCCTTTTATTTTTTTGTAGTTTCCTTTAAAAATCTTATTTATCAATTTAAAGTTTAACCAATATCTTTCAACATCAACTTACATTGTAATTGTAAAATCTTACTTATCAATCTAAAATTTAACCAATGTCTTTCAACATCAACGCCTTGTAAAATCGTATTCATCAACTTACAGTTTAATCAATGTCTTTCAACATCAACCTAATTGTAAAATCGTTTTCATAAGTTTAATGTTTAATCAATGTTTTTCAACATCAACCTAATTGTAAAATCTTACTTATCAATTTAAAATTTAACCAATGTCCTTCAACATCAACGCCTTGTAAAATCGTATTCATCAACTTACAGTTTAATCAATGTCCTTCAACATCAAAGCCTTGTAAAATCGTATTTATCAAATTACAGTTTAATCAATGTCTTTGAACATCAACCTAATTTTAAAATCGTATTCATCAGTTTAACGGTTTATCAATGTGTTTCACCATCAACCTAATTTTAAAATCGTATTCATCAATTTAATGTTTAATCAATGTATTTCAATATCAACCTATTTGCAAAATCTAGTTATCAATTAAAAGTTTAACCAATGTTTTTCAACATCAACACTATTATAAAATATGTTTTCACAACACTTTGTTGAACAGAACCATCCTCCGATTTTCGGAAATCGCCGAAATAAATGTATTTTGGTGTGATAAACATTGATAATGCTATTCTGTTTAAAACTCTTTGAAACATTTTAACTTATATCAGATTATTTCAAAGCTTGCATATTTAAATTTATCGTATCAAATGTATGATAAACGTATTTTTTCAATACAAGAAAACTATTTATGAGTTAAAATGCTTTTTTTTCAACAAATTTTAAAATTCATTTTTCTCCCAGAAAAATAATTTTCTAAAGCTACGTTAACCTAGCATTATTAAGAAAACAGTTTTCATTGACCTTTTCTTGGTTTGTCCACAGAACAGTTTTAATTTTAATTCAGTACACTTTATATAGGGCATGCAAAGCATTGTCCACAGAACAGTTTGAATTTTAGTTCAGTAGACTTTATTTATGGCATGCTCCTTGATTTATTACGTGAAAAGCTTGGTCTGTATAACCTATAACCAAATCTGAACGAATCAATCATATAAAGCCAGACATATATCTGGGGATATTACCATAATAATGTGCTGTTTAAACAAACCTTCCCATAAATTTGGAAAGACACAAAAAGCACTGTGTTGTTTGGCAATAAGAACTATTTCTAAATGACAGATATTGTCGAATAGATAAAGAAACGGACTATGGAAAGAGGGTTAGATATTTAATAAAGCAGCGACAGATCACAGCGATTTAGAAGACACAAAGACGTCTCACTTAGCATTGATAATACATTTGTTGTTTTACGTAAACATTTCCAAATTTTACACACTCTTATTCTTTTAACGAATGACGAAATAACGAATACTGCAGAAAACTGACCGTTTGGTGTTATTGGAACAGACACATAATTTACTGTTTTTAGTATAGATTAGTTGATCCTATTTTAAAGCATTCGACTTATAATAAGCATTATTGACAGATTGAGTCATATATCAAATTCATTTTCCACTTTGTGAAAGACCGACACGTACTGTAAATTAACAAGTAACCTTAATGTCTTTTCTATAATAAATAGATATTGAATCAATCGAATGAATCTTGCGCATTTAGTGTTTCATATATTGCATAATAGATACGTTTTAAGGCAGATATCTCTGTTTAATATCTATCTGAGGGAAAGCTGAGTTTCAAAGCGTTTATTATCCTTTATTCATTCCGCAAAACATATGCACACTCTAAACAAAGAACATTACATTATAAATAAACCGATATACAGGTTCAAAATTTCAGTAAAAGTAAGAAAATATACGGGTGATGAAGCACAGCGGCCACAATAGTACAATCACAATAGATGATATAGTCAAGTGCAGAATAAACTTACATATAAAGTGACATAGAGGATATTGGTTTGTTTTGGTGTAAGACCAAACTATATTGCATCAAGTGATCAACAATGATATTGTTGGTGATCACGAGATAAAATATAATTTGATCTTACACCAAAAACAAACAAATTTTCTTTTTCATTTCATGTCTTTACATATGTTTTGTTTATTTTGACCTCAATTCGGCTTAGGTATTATTGGATTAATAAAAAAAACAATCAAGTACTTTCTTTTTTAAAATAATATATTTTTAATTTATATTCAATAAGTCCGAAACCTTTTTGTTTTCATAATTTCACTTTTTGAAACGGTAGTTTATCATCAATAATCCACTGAGAAAGCTCTATGATTCATCAAAAAGCATAACATTATCAATGTTACAATTAATAGTAACATAGCTATGTGCTCTACTTGTTGGGTAAGAAATCGCTCTTCCCTTCCACGAGGACACATCAGGAAAAGATCGGTTTAAATGAAAGGTGGTTCAATGCCTGATGCATGAAATTCGTTTTGTGCATATTTTTTTATCATCCTGTACACCTTATTAAATAAAAAAAAGAAGGATCAGTACACACGGAAATCAGGTGTATGACTTCAGATGGTGGTGCCGGGCCCGATTAGCCCAGTCGCCTACGCGTCTGACTATCAATACAGTGGTCATGAGTTCGAATCCCCGCACGGCAACAGTCCTCGTGAAGGTTTATAAACGGCATTGCGTCTCATTATCATGCGTCTCTCACTGCTGACTTAAGTGGGAAAGATATCAGTTATTTGCGGAGAAATTTATTTGTATGAAATGTAAAATAACTGTTATGGAAACAGATTTACAAAAGCTTCTAAAGTTTTCTTCTGTTTCCTTTCCATATAATTCGTTAACGTATGACTTTATGCTTTATGGTTAAATGTATGCCAAGTATGTACTTATGTGAATAAAATATTGTTTACACTAATCAATCAATCAGATGGTGGAAACCTGGTTTGCCTGTTTTGTCGATTGTATGTTCGTATAGTGCCTATTATAAAATGATATACGACTGCTGAAAGAAATAATAGAATTTACAAATTTTGTTCCTTAAACTGCTGTCGAATCAAAGACCTCAAAATGAATCTGAGTAGAACCGCCGTTCTTCCGCAAGTAACTTTCTCATATAAAGCTTTTGAAACGAGCGGGACCCGAACCTATGACCTTAGCTGTGGAAACGTTAGTGATCTTGAAACGGCGCCTTAGAACACTCGACCACGGACCACCGCTGTCCGGTCTTAGTCTATCCAAGAACATGATATCTCCCGAATCAGGTCTATGAAACCCAAATTAAAAAGCAGGGATTTATATGCCTGTCCCACAATTCATAGATAACAACTGAACGCTTACTAAACTATGCCGTCAATTAAATTTTCAATTGAAGCAACAGACCAATCAAAGTTCTAAAATGTGGCTTTCTCCAACATTGCTATTTAACGGACCCAATCGAAGAGCCGGGTTTGTTCTACAGACTACTCCGGACTGTTTATGTGTATATTACCTTTGTGTATGTACGTATTCGTTATATTTATTTCATTATACATTCTCAATGGCCATAGGCAATTGTTTATTTTCGTAACGGCAGTAAAACCAAAACTGCGATTGAATTACATTATAATAAACAAAACAGCTTACCCGATACCTAAATTTTTGGTCGATATCTCAATTACTTAAAATCAGATTTGATCCAACATTAGAAGGAAATAAGAAAAATATTTTATGGCAATTGTCAATTTGATTTGTTTATCATAATAAGATCATTGCGTAGTTGTAAGTTTAATGACAGAAGTACTCAAATTTATTTTCACAAAATTCGTAATCAGCGTAAGTGTTGAGAGTGGTCCCTGTCTGCCCGGATAACTGTTTGGCAGCAACTCCTCAAAGATTTAAAGAAGTTATGCAGGTACCGTAGAGGTTTGGAATCAGCTATCTCAGCGTCACTGATCTGATTTCATTTAGTTGAAATATCGACCAATATTCCAGGTGTCTGGCTAGCTCTTTTGTTCAGTGTACGTTTTTAATATATGCTTATATTTTGCATTGGAGTCGCAGCTGAATCAATTTTATTCTTTGTCTGCAGTTTTGACATATAGTTTCTGATACTTGATACGTTAAGATTAGATTTAGAATATGTAGCAATATATACCCTAAATGTAAACTGATGGATAAAAATCTACCATTCTAAAGACTATTCATAAAGTTTAGCTTTCCATTCCAAATTTCAACATCATATTTCTAGTTAACCATGACAGAGAAAATTGTTGTGAGAGATTGTTTTACTATATATTAGGTGTCTACAAATGCTTGCAGATTTTGGCCTAAAAATGGTCTCTAAGTGTATTTTTCAAAATTCGCTTTTGAGCTCAAGTAAGAATATTCTTTAAGAATGGTTGGTGAATAACAGCCAATGTGAGTTTCAGAGTTACTTCATAATCGTAAGCGATATTTACAGTTTTAGAATGTGTATATGGAGGTATTTCATTAATGATTTTGTCAATAACAATGACCTTATAGACACAATCATTAATACTATACGTTAACACACTTATCATATTTGCATTCTGACAGGACTTTTGAATATATTGTCTGTAACGCATACCATCTTCTTCACTTTCTAAATTTATTCGATATGATTTATACCATGAAACGAAACTAACATTGTAACTGTTAAGATTCATTTCTAAACCACTGTCTGTCATATATTTGTGTATATATCATGTACCAAATGGGCTTTTGTGCCTATTGTATATTTGAAATGAAACTATACAATTATACCTATTCTAAATTTGTGACCACTTACAGTAGTTTGGTGATGTAGCTTTGAAAGTTATCGGCGTTCTGTTGTCCTTACAGTATGTAACTATAGAGACTATCTAGACATGTTACATAGTTTTATATCATATTGACAAACTCTATGTCTTTTTTGTTTTCATTTTTTATTTCTTAAATCGAAATCGTGCTATTTATATAAACTTTTAATCTGTTATAAAAAAAATCAATAGATTCAAAATATCTTCTCTTGCGATATCTTTCTCTAAGTGGTTTATTTGATATTGCACTAATTCTCCAACACGCCAATAAAGTAAAATCTATAAACAATGGTGTGCCAGGTGTTTCTGATATCTAAATGTAAATTGAAAATAGATAACCATGGTTTCAAAAGAATATAGAACACTTGATAATATCGCACACACACCCACACGCCAACCTACATCAAAATTACAATCATTACCTGCAATTGCCAAATGTAAGATGAAATAGTGCAGTCTGCTCTTTCTGTGCTGTTTTCGTACTAATGTTCTTATGACAAGTCCATTAAGGCCGAGTATCAAAATACACAACGTGAAGGAGATAACGGCTGCCGCATTATCATAGGGCTGAAATTTTAAATTGATGATCATTACTCATGCAATTTCACCGAATTACTTCAGGGCCATTGAACAAGTTTTGAAATACAGAGTAAATCACCTGAGGAAATATTAAATATTGATTTACTTGGAAACAAGCGGCGTCATTCAAAATAACGAAAGACACAAAACAGCACTTACCGTACCATATTGTCAGAATGAAAAATAAAACAATAAAAAGTAGAGACGGTCACGTGGATTATGCAAACGTTTGGTCTAGAGTGATTGTATGTTTTATTGTGTACTATTTGACTTCCCTGAAACTTCTTTTTACAGTACATACCATTTCTAAAAGCTTAAAGTAGGCTTATATCGAATAGCCGTTTTAAGACAATTCTATGCTTTTTTTATGAAATTTTAAAGAATTTGCTGAAATTTTGAATTCATACCATGGAAACAAAGAACAGCGTAAATGTCTGTTGAGTATTAAAATCCTACACTAATTTAGAACATTGTAATATGTACAGAGTCATTGGTTTAGGCATATGATTGGACTTTAAATCCAACCAATATTCATATTCCCACACACTTGCGCCACTGAGTCTTAATATAGACACGTTGTACAAATAAGAACAATTTCAAAAGTTCACTAGTATGCGTACCTTCCAATCCAGCTCGTGTTCTATGGAGTTATTTGACATTGTTGATATGTTTTCACCCGTGAATATGTTTTTTGTTTGTTTAATTGGTCGTATCACTCTGTTTATCCTAATTCTGCATATGTCTGAAATGAAACAAATACATGTATAAAATAATTTTAAGTGCAAGAGTGTAATTTACCCATGACATTTTTTATATTAACCTAAAGTAATATCCTTTCCAATACATCGTTCAGTGTTTTCCGTAAAACTTGGCTCCACTACGCAAAATGCTGAGCTTCTCAAATATAGATGTCGATTTATTTTTTTCTGTTATAAGATCTATACGAATATTATTTAAAGATATTTAAATCTTCTAATATTTGTAATGTATAAAGTTTTACGCTGTGATATTGATGCTTATGCAAATGCTATTAATAAAAATTTGTTGGCGTCTCGAGTAAAAAAAATAAACGATCGTGGTTTTAATTATCTTAGGAACAACACAAATGTTCAAATATCCAAGAAGAAAAAGTAAGTGAACGAATCATTGATCAATATTTACAATCGTGGTATCCTCAAATAGATACTTCATAAAATCTAGACTCATATAAGTTATTTAAAACAGCTACCAACCGTAAAAAAGATTTATTAACAATAAGTAATATAAATCATCGTATAGAATTACCACGATTTAGATTTTCTGTCCATAACTTAGCAAGAGAGGAAGGGAATTATGTAGTACTGATCGTAACCTTAGCAAAATGTACACATTGTAACATGAATGCCATCGGAAAGAATATCACTTCCTAGTGATATGACAGCTAAAGGAGATAAGATGTCAGGCAAATGGATACGTTACGTTATAAGATATAGCCTTATTTTTATCATGGTGTAGAGATGACATGTCGGTTTTGTGATAAGATATGGGCATGTTTAATGAAGTTAGTAATTAAGAAACTGACCAAAAGTCAGATAGTAATGAATTGTCCAATCAGGGAAAAGAGCTTGATGCCCCTTTGGGAGATCTAGTTGGGCAGTTAGGGACACACCTTGGTTAGGGTAACATGGTTAGTTGGAAAAATAGACCTGGTTAGAGTAGGTTAAATTTTAGACTAAACTTAATGAGTTTAAAATGTTAGCTTTGTGACTTTGAACTTATATGAGAAATATATAAAGATGTTAATAGAATTTTTTTTATTGATGTCATACTCAAAGTCGATTATTATTCCGGCAATGTTTTAGTTTCATTCGCAAAAACTTATACAAAGAAATCTTCAAGTAATCTGAAATTGTTCTTGATTTGGTAACCTGCCAATTATGTAAGAATAAAAACTAACACTGTCCGATTTTTCTCGTTCCCAATTAATGTACATACCTTAGCAATTAATCCCTAAATCAAATTATGAATGGGATCTTACATTTGTACTCATTTAGTATTTGATTTTTTAACTCGTTTGTAAAATAGTTAAAAACAAATTCAAGATATATAACTTGATGTGTGGATTCGGAATCACACTGGTATCATTGTCCAGAATCATGTAAGAACTTATCATTGTTGTAATTGGTATAATATTGAAACAATGAATTTAAAACTCAACATTGCACTTTTCCTATCGGTACTGAGCTCTTCCATGGTTGATGTCGTGATACGGATCTTGAGGGTTATGCTCTCATTATCTTTGTCGCACACTCATTACCAATTCTTTTCTTTTGTTATCTACCGCTAAATATTCAATCTCCTTTTTCAAAACAAATACGCCGGGACCGATTAACCTAGTCGGTTACGCGTCTCACTATCAATTCCGGGGTCGTGAGTTCGAATCCTCGCCCGAGCAACAGTCTCCGTGATGATTGATATACGACATTGTATCTCATTACCATTCGTCTCTCACAGCTGGTTCAAGTTGGGAAGTTATCAGTTATTTGCGGAGATGGGGTGTGCTCGAGTACTGGTTAACAAGGCAACAGTAGTTAGGTAAACTGATCGTCTGTAAGCCCTCGATGGCATAAAAATGACGCTAAATATTTAATCAATCGATCAAATCAAAAACGCTCTTTTACTTCTAAGAATAGCTCGATTCCACTAGTATGCACATTTTATGAGTTTTATCTCAACCTTAGGTTGACATAGAAATATCTATCATAAGTAAAATGGCATAAAGTATAATCTGCTATTCTTATATCAATATTCCATTTTGTAATGGTTTTATCTAAAATAAAATTGTGTATTCTTTCTATAAAATGATCAATCAAATTTTATCCTTGTTAAAATACTGTAATTAAGATGGTCAGTTGACACTAACAGAGCATGAGACCCATGCTTAACCTCTACCTTAATGTCCTCTGTTCCAGAAAGTGTGTGTTTATATACTATTAATCAACGCCAACTGCTAGTTATAATTGTTTTTATTCAGTATCAAATGAGAGGAATGGGGAGACTATGTTATTCTGTGATCCTATGGGATATATGTATTTGTAGTTTTGAATCACTTCTCAAGCATCATCTAATAGTAAAGTTCGTTATAAAATAATTTTACGTATTTTTTGAATGTTTAAACTCCAGCCTCTGAATTACAAATAGTGACTTTTAACCATCGTTTACATCTATTCCTATAGAGTTTGATTTTTTTTTAATTAGCATATGTGAATAAATCATTAGTAAAATGACACTGCATGATTCCAAAACGAAGATTTTCTGGATTGATTTAAAACAATTTCGATGGCAAAACTCTTATTTTATGTCAGGTTTACTGCAAATTTACTGCGCACATATGCCAATTCAATACTTTTACTTATAACTACTCTCATTGAATATAACGTTCATCTAAAGATACATGCTTATACCAAGTTTTTTTAGCAATAACTAAATCAGTTTTTAATGTGCTTTGCATATCAGATTCAAATTTGCCTCAACAATAATTGCAACAATAGATTAACAGTGTATGGTATTTCTGTTTCACATGGTTTGATACCCCCATCAGTCACATTATACTGATATCTGGTCGACCTGACATAAAACAATCTTCTTAATGATGAGGGTCAAGGAGCTTCTCACTAGTTTAACTATTACATTTTATAGGGGCTCTGTATCGGAAATAAATGCTGTTGATCTAACTGTTATACTAATTAACATATCTTTTAATATCATAGATATATTAATAGAAGATACTATACCTATACCATAAGTATAATAATATTTATAATATAGGTATAATAGTATAATATAGATATATTAATAGAAAATGTTATACCTATACCATAAGTATAATAATATTTATAATATAGATATAATAGTATAATATAAATATATTAATAGAAGATGTTATATCTATACCATAAGTATAATAATATTCATAATATAGATACAAAAGTATAATATAGATATATTAATAGAAGAAGTCATATCTAAACCATAACTATAATAATATTTATAATATAGATATAATAGTATAATATAGATATATTAATGGAATATGTTATAACTATACCATAACTATAACAATATTCATAATATAGATATGAAAGTATAAAAATTAATTCCATATAATATAACTATTTATATACAATCTAGATTTTTATGAATATGTTCCATCTTTTTTATCTTGTAATATTAATTTTATATCGGGTAAGATCAAATTGATATAGATTTCTTTCTCATATTGCACGACTTCTTTTCTAATATTTCTGATATACTTTTAGCCATAGTTTTATTATCTTTATAAAATAGTATATGTCGAACAAAGACTGTAACTCCAATCTGCATTTGTGTATTTAATATCACGAATTTAAACGCTTTATGATATCGTATATAATTATGTTTTACGATTCTATCGCCATATTTGTAATCATGTGTCTGTGACTATTCCTCCTGGATACTCAGATTTTCTCGAAATTATTTAGATAAATATCTGTTTGTGACAGTCGATAAAACATTAATGTTCATATTCAGTTTGTATGTGTGAACTTTACTTCATTTATACTTGTTCTGGTAGGGTTGTTGTTTGTGTATATGGGTATGTCAGATAGTATTCATGTACTTTCACCATTCCCTTTTGACGCGGTAAGCTGTTTTAAACACGTCATTTGTGTGCACAGTTTTAATATTTGATGCAGGGTAGGCCGTTATGAATGTTGCATTATGGGATTGTTTACCATATAATGACTAGTTAAGATGAACTAAAGCAACACTACATCCATGAAATAATAGTTTTACATACCTATTGGCCGCCATGTGGTAAAAAACAACTTCAAATTGACAGATGATATTAATATGCATAAGAGATTAATGTACTGTGATAAGGCAGTAAATAACTCTTTATTATCGTTAAAAGAAAAATTGGTATGCCGGTACATTTTGGTGACCGCTTACATAGGTTTGACTGTACCAGTAGTTTTGGAATCAGTTTGACTTTCAAAATATAGTGCCGACCTGTCCGCTTACACACTCATTTACATTGATGATCTTTAAACTAACAATGCCGGTCCTTATTAGCTCAGTCGGTAGTGCATCTGTCTATCAATCCAGGGATCGTGAGTACGAATTTGAAGATTGATATACGATATTGTGTCTCATTATCATTTTATCACCGCTGATTCAAGTGGGAAAGTTATCAGTTACTTGCGGAGACGGGGTGTGCTCGAGTACTGATTAACATTTCAGGTTCCCAGGTAACAGTGATTAGATTTACTGATCGTCTGTTAGACATCGATGGCATAAAAATGACGCTAAATATTTAATCAATCAATCAATTAATCAATTAAACTAACAAAACTATTATATTTGATATAAGAATAGTTTCTAATTTGTTAGTATTTCAAAACAGAACAGAGAGTGTATTTTATTTGACTTAAACAGTCAGTTTCTTTTCGAAACATGTACAAACATACAAATTCATTATGCACGTGAAAGGTTCACACACACTCAAACACGCACACACGCAGGCATGCATACACGCAGACCCGCACACACTCACCCTCTTTTACATTCAGGCAACTGTTTAAAATTTGTACCTGATAACATAAAACATATAAATTAAATGTTGTTATATGTTATTATTCTTTGAGGATTAACTCGAGTTGTAATTTTCATTGTTTCGTATTGCAAATGCGTCTTTTTATATAAATAGTCTACTAAGATATAAATTTAGCTTTTTGTTAACGATTCTACTGTTATAGGAAGTATTGCATCAAATGTCAATTGTTAGAAATTCATATTTGAAAACAAAACATTGCGCTCAAAGTGTTATGATATAAGAAGTTTTACATGTATTGGCGATTAGTAAAAATAAAAATGTATGGTTATGAACGTTAAATTGATAAAAACAGGTACATTAACATACATACTTTTTTTTATTAATCACGCAGTATTTAGTAGGGTAAGAATGTAGAAACGTGACTATCGATATTATTGTATTGGGTTGACATGGA
Organism: Panopea generosa; assembly: GCA_029582155.1. NCBI lineage: Eukaryota > Metazoa > Mollusca > Bivalvia > Adapedonta > Hiatellidae > Panopea > Panopea generosa. The sequence goes on along the minus strand of CM055911.1, from coordinate 18,735,064 downwards.
TATTGTGATGTTAACCTTAACTTAAATGAAGTAAACATTGCAATGTAAAAGTCACGGATTATTAGATTAATGTATTATATGTCACACAGGTGTTAAATTAATAATTAATAACGCTGATGAAAAATTTATAAAGATATAAAATTCAGGTGTATGCATTTATGATATATTTACATACTGCCCGGAGATCAAATACATGTGTTAGGTCACCTACTTCAGAGATTGCTATTAATTAAAACATTTTCAATAAAAAAAGACAAGCGGAACATTCTTGAGATACCAAGTAACAAGGTAAATAAACGCGCCCAGATTTCATTTTAACTGGAACACTTTTTAAAGAATCCAGTGTTAGTATAAATTTCGGGCGCTGTTTATATCTGTGTTTCAAGGTAAATAAAATTAATTATTTTAATTTCAAATTACTTCAAGTTGTAACTCTCGTTAATGTTAAATATATAGAAAAGTTAACAATTTCCATATTTTGTAGGAATGTGCAATTATTAAATAATAAGAAGAGTACTACTGATATAAATACTACATTATTTATAAGTTGGATGTGCTTAAATTATATATCACTTATTTAACTATGTTTATTTTATAATTTTATGATGAATGTTTATATAAAATACCATCTAATAGTTGTGTCACATTACTTGCACTTATTCAATAAACTTGAATGCCCTTGGATTTCTATAATAATAGATGGTTAATCGATCATAAAGATTAAGACTTTTATTCAACGGAAAAAAAACACTTGTACGGGCCTCTCATTTAACTAAAGGAAGTGACTTCAGTCGACTAATTTGATTGGGCAATCACTTTCGATAGGAACTGGAGAAGTTGAGGTGGGTTTAAATTTTTCAGAGCAGGAAATAATTATATTATAACCTAATGATTATGATTTATTTATTACCCTCCCTTATCCCTCCCGAAAGGTTCTGTTTTGCTCTGCTATATTTTATAATTTCAGCACTGGTGAAAGCGATATTACTTGGATCAATTCAAATGTTTGAACAAGTTCCCTTCATGGCTGGTGTAAATTGACAACGTTGGGAGACAGCCATTTTTTTCTTAACGATTCCCAACATCCGATGCCGGGGTAGGGAAGAAAAGTGCGCATCAATATATATTGTAAATACGAACATTAGTGACTGTTTTCTTCTGGATTTCCGGTGCCGGGGTCGAGACGATTTGCGACAGTGTAAAAAACGAGTGAAAAAGTAATTTGTGATAATTCAGTCGCTCTGTTTCTCCAACTTTGTCGGATATTTGACAGTTCATTCGGGCATTTGCTAGCTCAACATAGGTTACATCCGTTGTCGGGGTAACTAGTTACTTAATATCAATGTTCAAAATATTTATATATATTTATTTTCTTAACCAGTCATGGCCATTCATCATGCCAACACATGCATATATATAAAAGAGAAATTAATAGAACACAATTCTTGTTCTGTTTTGTATTCATTTTTGTAGTTGAATAATAGTTTAAACATATAATTGGCGAATATATGAATTTAACTTCTATATCTCTTTTATTTCAGATATGATGTTTACACAACCCTCCTTTAAAACAAACATAACTGTATATTTATACTTATAATCACAAACTGGTACACTTTCTAGTGGAACTAGATATGAATACATGTGTTGTGTATAAATATATAATATAATAATTATATTTGATTATATGACTTATCGTGTTTTAACTTTTTTGTAATTTTTAGATATATCAACTATTATTAATTTTAGTTCACTCACTCACTCACTCACTCACTCACTCACTCACTCACTCACTCACTCACTCACTCACTCACTCACTCACTCACTCACTCACTCACTCACTCACTCACTCACTCACTCACTCACTCACTCACTCACTCACTCACTCACTCAACCACCCTACCTCTCGCTCGCACGCACGCACACACACACACTCACTCATCCACACATCCACCTTCATAATCACTCACTCACTCACTCTCTCACTCACTCACACACTCATTCACTCAATTTTCTACTCACTCACTCCCCAGCATTGTATAAATCTTTCCTTCATGGCTCATTGTTAGCGTGAAATATAAGAGCTAAAAACTAAATACATTTTACCTTTAAAAAACACTCTAGCTTTACGTTGTGTTGCTCAGATTAATACCAGATGTTAACAGAATTTCATGAAAGCACATACCAACTTATTAAAATAAACCGGTTAATCTTTTATCACGGAAGCATGATTGTTTTGACATACGTAATCTTCGGGTTGCTTTCAAAAAGAAGGCATGGGAGTAACTATTTGTCTTGAAAACTTTGAACAAAGTAAGAGGAAACCAATAGGTTTGTTTACTTAAAACAAAATACAACTTAAAACTAATTATTGAAATAACGAACGAAGGAAAAAAATAACAAGTAGAAAGCATGAATGGGTATATAAATGAAGGGTTTGGTATATGTAATGCAACTGTTCTATAAAATAAGCAAGATCATACGAAACCTTACAAAACATACGTCAAAATAAAAATAATTCAATCGGGTTTAATGGCATCTGCAACACATTTCGTGTTATATACAGCATCTCCAGCTGTATGGATGGACGCAGATCTAATAGTCAATCTGAATAGAACCGCTGTCCTTCCGAAAATGTCCACACATATGTCAAACTAATTGTATGAAATCGTTTTGTTATCAACACACAATTTAGATGGAGATTCAAAATGAATGAGAACTTGCACAAATGTGCATTAACGTCTACTAAAAATTTAACCAAAATACGCAAAATCAATTTGAGGTACTTATGTTATCAACACACTATGGTTGGAGATATTCACAATAAACAAGAACTTCCGCAAATGTGCATCATGTAGCATTAACGTCTACTAGAAACATAAAAAAAAAACATCAACAGAATTAATTGAATTAGTTTGTTTCATAGAATCTTGGCTGTGATTCAAATTTAATATGAACTTTTGAATTATGCAGCATTAACGTCTATTACTTGTAGAAATTTATTCAAACAAACGTCAAAATAATTAACTTAAACCCTTTTAATATCGACACACACTCTGGTTGAGGATTCAAAATAAACAACTTAATATCAAATTTTGCATTTACTAGCATAAACATTTACTGCAAACGTTACCAAACATACCCCAAAATAATTAATTGAAACGCTTTTGTTATCAACAAACAATCTGTGCGGAGACTCAGCATTTTAATAATCTATAAAAATCAATTATATATAAAACAAAAAAACAGACATTAAAGTGTATGAGTGTGTTGAATTTCATTCCGAAATCAACAGGAAATATTAAAATATTGTTCATTACTCTCTTTTCAAAATCGACATATTAAACTATTTTTAAATTTTCCTTTTAAATTATAATTGTTATGACATTCTCTATTAAGTTAATTAGTTATTGATAAAATTTCAATTAAGATAATGTTTTGAAATGTTTCACCTTGGTTTATTTCAAAGCTATATTCTAACATAGAATACAACTGAACTGAGTAGATACTTTTCGATTAACAGATGTTCATTCATTAGTACATTGTATGGTACAGTTCATTTCATCTCAACCAGCCATTGTACAGATCATTACCGCTCCGTGACTTACATTCAGGTTACGCATACGGGAATAGTTTCTGTGATTGATGACTGTTGTTCTTGTTGTTGTATGGCGCTAAACGCCGCTTTCAACAACAACAACAGTCATATCGTGTTTCTTTTCTTAGATTTTGAGTTTCAATTATATTTTTTGCCAGTTCTGCAGGTATCAAGGTTCTAGGTTCATTCTGCATATTCACTTGTTGAATATATATTTCTTTTAATATGCATGTTAATTTGTTGTTTTTGAACATGGTGAGTGAACGGTGTTGGTACGCCGTAAAACCTTAATCATCAATTCATTACATTATACAGTTTTATTCTCCTGAGACAAAAAAATAAATGTTACGTCAGTCATTTGCTTATTCATGTTTTTGTTTATGGAACTTTATTCCATCATATATAAAAAAGCAATACTAATTAGTTTTAAGCTGAATATTTACGATGAAGTAACACTTTTCTCAGCTTATGTTATAAATTCAGGTAGCTCTCACCAATATCAAGTTTCATATAATTTCTTGTCTATTTCTTTTCTTACTGTGTTTAATGAAATTGATGTTATACTTTGTATAAATATGTTGAGGGCCTCTTGGAAAATTGAACTTATTCAAATGTGTTATCTTGTTTGTAAAAATCTTTAATAATTATAAACCATATAAATGAAACATATTGGGATGCACTGCGAGAACCACAGAGAGTGTATTTTCTTCTAATTTATCTTCGGAAATTGGACCAAAAGTTGATTCCGTCATTCATTTTCACTTTTCTTTTTTCCAGGTGAAGGTTATTAACAAGTCATTGTTCGTTTATAAAGCATGTACGAGGGGTTCTTTGTTGATTAGGTGTTAATTGTTATTCAGCATCTCGGTTACATCAGTGTCATTTTGGCAAATTTTCGAAATACAACAATAATGCCATTCAAATTAGCAAACAATGAGCATGAAAATAAGGAGAATGTAGTTTTTTTATGAAGAAGAAACACGGATTATTCACCAAATATGCGACTTCCACTCTGAAGCAGTTTGTCTCCAATGGTGGTACTATGCCTGCAAATGAATAATAGTAAAAACAATAGAATATACGACACCCCAATGTTTGCTAAAATCAGCACGCTCGCAAACATAGTTTATTGCAAAGTATTGGAATGAAAATGATAGTGTGACATCACAATTTGATTGCACGCTGACGCTCTTATAAAGGTATTAAACATAATTCAATATAGTTTGCTAACAACAAACAACTGGTGAACGGTCATTAAAGCTTCAATTTTGTCATTGGAGAAATTAAACTGCGCAACCTACCAATAAATTCACATCACTGGAGAAATAACAGTCTCACAAAAAGGATCAAATTCATCTGAACAACATAATCCTTTAATGCAACAGTTTACTATAATTTCAAATTGAACACTAAAAGAAAAAAATAATAGCATAAGTATTTAGGATAAGCGCGAATTCTACTCCCCTAAAAAATACTGAACGGAACAGCTAACCCACAACCTGACATTTTATGTACCTGACATTTTATGTATTTTCTTAAAAAGTATTAAAGCAATTACCTTGAAATTTGGATTGGAATAAGAAAGAACATTTCTGTTATATTAAAAAAAATAATTGTCGGTTAATATCATTAAACAAATGTTTAATAACACTTTTCCATATTTTTACGAAGATATTGGAAATACAAAAATGGAGGGTTAGCTGTACTGTTCAGTAAATGGTCAAGGAATAAGCTAAAGTGCTTTTATTATCAGAATTGTCTGGACATTCTCGGGATTCAATTATCTATTTACACAAATATTTATAATTTTTATAAAATGATTAAAACATCTTATATTGCAGAGATCAATTTAAAGTAAATAGCATACATGTCATGTAATGGAATATTTGTTTTTTATTTATTTATGTGTATGATGACGAGAATTTGAATATTGTTTAAGTCAAAAAATGGCTTATGTATTATGAAATACAAGAAGGCACTAATATTCTTGATTTCATTGGTGGAATTTTAATCTGAAATTAACAGGTTATTTTAGATTACTGTCCTTACTAAATTTCACATTGGAATAATTTAACATGATTGCTATTTACATAATCATTTAAATCATATTGATGACTTATCTCAATTTAGTTTGTTATTGTTATATAAAACTGCAATTAAATTACATTTTGAAATATTTGGGTTGGGTCACAAGTTCTTACAACGCATAACCAGTATATAAGGATATCTTTCTTATCAAGAAATAAGGTTTATTAATAACAATCGCTTTTGTGAATTCTCGTGGCCTTCGATGCATTTATTATGGCATGTACCTATCTTAAACATGATAATGATTTATTGAATTCTAGCATTATAAATGCCATCAAGGGATAACAGACGATCAATTAACCTAGCCACTGTTTCCTGATATCCTGGAAGATTTACCAGCACTGGAACACACCCCGTTTTCGCAAGTAACTTATAACTTTCTAACTTGAATCAGCGGCGAGAGACGAATGACCATGAGACACAATGTCGAGTATCAATCATCACGTAGACTGTTGCCGGGCAGGGATTCGAACACAATACCCCTGGATTGATAGTCAGGCGCGTAACCATGAAATACAAGAAGGCACTAAAATTCTTGATTCCCATTGGAATCCCATTAAATCTGAAATCAACAGGTTATTCAAAATTACTGTCCTTGATAACTTTCACATGGAATAATTCAACATTGAATTATATATATGACTTATCAATAAATTTAGTTTGTTATTGCTGATAAAAATGCAATCAGGATAATGTTTTGAAACATTTCGTCATACTAAGTTTATTGCAAATTGCTGTCTAAAATAAATTGCAATTTACTTTAACGTATTTGTTAATCGATTGACATGTATTCATTCCTAACATGACATTGTTTATCATGTTTGAATAGCCGTTGCATTGATACAGTAGAACTCCTTTGGTTCGAACGCGGATGGCTGGAACATCACATATAGTTCGAACCGGTTATTTTGTTCCTGGCCATATTCTAATTTCAATGTTTATACAATCACATCAATGGTATAATTTGAGAAATCCTTAACTCGAACAATCCTTAACTCGAACTATGTGTCAAGTCCCGTTGAGTTCGAGTCATCGAAGTTCTCCTGTACATTTGAATTTTAATAATGGTTCATTGTTTATTATATAGTTAACTTTGTTTAGTTGATATAATATTAACATGACTGTTAATTACCTAAAGCCGCACAACCAGTTTTAGTTTAAACATAGTTTATTGCCATAAATATACAATTGGGACGGGTCACAAGTTCTTACAGCGCATAATCAGTATACGAGGATATTTTTCTTAGAAAGAAAGAAGCAACATATGAACTACAAACATTTTCGTGAATTCTCGTGGCCTTCGATGCATTTATTTTGGCAGATACCTATCTTAAACATATATAATGACGCATTGAATATTTAGCGTCATTTATGCCATCGAGGGCTATCATACGATCAGTTCACTTAACCACTGTTTTCTGGGACTCTGGAAGGTTATTCAGTACTCGAGCACACCCCATCTCGCCAAGTTATTAATAACTAGTATTTCTACTACTTTTACCGCTACTACTACTACTACTACTACAGCTACTATTACCGGTTCTACTACTACTTCTACCGCTTCTACTACTACTAAAACCGATTATGCGACTACTACTACCGCTACCACTTCTGCCATTAATTCTACTACTACTACTACTACTACTACTACTACTACTACTACTACTACTACTACTACTATTAGCTACTCTACTACTCCTACGGCTACTGCTACTACTCCTACTACTACTACTTATATTACCACTACTACTACCACCGCTACTACTGCTACTATTACTACTACTACTACTACTACTACTACTACTACTACTACTACTACTACTTACTACTAATACTTTTACTAATACTAATATTAATAATGATAAGAATAACAATAATATTGAAAATAATGATAACAGTATCAAAAATAATACTCCTTTTCCAGTAAAATTTGTTCAAAATCGAAAACCCTTGAGCCGTGAAATCAGTAATAATTGTAAATGACACGCTCATTATGATAATATAATAAATTCTACATAATTTCATATTCTTGGCATGATGAGAAAGGTCAAATTCCTTTTTCGCAGGAATTCTCTTAATCAAATTATGTACCGTTTATTTGTCCTCCGTAGTTTGAGATGGTTGTACTCAGATAACCAAGAAATAAAACGAAACTGAGCGAATTATTACAGGTACTGTAAGATTAATATCCCTATGAAAATATCCCTACCTCAGACAGAAGAAAATACCCAAAACATTGTTTTTTTCCAGCTACCAAAGGGTAAATAATTTATTCTCCCCGTAAATGAGTAATGTTGTTGGTCAAGAAGAAACATCCAAAATGTAATATTGACATATACAATCAAACATTGTATGACAGCAAAGTGTTTATTTTCCAGTACAGTTAGTAAAAGAACAGCACGCACTTTAGAAACTCGTATGATCTGGAATCGTATTCGCCAACCATTTTTGGGGATTTTTTTTCTTGACCTTGCAGATTCAAATGTCAGCCTTACATATCAAGTCTACCATGAAAGATAGAATAACTTTGAGAGTTTATTTGTCTATATATTAGGTGTCTATACATACGTGTAACTTTGATTTAAAAAATGATTCCTTTGTGATTAAAATTCAATCCAGAGTTCCAGTATAAGAATTTTCTTAAGAATGGTTTGGTAGGTAAAAACCATCCCAGGATATCATGACGATCTGAGCAATTTGCAAAGGAGTTTATTCCAATCAATTACTAGTTGCTTGAAGGTAAGCACCGTCATTATCATTATTTTCATTATCATTATCAGTATAATTATAAAAAAATCTTTCTAAATACTTTTAAACCAGTAGTTTTAGTTCTAAAAATAGTTTAACCACGGCAAAGGAGTAGTATCTTCACAACATGCAATAATCAGAAATAGTAGAAGCAATTTAAAACATTATCTTTACATTAAGGATATTGAAAAATATCAAACAAATATCTGTAGACACGAAGTAGAACATGCAGAATATTACTTTTTTATAACTGCATTCACTTTTTATAACAAAGAATGAAACTGTTGCAAAACATAATGTTGTTCAAACCGCTCAATGTCAAAAAACTGTTATATGGATCAGACAATCAGACAATAATTCATACGAAGAAAACATAAACCTCTTCGAAAGTTTTCAACTAACCATTCACGATAAAGGATATTCGAATAATTAATTTCGAAGTAGTAGTTAAATTTGTTTTTCCATCTTGACTCTGTAACACGTATCACAACAGGACCGATCGCGTGAATATCAGTGACCAACCAGATAATACTGATTTTATACATATATGTGTATCTTCAAATAATTCCATGTTTCACTTTATATTTCCCCCCACATTTCATACATGCATATATGTATGTATACGTGCCTGCGAGTGCTTTTCTTATCAAATAAACCATATTTAAAAGAAGTAAAACAATAAAAAGTAAAACATAATTGCAAGGTGGAGACCAGTACCAAACAGTTGAAATGGAACAAAGTGTTTAATTTAATACAAAACAAAATTGAAAAATGTGAATGGGGTGGCTCTGACATTTACCAAAGTTGAAACCGTGCTATACAAGCTATATAACAATAATTTAAAGAGCGTAGCATTGGCTATAATACAAATGCAAATAATGGTAAATGTAGTAGTCGTATAACATGCGAAGTTGGTCAAGGTATTTATTTAATTAATAAAAAACAAAATTAAGAACAGTTGTGGGGAAATGGGAGAGCGAGTTAATACCAAAGATTAAAAGCTGAGAGTTTTAATACAAAATACAAAATAAATAAAAATGGGGGATGGTTGATGGTGGGCTTCGGTGTGGGAGCGGAGCCGAATACAAAATTGAGTTTTGTATTTAATTGGTACAAAAAACAAAAACAGATAGGGGTTGAACAAGTACCCAAATAAATAAAGGACATAGGCGGAACATGTTCAAGCGATGAAACAATGTATTTCCCATAAATAATAAGTTATTGTTCAACTTATATATGTCAAATATCTATCTGGATCAGTTCATACAGATACCCAATAACAGTTTTGGGCTCGAAATAAGTAGGATATTGAACTCAAAAGATGTAATGGTCTATATGATACATATTAATTGAGCAATACACTTATAAAATATCGAGCAAATATTTGGTTGTGAAAATAAAAGTAATGTCTGTTATATATAAATTGCACCTAAACTTAGCATAGAGTAATTAGGTTTATTTCTCCTTTTTATTACAAGTATTCGCCATGAACTTGAATAAATAAACCTTGTTATGGTACAAATGCCTCAAAGTACTCGTAAAGCATACACGTTTGTGCCAAGTTATTCACATAACTACAAGCACGCACAGTTAATCACACCTTCTAAAACACTTTCACGCAGATTTAAACGACAAAATATCACGTTTTTCACTAAGCAATATGACTTTGACTTCTAATATGTTACATACTGCCACAGAGTATACATACTGCCACACTGCCACAGAGTATACATACGCAATTAACTGCAAGCTATGCGCGCCTGTGAACAGCTTGCATCAACATTTTAACGTAGAGTTCAAAGGCAAATGTGAGCCTTTCATTCCGCAATATGACCTTGAATTTATGACCCAAACATGTTTCATACTGCCTCAAACCTCAGGCAAGCATACTTATGTCAAGTTCCATCCATAAAACTACAACCTATATGTTGCGCCATGAGAACAAAAACGTCCATATTCCTAAAAATAGAGATCATAATGAATGCCCAAGTGAAATGTGCAAAATGTGTGTTTTAATTACTAAATACTTGTCTGTTGTGTGAGCCGATCCTTTCGTAATATGTATCATGTTTTCACCCACCCACCCACATATACACACATGGTAAAATGATGTAGCCCGCAAGTCGTGGGGTGTGGGGAGGGGCTACATACGATAATGTAGAAACACCTGTAGTATGTAAAATATATACGCCTTACTATACAGTTACGTCCCTTTTTTCCAACATGATTCTTACGCTTAAAAAAGGCCAATGTCATTTGATTTTGAAATATTTTGAAATGGTTCATAGTGGACTTCTTGCTGTAGATGAGTAGAGCAAAAATGGCATAGCATATGCTGAAATGAGACATCACTTGTGTTAAAAAGTGACTTTTGTAGAATTGCAACAAATGCATATATTTATGAGCATTTGAGGACTTCTTATTTCAAAATATCTCACTCTCTTTGAAATTCCGGATCAACTTACCAATTATTGTGCATTTTTATGTGGGTTTACATTCCTGCTATGAAAACAAATTACTATGTGTAATACTTTTTTTACAATCTCAGACCTAATTTTATATAGAACAGATAACACAATTCAACTGTGTAGTGAGGCCTATATATACTTATATGTTGTTTTTGAACAGAGCTTCAAAGTCAATTGCTTAGAAATTAATGTGTTTGGATATGAAGCACCCATCGATCTCTCTCTCTCTCTCTCTCTCTCTCTCTCTCTCTCTCTCTCTCTCTCTCTCTTTCTTACTATATACTATTTTGTTATTGATAACCTTTAAGGAAATATATCATGATCTTTTTTAAACTTTTGAAATTGGCTAAAATATTTTTTTTCAATACATCATTCCTATATATACTCACTGTCCCCGTATTGCCAAAAATTATATCTATTAAACATATTAAAAATATATTTCCCACTAAGAATTGCAAACTATTTTGTGACATATTAAATGAGTCACGTGATTTCATTTCGCTTTCAAATTGATCTATTATGCATGTTTACACGTAATAAAAATGTTTCATCTTGAAAATAGTCCGAATGACGATGCGAAAGTCGTTAAGCAGTATTTAAACGCTGTCTATTATTAGAATGGGGATTGCGTTTCAAGGCTTTAACTAAAATGTCAATTCTTGAACGATGTGGTTAATTTGATATTTAGACGATAAAATAGATAATATTTCTAATATTTAAAGCCAGATTTAGAAACCATCCTTTTACAAATTAATTGTTTGTACCAGTAAATCCATTTATATTGATAAACAATCGTAATATACAGATTAATCAACAAGTGTTTCGAATTATTGGATTATTGTCTCTGGAAGATCACAAACCTTGTAAAATATTTATGCCTTAGAGCCCTCGAGAATTGTATCCTACGATACGCAACATAATTAATGTTGATTAACATGTATATACCAAACACATGCTAATGCAGTTGAAGTTATAAACATCATATTAAGTTTAAACTTATTCATTTTACTTCGATTGTGAAACAAATTCTTACAAATCACACTCAAAGTCTTCCTGGTTAGAACCAGTATTAAGCATATGCAGAAAAGTGTCTTGCTCAAGGACACCACACATAGCCGTGGCGGAGGATCGAACCGACGACCATGGGCTCGGTTTTCTACCACTGGACCACGCGCTCCACATAATAATAAACATAATATATATATTTATATATATTATATAAACAGATATATCAATTTACATTAAAAAGAAAACACAATAAAATGTATTTCACACAAGATAATCAATCTTACGTATTTCGCATAGCGATAGATTATATCATATAATACAAACAAGTCTCGATTCACCTCTATATAATACACACAGGACATTTCAGTTATAATTACAATAAACATAATAAAGATGTAATACATACAGGATACTTCATCTAAAGTAATAAACATAATGTAAATTAAATATACATAAGACAATATATTCAATTTATTCAAATGTATATCCCCTATCTTAACTATGTACAAAATATTTTATGCAGTACATGTATCACAAGTAAACAGTATCATAAATGAACATCAAAAAAGTTTGTTTTATTAACGTTTCACAAAAAAAAAATTCTAAAAAAAATATTTACCAACCTTTAAAGCAATTAGCCTCTATGAAGGATCAAACCACTGCTTACAAGCAATAATTCACGATCCGCTTTCAGAAGTTAACTATGAACGACAAATTAAAAACCTTCATAGTAATTACTACTGTACGATTAGGTTAGTTGCACATAATCATAATTTATTTAACGTCATAGTAACAATTCACAATAGAGGCAAATCCCTCTCAAATCCAGAGTCCTTAGGATGGAATAGAAATTCCGCTATCAGTCAGCAAGCGCTGCATCTTACACCAATACAAGCCGATATATTCAACGCAATGCATGCAAACTGCGGGAAACGACAAATGTATTTTTGTTATAAGGTTAACAGGGAAGCATAGATTGTATCTTGCTTATATCGCTGACATCACAAATAAAATGTGATGCGTGGGGCTTTCATTCACAGGTCACCGATCGCCGTAAATATTTTGGTTAAGAAAGTGAGTGTTACAGAGTACAAATCAATCCATTGATCGTGATTGCCTCTAAACACCTTGTGGTTAATCAAGGATACATTCAGAGCAAACTTAGTTATAACGTGTATGTTTGCTTATAATAAATCGTAGTTGCTTATTAAGCATGCATTCAATGCAAAAAACAACACTTAATAACAATGTGTATTTTTCTGCTGGAAAGATTACGATGAAACGCTACACAATTAATTTCAGAACAGAACAGAACAGAATATAATTAATATCATTCAAATTGAGGGCTGATTTAAAGGTAGATCATCGCAGATACAATATTTGGGTGAATCTTCATATAATAATTGGCAATTTATTTGTGTGGACAACTCTTACGGACTAAATGCGAGACTAGTGTAGTCAAATTTTAGAATGACACAGTTATTTGATGTCAAAAACTTGTCCCAGAGAGAGAGAGAGAGAGAGAGAGAGAGAGAGAGAGAGAGGGAAAGAGAGAGAGAGATATAGAGAGAGAGATAGAGAGAAAGTCAGGATAAAAAAAATTCACACACCACATTTCTAATTAAAATAATTCTCTTACTATGGGTAGGGTCAAAATAGCGTTACGTAACACTGTTTCAAAGCCTTTTCCAATCCATAAGCATTATGTGGGACTATACACAATTTTGGAGTATTTCTAAGCATTATCTCAAAATATATGTTATCTTTTTTATTCTCAATTAAACGATCCAATAGTAATTGATGAAGATGGTCATTAGTATGCTATTTAAAAATGAAGCGGCTATGTTTTTTTGGTTAGACCAAACACCATTTTATAATAATAGGCGCTATGTAAGACCGCACAGATATATCGGCTATAGGCGCTGTGTAAGACCGCACAGAGCTCCTGGCGCATAAAGATCTCCGAAGAGCTCTTTGCGTCACATGTAAAATCACATTGATACCCCAACTGCTGGGAGCTGTATAAGTCAATATGCCCGATAATCCCGCATAGAGCTCTTCGATTTGAATATATCGTCTTCAGTATTAACCCCAACTGCTGAGAGCTGTATGAGTCAATATGCCCGATAATCCCGCATAGAGCTTTTCGAATTGGATATATCGACTTCAGTATTAACCCCACCTGCTGGGAGCTGTGTGGGTCAATATGCCCGATAATCCCGCATAGAGCTCTTCGATTTGGACATATCAACTTCAGTATTAATCAACCATTAAGAGTCTAAACTAGTATAACATCTACCACTTCTTCCACAACAACAACAACGATAACTGTGTTACAATCATAATTGCTGTTGATTTCATTATCAATATCTTCATCTTTAACATTGTCTTCACCATTATCATTATCCTCATCATCAGTATCAGTCATCATCATTTTCCTCATCATCAGTATCAGTCATCATCATTATATTCATTATCATGTAATTTCCAGAGCTAAATTAAAAGAAAATACACTAATCCGTCGTTAGGGGTGGCAATATCATTATTAAACAGAATTATACAATAAACAAAAGGAAAAATTCAATTTTAATTATAGAGAAAGACAAGATGCGTGGATTAAGTGTAGGTATAAACAACAATTAGACACAACATAATTATAATAATGATGGCCTTTAAGGTCTAGCAAATAACGTAACAGTCGGTATGACTATCATTTTCAAATCGGGAGCTCTATGCGTCAAGCTGCCAGATAGAGGAGCTCTATACGTTGAGACTGCAGGCGTCCGGGCGCTCTATGCGGTATCACAGTGTTGCCATATTGAAACGTCTTGATGACAGGAGACAAATAGCATGGTGCTTTATTTAAGGTGACATTCTTTTTATTTTAAGATAAAACTTTTCTACGAACTTTAACATATTTTTTTTTTCAAAAGTTAAACATTCAACCTTAAGTTAGTGATTCTGTAAAATGAAACCCTCAAAAAGAAAGTACAAACTGTTGCGATATTTAAACATACAACCCGCAATGTATGTGGTATCCTACAGTTGTTTTACCACTCCTACTGTACATTGAGGATGCCCTTTCACTGAAACATAACATCTTAACACCATTAAACAAGCCTATTTGGTATGAACCAAGCCGTGTACATTCATTCATTCTAATTGCCACATCATGTATAAAATCTAGCCATATGATAGTTAGTTAGTTTTGTATTTATTTACTGTAACATTATGTTTGCAGTCGGTCTAAATGAACTATAAAGACACATTGATTTTCATTTCGCAATGAAAACGGTTGCAGCCAGACGAAGTTAACACAGTAAAACCATTCATGTGCCTGATGTGCTCCAATCCTATAGAGGATCTGGGAATATAAATTATTATAAAAAAACTATTTACAGTAATTTCAGTTAATAACCATGTATAAATATGAATTTCTTTGAAAGTCATTCTAAATGTGATATGCACACAGGACATAAATGGACAAGTATGATTGAGTTATGAAAACATGAAGAGAAAAAGAAGACGAAATACCAGTTGCCATTCCTTTACATTGACAGTCGTGTTTTGCTTGTGCGATGCCACGTTGTCAAGAGCACCAGTATCTCTGCAGAGTGGCTAGGCATGCTACAAATGGATTTCATTTTCAATTAATTTTATTTTATCCTGCTCATTAATGTCATTTTATAATCAACCGTTGTCTGGTTTCAGGGTACCGAATGAGTAATGTCAAGAATTGTACCACTTTGGTTCATGCCTGCCTCAAGTATTGGATAGTATCCACTAAAGCTGTACAGTTCTGTAGGCATTAAGGGTCTTTTTATCTTATAATATTTTATTTCTTGCAAGCCTCATTATACAATACACATATTATACATATATATAATTATAAACATTGATTGAACTGCAATGTTTTAATTCCAACTTTAATTAAAGGTGCAAGTCCACCAATGAGTTTTGTTCTTTATTCCCAAATAAATAAAAAAGTTTTGAAAGTTGGTCGTTCAAAGAGAGACCAAAATGTAAAAAGTGAAACTTACATTTTATTGTTCGTCAACCTCTGCACTACCAAAATATGACGAGAAAAGTAGGGGTCATGTTTCATATAAGATTTTTTTTTCTGTTCAGTGTGTACACTGTTGACAAAGTAAAAGTAGATTTCCGAAATCATGTACTCATATTCCAATCTCCAAGCATTAATTTCTTCTTCTTCGTTCACAATTCAAACATGACAATCCTTTAAAAATGTTCAAAATAAATCATTAATGCCATTAAAATAAGAAAATGAGCATTAAAAAAATGCATTTTAAAAGAAAAAGAAACTAGTATTGTTTATAACCAACATTTTGCGACTACCCCACTGAAGCATTTCTTGTTTCCAATGGTGGTTTTATGTCTACAGTCCTTCTCGCAGTGTCACGTGTTACGTTTATTACACTTTAATGACTGGGTTAACAAATAAATACATAAATAAATCAATAACTTGATTTGAAGAAAAGGGAAAAGGCAAACACTGAATTGCAAAGTCCCAAGCTGTGTCGACCCGACATCCGTGCATGGTTCCCACCATCCCCATAACCTGCTCCTCCAATCTTCAACTTCATAGAGAACAGGTATATTATCTAGTTAGAGAGAAATGGCGAGCACGTTTTATGTTATAAAGTTAAATTGTTTTCGTCTATTCGATTATACATTTAAATGCCAAATGTACTTAGTTGATTAAATGTGCGAGTTTTTTTTAAAAATGAACTACAGCATTGAATAAATCGACTGCACTTATATAAAACCTATTTAGCAACATCATTTCCGTTCGAGGTTCTAAGTGAGGTTAATTTTACATTCAATTAACTTTTATTTCAATCTGCATGTTGGTAAATTTCGTTGCTTTTGTACAGTTGCTTTTTGAAAAGTGAGTCTCAAAACTTGCTGTTGGTGTATTATCTGATAAAAAAGCACATTTAGAAGTAAAGAATGCAATCGAAATAAAAAGAAGAAGATTGTTAACAACCTGCGTTAGTAGAGCATAAAACCGTAATTCATTAATTCATGCATTGCACTTAAAGTTTTAAGTAAACGATAGTCGGTTTATCTGGTAAAAAGTCAAAAGTAAAGTGTTTTTTATTATAGTGAAAGTGCCAGCCACACATAGCTTAAGAGACGTATTTATGTTGTACAAAGTTACTTCCCGAAAGTTATCATTGCCAAGCATCAGGTTGTAAGACATTCAGTACTCCTTAATTTAACTACCTGCTGGATGAGCGCCCGGTTGCATCAGAAAAAAACAACAAGTGCTTCCACCAGGATTCGAACCTTCAACCTACCGTTTCCGAGGCGGACGCCTTAACCACAAGGCCACGAAAGAATGGTTATATCAAATTCATAAAAATCCTCATGTGTATCTTGTCACTAACATATTAACAATTTATGATCAAAAAAACAAAAATACTTCAATACATAGTTTTCATATATTTAATGAAGTGTGAAAATCTGTGTTTGTACGTTATTAACCGCCGGGAAAACAAACAAACTATAAATAATTCGTGAAGTGTCAAGAATGTTCGTGTACGTGAGTAAACTGGAACATGTCGCAAAATTTCACAAACAAGTAAAGCAACTAGTTTCTAAGAAAGTAGTTCTCGGTTAAATGATAACATGCAGGAATATACGTTAAGAGGGTAGATTGGAACATGTCACAACATTTCACAAACAAGTACAGTAACAAGATTCTAAAAAGTAGTTCTCGGTAAAATGATAACATGCAAGAATATACGTGTACAGGAGCAAACTGGAACATGTAACAACATTTCACAAACAAGTACAGTAACCAGTTTCTAAGAAAGTAGTTCTCGGTTAAATGGTATCATAAAGGAATATACGTGTACGCAAGTAAACTGGGACATGTCACAACATTTCACAAACAAGTACAGTAACTAGTTTCTAAGAAAGTAGTTCTCGGTTAAATGAAAACATACAGGAATATACATAGGCAAACAATGAAGAAGAGTATTGATTTGTATCACAATGATGAATGAATATATCCAACATGAGATATAACTAGCACATGACACAACAGGTTCAAGGTTATAAAACTCGGCTTATGCTTACTTTTAAGAGTCTATGCTAAACTGTAAAACAAATGCACTTGTTATAAAAAAATAAATGTAAATCCCTGTTTTATAACCTCGAGACGGGGCTTCTGTTTCACCAACAATTAACTTAAATCCTGAACAAACGTAATTAAGTTTTGACCTATTATATAATAAATTGCTATGAAACCGTACGATTTGTTACATGTACCAATCTACAATTATGTTTTTCTTAGTTTTAAGTTTTTAAGTACTTAAGTATATGTGTTTGTTGGCGAAACAAGAGCCAGTTTATAATCAGTTCATTTTAAAATAATAGCAATATCACAATACGTGCATAGTCACGACTGAAACATTTTTCAGTGGTTGACTGTACAGTATATTTACAAATTCTGTTATGTATATAAACAAACCTTTGTATAAGAATGCATATACACGTTTAACTGTTTTGCAATTGCATAGAATTGCATAAACACATTTAAATGTTTTGTTATTGTTTAGAAACGTATAAACACGCTTAACTGTTTTGTAATTGTATAAAAATACAAATACACTTTTATCTGTTTTGTAAGTACTTAGAAATGCATAAACACTTTCAACATATGCCAAAGGTGTGGCTGCCATTGTTAACAGGTCAACACCATATGTCAAAGGTGTGGCTGATATTTTCAACAAGTCAACAACATATGTTAAAGGTGTGACTGCTATTGTTAACAAGTCAACACCATATGTCAAAGGTGTGGCTGCTATTGTTAACAAATCAACAACATATGTCAAAGGTGTGGCTGCTATTGTTAACAAGTCAACACCATATGTCAAAGGTGTGGCTGCTATTGTTAACAGGTCAACACCATATGTCAAAGGTGTGGCTGATATTTTCAACAAGTCAAAAAACATATGTCAAAGGTATGGCTGATATTTTCAACAAGTCAACAACATATGTCAAAGATGTGGCTTATATTTTCAACAAGTCAACAACATATGTCAAAGGTGTGGCTGCTATTGTTAACAAGTCAACACCATATGTCAAAGGTGTGGCTGATATTTTCAACAAGCCAACACCATATGTCAAAGGTGTGGCTGATATTTTTAACAAGTCAGCTCCATATATCCAAAGTATGGCTGATATTGTCAGCAAGTCAACACACGATATTAAAGGTGTGGCTGTTATTTTCAACAATTCATCACCAGAAATCACAGTTTTGGCTGTTATTGTCAACAAGTCAACATCACATATATATCACAGTTGTGGCTGTTATTGTCATAGGTCAACACCACATATATATCACAGTTGTGTCTGTTATTGTAATAAGAAAAAACATATGATGTCATAATAGCTGCTGATTCTGTCACCAAGATACTACCAGGCTCCTAGATTATGGCAGTTGTTGTCAAAATATCAACAACATATATCACAGTTGCAACTGTTATTATCAACCTATCAACAATATTTATCACCTTTGGAGCCATTATAGCCAACAATTCAATGACATATATCACAGATGCGGCTGCTATTGTCAACAACTTAACAACAGATATCACAGATGCAGCTGTTGTTGTCAATAATCAAACGACAGATATCACAGATGCGGCTGTTGTTGTCAACAATCCAACAACATATATCACAGCTGCAATTTTTACTGTCACAAATTAAACAATATTATCACAGCGTTATAATATCTCTTCTTATATTTCTAGACAATTTAACTAACATGTCTAAACGGCTTCAACAGCTGTTAAGCAACATAACTTATTAATATAATGACATAAAATATGACATTGTCTTTACTGTGGTAAACGATATTAAAGTCTTCACAGAATATAAATTGATAAAATATAAACGTCTTAATTTATTCATAGTTGTTCTTTGAATACTTGTTTATATTTTGATTAATGTTAAACAATTACACAGACAGGTTGCAGTTGGTTGTTGTATTGTTAAAACTTGGATTAATCTGTCTCCAAGAGTTATATTTATCAAAATTACCAAGAACACGCAATTTGTCTCTAAAATGCAAACATACTGTTTTTATCTATTATTAAAATATCGTGCATGCACGTTATGTGCATGCTAATTTGGAACGCCATTTGTAACGGAAGTTAATTGAAACATTTGTTAAATATTTCTGGTCTGTATTTAAATGG
Source organism: Panopea generosa (assembly GCA_029582155.1). Taxonomy (NCBI): domain Eukaryota; kingdom Metazoa; phylum Mollusca; class Bivalvia; order Adapedonta; family Hiatellidae; genus Panopea; species Panopea generosa. Next base: position 18,714,923 of record CM055911.1, on the reverse strand, counting down.
GATGTTAACAAATGACTCAATCAATACCGAGAAGTTCCTCTACTAAATATAACACAAATCTTACAATTCCAAATCGCGAAACGTTTGCTACGTTATACTGTTTATTTTTAACATGTACATTTGAAAAATATATAGTTTGCAGAGGTCTTACAAAATGTTAAGCTTCTTCTGTAATATCTAAAGAACAATCGGCTTGTTTAATCTACTAAAGATACAGTCAAACCTGTCCTAAGCAGCAAGTGAAGGGAAGGAGCAAAAGTTGCCCTTTAAGGCAGGTGGCTGCTTAATACAGGTTAATTTGCTCTGAAAACATAGAAATTGTAAATAGCAAATGTTGCTTCTTAAGACAAGTGGCTGCTTAATAGAGGTGGCCACATACACAGGTTTGACTATACTGTCAATATTCATTTATAATTTAATTGAAGAAATTTAAGTTTAATTAAAGCAAGAATAATTGACCTGACGAGATACTTCAATCAGCGATCGATATTGGTCGCTACGCCGCCATTTTTCTTAAACAAGCTTACGATGTTAATGTAAAAACTACAGTGTATTTGCTTGTACAAACAATGCCACTTGACCAGTGAGTGGAGCAACAGTCATTTTCGTGTTTTCAACACATATACACATTTCAAATTAATGCAATTGTTTTATATAGCGTATTTTTGTAAATCTCTGAATAAATTGTAAATCCTTTGCTTTTTGCTTTTAAGATGCATATAATAGACACCATCAGTGTGGTAATGTTCCACCAAGCTAACTAACGCTATAGATTTGCAATTTTCAGAATTACTGTCTATTTGCTTTGCTTTCAGGTCCAATATCGTACTCATCAATATTTGGGATTACATTGTTTCGTTTCAACCCAATGATATTTTATTGAATAGAGCAACATAATTCAATAGAAAAGAACCGAATTGATATTTTCTGAAAGGAATCTAAATGACATTAATGTCCACTTTTCCAAGTTACATTTCGTCTGTCTTCTGTCTTCTGCCAAAACGTTTTAGGAAAAAGCATCTGTTACAAAGGTTTCCTGTTGTTATTAACTCACCATTTTCAACAAATATTTGATTAAATATTGCGTACCCAGTTTTGTTGGTCGGGAAAACCCTCAGCATGAATCAAAATAGGACCACCGTCCTTTCGCAAGTAACCGGCACATTTTTATCATATAAAAAAATCTGGATCGAGTGGGGCTAGAACCTGCGACCTCGACGGTGAGAGATAAGTACACGCTGCTGACCACTCGGTCACGAATGATCTGTTGTTAGTACGTCCATATCTCATGAGCTTTCAAGAAATATCATCAATCTAGATGCCATAAATAATTGCCACAAAGCCTGTCCAAATCGAATTTGATGTTTTATATAAGCAATAAAACGAATTTTCTGTCATTACTTGGGCCTTAAACTGGGTAAAACTATCGTCCTTCCGCATGAAATAAGCAATCCTTTTCACCTACAAAAAAACCCAAAACCGATCAGTTTTCGAACCCACTGACTAGAAAACGCAACAGACAAACTAAAAATGTAAAATAAATGTACTGTTTTCAAAAAAAAAAAAAAAAAAAAACAACAAAAAAAAAAAACAAAAAAAAAAAACAAAAACAAACGATGTTCAATAATTATTTCACTCGATGTTCAAAGCAATTGCAATGTTTCTGTATTTAAGGAAATGACTATACATTATAGTTAGTGCTCATTATAAACTAACGTCAATTGGATAGGTGGCTAATGAGCAACGTTGAAACATTATATCAGGACAGGAAAAATCAATATCAATTAATGTCTAAAGATGTTAAAAAAGTTTATATTTTGAAAATTATTTAAATGTAATAAAAATGACATCAGAAAACAGTTAACGTGCTTTAGAGTCCTATGATTTAGAAATTGAGTTTCGAAGATTTAATGATATAGATACAGAAAATAGGTTATGTAAACTGTGTTCTATGAATGTCGTTGAATCTAAGTAGCATTTTACTATGTTGTCTAAGATACCATAAGATAAGAATTTATATTTAAATAGTTCACGGTCAAGAAATTTTAAAGTAGTAGGTCAAATAAAACTTAAAAAATATTTTGAAAATTAGAAAATATGTATCTGATGATTTTAAGATAAGACAACTAGCACTAGAACAATTAAAAGGATTTAATAATGAAACTACAGTAAAATAACTTTACGAACTTAGTAAATCTTTATAATATGTAACTGTGTCTTATACTCAGTGAGTGTGCAGCTTAGTCTATAACTTATATGAGTTTGATATTTATACTTATATTTGTATGAACAATTTACCCAGAATTCAGGGTGAATCCAGGCGAAATTTATACGGAATCACATTTTTTCCGCCTGGACTGATAATGCAGTTATGTAGAGTTTTTTATCCGAAATATAATATAATCTTATTTCGGACACACCTCCATTGTTTTACGTTTTTTTTTAATTTTAACTATTTTTGAAACAGATATTCATAAGGTTTGTAAATTACATCTCCTTGAAATAGGTTCGCTAACAACTCAAGTTTTTATAGAATATTTACACATTAAATTGTTCATCAAATTTTCTTAATATAATCAATCGGCCTTTACACTTTTGTGGGAACACAGCGCTGGTAAAGTGGTAGAGCGTCTGCCTAAACATACGGAAGGTCGTCGGTTCGATTAACGGTTGCGGCATATAAAATACTTAAAAAAACTGTTACTGGAAGCGTCCTTGATTGGTGCTCAGCATTTAGAGGAAAGTTCTATGTCTATTCGGTCCGGTGTCCGTATAATGTGACAGGAAGGGCATCATACCATGTGTCTGCGGCATGATACTCCAGTGTGACAGGATGGGCAGCATACCATGTGTCTGCGGCATGATACTTCAGTGTGGCAGTATAATGTGACAGGATGGACATCATACCATGTGTCTGCGGCACGATAATCCAGTTTGGCAGTATAATGTGACAGGATAGGCATCATACCATGTGTCTGCGGCAAAATACTCCAGTGTGGCAGTATAATGTGACAGGATGGGCATCATACCATGTGTCTGCGGCATGCTACTCCAGTGTGGAAGCGCTAAGAAAACTCTCTTAAGTAGATACCGTCACGATATGACTGAACAATGGTTAAAAACGACTCTAAAAACAGCAAAACAACAACAACTGGCGTATGACGTTGAGCGATAGGTCCATTGATAGAGCACCGAGCATATGCTCGGAGGGTCGTTAGTTCAATCCTCCCCCACGGCCATGTAAGGCGCCCTTGAGCAAGACAGTTTTGCTTACAATGTAGTACTGGTTCTACATACTATTAGGAAGACTTCGATCGAGATTTGTATTAGTTGTAAGAACATGTGTTGTCAAAAAATGTCACCAGTAGAGTATACTGGTCGTACATAGCTCTTGTAAGTTATCAGGTACACCCAAATATATTGTTCGAGTTGAAACAATTTCACAATAGTCATGATATATTCATTTAACACGTAAAAGCGTGCACATTTTAAGTGGCCGCCAGAGAGGCCGTGTCATAAGTTTAGTTTTGTGCTAATGCATGTAAACGTATGGGTATATCTTCCTTTCACGGCAAAAGTGTACAAGGGGCCTCTCTTGTAGATTCAATACTGCAGATTTAGCCGCGTTTGTCACGGATTGAACGGGGGAAATAGGGATTTGGGCGTAATGTTTGCTATAAAACCCATTGTCTTCTAGCTCTCGCGGGAATAGTCGATAGTACGTTGTTGGAACAGAGATTGGACGGCAAACTCACAGGCAAAATGTGCCTAAGCCATCCAGGATCTAAGCCATCCAGGATCTAAGCCATCCAGGATATAAGCCTCCCGGAGTGGAGCTAAGCCTTTAGGGTGTGTAAGCCCTTCAGGTGATTCTACACTAGAATCAACATAACGTTTACGAGCGGTGGAGACGGTCCCCGTACCTGCGCAACAGGGCCAGGTCATAGTATCGACACCCCGGGACACGAGGTGGGCCCGTTATCAGTCCTCACTGGAGGAACGTCATCCACAACCTCATTGGAGGTTAACCATCATAAGATCACGTCATCAACCCTTATAGAAGGCATTTGATGACAAACACCCATTGAATTCGCGCATCATCATCTTCATGAGCTCTCGCGCATCACAGTTATCGCGCTAGATCATAGATCAACATTGGTTTAGCTTTAACAACATTTTAGTGTCTTATAAATTAAGTATTTAGAACAATACTAAGAACGTCTTAAACGTTCATAAGAACATTCTTTTCATATTTCATTTGTGTATTCGCTTGTTTTTTTTTATATAATTGTATATATATTGAACATATTTTTAAAGTTGTATTAAACTTATGTAAATGTATTCTCCGTCATTGATTCTTTCGTGAGTTAGCCCAACACTAAGGTCATCCTGTGACAACATGTTTTCGCAATCGAAGTAAAATAACTATATTTAAACTTGCTGGCGGATGCAAGGGAACGCATTTTTGACATATTCAGTGTTATTCTAATTAAAATAGCAATAGAACGAACGTGTTTGTAGATTTTATGTTATCTGTGTATTCGAAGTACCAACATCAGTAATTATTGCATTTATGCCGCTGATTTCCCGTTGGATACATCACAGGAGGAAATTGAATTTCAAATAAAAGTCATAATATTCAAATATAATATTTGCATACATTCACTCTCCTTAATTTAATACAATTCAAATACCAAACACACTTTATTGACATCCATATTCAGTATGAAATTTGCACTCGCAAAACCGCAAAACAGAAAGCGGCAACGTAAACACCATTTCGACTTGCAACTAACAGAACTTTTGCAAGATTTCTAATTGTATTATAACTGATTGGAATAAAATGTAATTTGTCACGATTCTTTAAAACGTCAGTGACAAAATTGCAGTTGCAATAACAACAAGTTAAATGAAATTTGAAAATGAACACAATAATTTAAAAGCTATTACAAAATGAATTAGGAAATGGACAAAACTCGAAAGCTGTTACAAAATTCTCTTTTTATCCCAAATCCGTTGTTTTGATTATAAGAATTTTTAAATAATATTATGTACCAGCTTCCTCGTCCGATGATTCGATCCATTGAAAAATACAGAATAGAACTTCGTTGGCTCGAAGATGGATGGCTCGAACACGACATATAGCTCGAACAACTTATCTGTTCCCGGCCGAATTCCTATTTTGAAGTACAATGTATGCATATATGTACATGTTTGGTATAATGTTGAACAATTATGGCTCGAACAACCCTTAACTCGAATTATTTCGTGGTAGAGCGCCGAACTCATAATGAGAGGGTCGTGTATTAGATCTTCCGTCACGGTTATGTGTAGTGTCCTTTGGAAAGACACATTTTCTGTATATACTTCGCGGAGCGTGATTTATTTAAGTTGTAAGAACTTGTTAAACAATCGAAGTAAAGTAAATAAGTATAAACTTACTTTTTGTTCAGATCTGTTAATGCATGTAGATGTATTTGACAACTTTGTAAAAGTATCATTATTAAAGGTACGGTGATACGGAGATAGGGCACTCCAAAAGAACGTCTCATCTACAACAATACCATCGACTGACTACCTCAACTGACCTTTTAAAGCTGTCATTATTCCCAAGAGTCATTTCACTGTTGAATGCTCTTCCAGAAGTGATATTATAACGCTGTGATAATATTGCTTAATTTGTGACAGTACAAATTGCAGCTGTGATATATGTTGTTGGATTGTTGCTGTAGAGCAGATTATTTTAAGTTTGAGTTTTGATATTTTAATTTGACATACAACATGAGAGGTGTATATAAACACAAGCTTCATATCATATTTGCTATTAGTTTTTATGCCAGTAGTCAGCTTTTTTTTACTCTATTTCAATGTTAGACGCTGTACTCATATGTAAAATGATAACCTTTATTCCCATTACATTTTCGTATATTATTAACTCGAAAGGGCGACAGTAAAACTTGCTCTGTGCACTCATACTTTACAGGTGACACAGAAAAAAACTTGATTATCGTATCGGAGTACGTAGTCTAGTGGTATAGAACAAGATCCATGATTGGTGGGTCATGGATTCGATCCTCTACACGGCTTTGCGTAATGTCCTTGAGTAAGACGCTTTATACACATGTGCTTAGTACTGGTTCTATAAACCGCATACACTATTATGAAACTACGTCATTCTATTTATAATTGAATTCATCCAATGCAGGTTAAACATTAATATTGAATCTATTGTATGTAACAGATAAATGGGCTGCTTCCCTAATACGGTGGGTACCATCTTAAATTAGAATGACGTTACGGTAGTTATAAAATAGCGTATTGGGTCAAGTTATGAGTAATTATTTTACAATCGGTGTAAAATAAATATGTATCGCTAAATTTTGTTTTAAACCTACTTGCCTTGACATGCTCGTGCCAGACTACTTTTAACAATGAAATAAAAAGATGTACAGTATTTTTTTTAGTTTGTAATCGAACGTGTGCTTCTGTTTTGCATTCAGGTGTAATAATTCCAGTTTCATTATCATATATGATTTTGAGCATTTTCATTGGACAACGTAATTTTTTAAAGACTTTTATTTTTCGATAAAACTCGTGAGCCGGACTACTTTCACGTTTTTCTCGTAAAGCATCGACATTTTGATGGTCGGTTTAACAATATACGAACTTAAATGACGTTCACAACGGTTCCACACTTATTTTAATAATAAACACGAAAATAAATCATCGTCCTAGCTGTTTTCTTCAGTTCATTGTTATATAGATGTCTTTGGTTCAGCGATTTAACCGGGTGTCACAATCAGACCATAAATTGTTTTGAGAAACAATGAAGTAGGTCATAACATTTTTAGATTTGAGATGTATAGTGTACGATTGAACACAACCCTGGGTTACCGAACGTGAATGCTAGTCGTTGACAAAAATTTCGACAGACCAGTTTATTCAACAGGAAAAATGAAATAAAAACATGAACATGTAGCTTAAGTTCAGAAGCAGACGATCGTGAGACAAATACACAAACCTTGCACGTAAAAGTAGATTAAAACGTATCAAATTCGGATTCTCCATCAATGAGCGTGGATAAGTATGACCTTCGTAAATATTGACTCATTTTATAAAAACAATCATGTAGACAAATACTAAACATGACATCAGCGGCTACAATGTGTGGGTAATTCCTGGAATTATCAATTTTTTTGCATATCTAAATCGAAAGATAAAAGACATGTGTAAAAAGTTTTACCTCAAAATATTTCGTCATTTTACAATAAACCAACTTATGTTACAGAGTTCATTTGATAATGGAAATTACAATCGTTACGATATTATTGGATATAAGTTCTAGAGAATTTGATTTCAACCAGGACAGAGGTGATGTATTCTTACGCGTTTACTTTACAGCATATATTTATTTATTTTTTTATTATTTTTATTCACTTGAGGAGTCTCAAATTAAATATAATCATCAGGATTGGAATTATAAGGATTAAATTCATTTTTTTCTGTTTTTTTTATGCATGTGTAAGAAAGTCGAATCACGCACAGATCTGACATAAAGTCCTTCGGATTGAATGTCTTTTCTGGATATGTTGTTTTTATGTTTTATTGAGGTAAAACAAGGGTGTCACCGTCTAGCAAATTCGTCATGGCTCACGTACAACGAGCTAGAATGCAAACTTATAAAATAAACAATTAGAAATTTTGAAAACAATTTCTAATATCCAATTTTAACACAATATTTCATAGCATATTAAGATATAACGTCTTCACGCGTATGCAGATGCATTCTTTTAAGTGTACACAAAAGTGTGTATTGTATTTTTTTGTTAAAGAATAAGAGAGGTTAAGATATTCCTAATATCTGCTGTAGCATAAACGTTCCTAAAGTCAGCCTGATAGCAAATCATTTTTTTCCTGATCATCAGTGAACTTTGTTAACAGCGCATTTGAAAATGCTGTAAGTAATTTTCCAAAAGAACTTTCATGTAATAGAGTTATTGATCTCTAATTGACTAGATTATTTGAACCTCCTTTATTTCTTATTAATTTGATTGTGTGTACATCCCGTTCAAGATTCCGGAACTAACCAGTTCTTTTTTTTCACCATGTTGAACAGTTTACAATATACACATTTTATTACCGGAGATGTGATTTTGTTATGTTAATTTTGTATGGTATCTAAGCCGAGTACCTTATCATTACCTTTCTCTAGCTTTTTTTCTATTTCATATTAATCATTATTTTTCATTTGATTTCCTCAGTTAATTGTTTAAGATCTGTTGAATGTTTTGGAATATTTAGATCGTCAACAGCTTTATCGGAATTTCTTGTTTTTTTAAATGTTCATGTGTTGCTTTTACAGTCAGTGTTTTAATTTTTGCTAATTAAACTTTTCCAACACTTTCTTGGTTTATTGAGTTGAGTATTTCCTTTTTCAAAAATATGACATTATCGGATTTGTATTTTATTTTAGTTTAGTTCACTTTAATTTTTTAAGATTATGTTTATTTTCTTTGGACTTTCTTGATCTGTACATTCAGTCAATCCCGTCTTAAATAGTCGCTCACGGGAAAAGCAAAACTAACCTCTTAAGACAGGTGTTTACTACTTAATATAGGTTTATTACAACATTCTTAAAAATGGTAAATAGAAATGTGTCTGTTTAATACAAGTGGTTACTTAATAGGGGTGACCACTAATACAGGTTTGGCTGCATATGTAGCGCTGTATTTTTTTTTACATTTTAACATCAAATCAGTAAAGCAGTTTATTACCGTTATTAAGCTCCGTTCGTTTTGCTTTATTGAAATACCCAAATGTGTCACAAGCCGTTACTTTGATTAATTAAGAAACACATTTAACAATACCATAATTTCGGATTGAAAAAATAAACTACTCGCTTCAAAAGCATTTAAATTATCAGATACCAATTCAAACTGACATAAATTGATGTTCTCTGGAAATATATTGCATTTTGATTCGCCACATGATTAAATGTTTGGTCGCTTGTTTGAATATTTTCGTTTTAAAGTTTAGGCGCATCGTGTGTTATATAACACACGACAGGAGTGTACACATCTGAAAACAATGAACAGAATGAATGAATAAGGTTTTACGGCGTACCAACATATCATAGGTTATTTGACGCCAATTGGAAGGACGTTTCCAGATTCACTCTACATTTAAACATCAACAAATTAACAAACATATACAAATACATCAACAAATCAATATGCAGAATGAACCTAGAACCTTCATACATGCAGAACTCCAGAGCTTCAGCATATTATACCGTATTTACTCAAATTGTCGTTTCTTACGACATGCATGAGCCACAGTGATCCTATTCTTGCCATCACTCATATGGTTCCCTGGAACCACAAAGGGGTCAGTTATTTAAACACAATAATGAACATAACAGAAATTGATAAAATGAACGTGACACCCAATCGGAGGATTTTACTCCTCTGCAGAGACAGTGATTCTATTCTTAGTCTGCAACGCACTGGCTCAGAACATATGAAAATATCTCATTTTGACGGTATATATAATTGTTGAAATTATATTGTTATCGTAACTATTCTCCACAATAATGACAGTATTTGATCAATGAGTTTGAAATATGTTTTATGTATTCAATAGATAGCCTCTTATATATCCTTTATGGCGTATTCTATCGAACCCTTCACATTTCTTTTTTTTTTCGATATTATTTGAATATTTGCAATATATGTTATTGATATTATGGCACTTGTGTGCCTTGTTTCTGAAGATGGAATGTATAAATCATTTATGGCACATGTGTGTCGTTCTAATAATGCATAATGATAACCATGTTTTATGACACATATGTGCTTTACATATATTGCATAATAATAACTGGTCACAATGTGACCCATTCAATGCATCCTTAGTTCAGTTGTTTTTTCAAACCTTGGCAAGATTTATAAATAATAGCTATGAAAATCATAGCGCGTTTTATAACTCGAGCTAAGGGCAGCGTGTATTGTATAATCAGTTTTTATCGCAGGCCTCACCGCACTTACACAAGCTCTGTGGGAAGCATCACCGTTTAGCTCGTCAATGTTTGGTCAGTTACCGGGCCAGTGGAGATCCTTTATCTTAGTTACTAATCTAGACACTCTCGGACCGCACAGGTCTTATCGCTAGCCTTTTCACGCATACGCAATTAGCTCTGCTGGGAGCATGACGGATTAGCTCGTCGCTGATTGGTCAGTTACCTGGTCAGTGGAGATAATTTGTCTCAGTTATTACTCAAGACACTCTCGGAACACACGTAGTTATTTGTTACACCCCACCACCCCCTGCTTCACACAGATCAGGTATATGGTCCATAATTCCGTTTAGATTTTTAACATATATGTTTGAGTGGCGTATTCTATCGAACCCTTCACATTTCTTTTCTTTTTTCGGTATTATTTGAATATTTGCAATATATATTATTGATATTATGGCACATGTGTGCCTTGCTTCTGAAGATGTAATGTATAAAACATTTATGGCACATGTGTGTCGTTCTAATAATGCATAATGATAACCATGTTTTATGACACATATGTGCTTTACATATATTGCATAATAATAACTGGTCACAATGTGACCCATTCAATGCATCCTTAGTTCAGTTGTTTTTTCAAACCCTTGGCAAGATTTATAAAATTCTTTATAGAATGGCATGGTTATATTTTAAATTTAAAGTTCTATATTATGTACGTAATGTGAATTATCCATGATGAGACTAAAATGAAGACATAGTTATCTATGAATAATATGAATATGAATAATATATTGCATTTCGACGTCGTGCACCCATCCAGATCACCAACTGTCCTTTAATTATTCATTATTTTGTAACTTTTATTACAATTTAGTTGTACAATTTCATACGTGTTGATGCATGAACATTTCATGACACGTATACCGTCTTCAGTGACATAGTTGTTAAGGCGTCCGACTCGGAAGCGGGAGGTCAAAGGTTCGAATTCCGGTGGAAGCACATGACTTTTTTTCTGATGCCACCGGTTGCTCACCCAGGAGCTTGGTAAATTGAGGGGAACCGAATGTCTAACAGCTTGGCGCCTGGTAATGATAGCTTTCTGGAAGTAAATGTGTACAGCATAAAGATGTCTCATAAGCCCAGTTTGGTTGGTCCTTTTAATTAGGGTGATGCTATAATAAACAAACACTTTGCTTTTACTTTTTACTTTTTTTTGCGAATTTAATAGTTTGTGATAGCCATTAAGTGTTTAGTTTATGATAGTCATTAAGCGTCTAGTTTGTGATAGCCATTAAGTGTTTAGTTTGTGATAGACATTAAGTGTCTAGTTCGTGATATCCATTAAGTGTTTAGTTTGTGATAGCCATTAAGCGTCTAGTTTGTGATAGCCATCAAGTGTCTAGTTTGTAATAGCCACTAAGCGTCTTGTTTGTGATAGCCATTAAGCGTCTAGTTTGTAATAGCCACTAAGTGTCTAGTTTGTGATAGCCATTAAGCGTCTAGTTTGTGATAGCCATTAAGTGTCTAGTTTGTGAAAGACATTAAGTGTCTAGTTTGTGATAGACATTAAGTGTCTAGTTCGTGATATCCATTAAGAGTCTAGTTTGTGATAGCCATTAAGTGTATAGTTTGTGATAGTCATTAAGTGTCTAGTTTGTGATAGACATTAAGTGTCTAGTTCGTGATATCCATTAAGAGTCTAGTTTGTGATAGCCATTTAGTGTAAAGTTTGTGATAGCCATTAAAGGTCTCGTTTGTGATAGCCATTAAGTGTCTGAGAGAGATGAGTGAGTAGCAAGCAGTGCCTACCCAATCTAATAAATGTACTGTACATCACTTAGACCATTACTTTAGTATTAGTATTGATTGAGTATTAGATAAATTGCGTGTTAAGGAAAAGTCGGTGTAAATGGAAGATACTTTTTGGAATATAATTACGATGCTTCCACATATTGAACCAGGTCGCATTGGATTCCCCCCCCCCCCCACACGCTTGAAGACCAAAACAAGGATTCCTCTTTAAAACCATCGAAGACAATATGCACATTTCCACTAACTGGAAAAGGATTTGGTGAAGCACGGACGAACTAAACTGACGCACCCACCGACGGACGGACGCATGAACATACGCACGGACGAAATAGCGACTATATACTTCATCGATATTTTCGGGAAACATTACAAGTGTATTTCGAGAGGCAGTTCCTCAACAATTTCGTTTAAATTATGTTTTTCGAAAACCATCCAAAACCCGTGCTACTCTTCACTTCGTGCCTTATAATCACCAAACATGCATATTTCACGATATAAAAGATCAATTTGTTCAGATTACGAATCCATCGCCAAGTATTGGGAATATTCCGGAGGGATATAAATATATATAAATTGTGTACCAACACAGATAATAGATTCTCTACTGGTTAATTGTTGTAAATTTTCATTTTTAATAACAATAGTTACCCCACCTGATCTACACTTGATAATAGCATTTCTAAGCATGGAGTGTAATGCGCAGTATAGTTACTTCCTGTTAAATATACCGTATCAATGTCATTCATTTTTGTTCCTTAAAATCCTGTTATGTTATAATTCCCAATTAAACAACTAGTCTCAGGATAAGCGTGTATGTTAAAACCACACTTATTTAACGACATTATTCGGACGATTTTCTATAGGCAGAGCGCCACCTTTGGAAACAGGATGTGCTTCCGTGGGGTATAATGGCGGTTATAAATAATCCTTAATTCTTCTTCTTTAAAAAAATGCATTTTCCTTATTTCAATGATCAATTTTCATTTGAATGGCATTACCAGTGTATTTTGAACATTTTGAAAGCATTGTCATGTTTGAATTGTGAATTTAGAAAAAGAAATGATGCTATTATATGAATACATGATTTCTGAAATCTACTTTCACTTTGTCAACTGTGTACACACTGAACAGGAGAAAATCTCTTTTATGACACTTATTATATTTTGGTAGTGCAGGGGTTGGCAAACAATAAAATGTAAGTTTCACTTCTTTCATTAAGATGCCTTCAAACTTTTGTATTTACTATAGAATAAAGAACACAAAGTATTGGTGGAAATACATACAGATTTTTTAAAATTAAGTTGAATTTGAGATACTTCAGTCCAATGATAAGTGGGCATTTTATTTGTGAAACAATGATTTATTTTTACTTAATGTATCAAACATGTTCACCTATAAGTGTATTGCTATTAGATATTTTGGTATTACAGTCAAATGGGCTCGAGGCGACATGTGCGTTTACAGTAATTGTTACTGAGCCAGTCTCATGAATAATGCGTGACCCAGTCATATATGATTGCGAGCTACCCGCATACACGGTTTCTACAGCTATCAAGGTAAATTCTACACGTGTTCCTACCGAAAGTACACTCTACCAGTGGGTAACCTGGGATGATTGTTTGCGAGGCAACTGTTCACGACACGAGGTTGCACTGCATGTTAATGTATATTTGGGACTTATTATTAGATCAGGAACGATTTCAAGCTGTCATGTACTTTAACTTGTCTTGTCTATTTAACTGTCACATTATATATATAAGACTGAACGTCTATGTCATTGAGTGGTTTAAAACATATTTCTTATTTCATTTTTGGCCGTGTTTCCGTTTTTAAAAGACTTCTAAAGTCAGATCGATCGCTATTTGTGGCACAGTGTTACGAAACCTGTAATGAGAGAAATATATGTCAGCATTTCATCTAGCGTCCTATTTATAGTATTATTCATTAATTCATCAGTATTTTTAAACCTTTTAAAGGCATTTCATCCGAGAAATGCGATTTTAATACGTTTCTAATACTGAAAAAAGGGTTGATATGTCAACATAACGCCTGCCACAACAGATTATTAACGTTTACAGTTTAAATATGGTAACTGTAACATTTTTATTCTTATCTATAAAGACAACGTCGGGATTGCATATTCATCTTATCAAAGGACTGAAATAATGATTAATTAATTAATCAGTGGAAAGTTAGGAATTGTGCAAACATGCTAAATAGGATTTATCAATACGATTTGGTGTGTATTAATGAATGAATTAAAAGGTTAAATTAAATGCTTCTTGATTTAAAAGAAAATTCTATTGTATTTTCAATTATCAAAACTATTACTCTCTGATTGATGAAATTTGTGCAAATAATATAATTAGGATACCGTCTGATTTTGTCTGCATAGCAGTGAAAGCGACCACACATAATATAAAACAGAATCATGTTGATTTTTTGTCAACTGTTTAAAGGATCCATGACACTTTCGCCATAATAGCACTGTGTTATAATGTAAGCATATGACAAAGGGAGATTCACACAGCAGAGAACCCATGCCGGGAACCGTGGGGCATTTGTTCTACTTTTGTAATATTAATGCCATATTGCCAACTATAATCACGTGCTGACACTGTGGCTACTTTGTCTGCGTAGCTGTGGCAGCGATCAAGGATATATAAAACATAATGTATCGCACGCAGATGTTATATTCCTACGAGAACATAAGTCAGAAACAGGCATGCAAAGCTTATAGATAATGTTTATTATGCTTTTCAAGTTTCATTTCAATGGTTTGGTATATTAAGTTCACCTTAACGTGATAAAAAGATGCTTTAATTGAAAGAAGTGAACTTGAAATGAAATCTACCATTCTGAAAAAGCACAGCAATTAATTACCGCTTAATGATATTCAATTCGACTGCGTGACGTATTTTACATTAAAAAGGAAACACATTCTACAATATGTAAACCAAACTGACATCGAAATAGAATCACTGGACTCATTTGATACGTTGCATTTTTTAACAGCATATATATTATAGTCTAACCTAGGCGAGTATGCAAAGTTGGAAAATCTATTCAATACACTTTGGCATATTAAAATAAATATTATTGTGACATTACTTGGTCAATGATTAGATATAGGCATGATATATTTATATAAATGTTTTTAGCTAATTCAATCTTTTTGAAAGATTCTGGTATATTTACTATAGCAAATGATAGAAGTACCTTAGTAATCAAGAGAGTATTGTAGCACTGTCATACAACACACTTTTGTGATTTCAATGTAATGTCTTGGTCTAGTTTTTTTTATCCTAAATTAATACTATACTTGATTTAATTTTGTTTTGTTATTTTGTTCCATTTGAAGGTAATTATAAATTATTCAAATCTTAACTATAGGGAACCAAAATTTGCATTTAGTTTGGTATAAGTTATGTTCTTTTCTTTATCGTCTACGTAACTGATGCTACTCAGTGCTCCGTTGATCTGATCAGAGGAGATACCCGTTTCCTTTTTTAAAACATTCTCTAATTTGGCGCGAAAGTGCCCATTAGGCCATGATAAATCAATTACTTGATTATCATCCCGCCCGCCCTTTAGTTTTTGTGCCGCCGAACCCTTTTTATTTTCTTAAAATAAATTAAAATAAAATGAAAAAAAGATTTAAAATATTTATTTTTTTAATGAGGAATGTCACAATACAGATTTTTATGATTTTAACCCCTTTATATTACCCTTTGCTTCATACGCACCTGTATTATTGGGTTTTATATTCCTTTGTTAGCTTGTCTATTCACCCGTGAAATAAGCAAAGCACATGCCAATTAGACATGTACAGTGAGAGTGTATAAGTGGTCAGTCGGTGATATGGCCAGATAGAGAGAAGTTGGCAAATATATATTATATTCAAAGAATCAAAAAGGAGAGATACTGTGAGTAGTTAATTTGTTTAAGTTATATTTCTGAAATGCTGAAGTGTTGCTATCTTGAAAGTGTGTACTAAATATTCATTTTTGTAAGAGTGTGTTTGTATACTTGTAGGTGGTTTATGGGCGATTCAACTATATAGATAAATATATATGTAGAGAAGAAGTCATGGCATACCCCTGTGTGGTAACAATATGAGATGTCTACCTATGTGAAAAATATAATACGTCCTAAGTGGTACACGTGATTATATAATGTGACATCGTATTGAATTTAATATTATACATTCTATGTGATATATGTATTATAAGTTGTCGTCATGATAGAGATACCCCTGAGTGGTAACAATATGAGATGTCTACCTATGTGTAAAATATAATTCGTCCTGAGTGGTACACGTGATTATATAATGTGACATCGTATTATTATCATCGTAATATTATATATCGTAGTAATATATGCATAATATTTAGTCGTCATGATGGAGACCTGTGTGGTAATAAAGATGTGATTAATAAAAATATTGAGTAGCATCTCTAGCCAAACCTACTTTAACGACGAATCATAGCGGGCAAAGAGCTATATCTGGAAGAATATGATAGCGGTGTTTTATCGTTGTACATTTTTAAAACGTTGAGTGAATTTTTAAACATTACGGAACATATTGAGAATGTCTACATTATAACTATTTGGATACAAATATGTTTAGAATTAGTGTGGTAGAGTGTATTACCTTGAACATTATATTATTATATTACAAGCAATCATCATTGATTGTAGCCATTTTGTTTAAACTTCATTTCTTCTTACAATGTCAATAACAAATAATAAAGAATCTGACTCACACCTATGTGTAACATTTGGCGATCCCGGCAGGACCTTTGTATGATGCATTTGAAGTATTCCTATATAAATATTAGAAATTATTGTTTAGGGTAACTGTTGAATAGAATCCATTTATTTGCAACTTGTGTGTCGTATTTGAGATAAATATGGAAACATTAGAATCTATAATAGAAAATGGGAAGTCATTAGGACTTGAGGGAAGTGAGTTAAGGGATTTTGTGAATGAGCGAGAAGAACGTATCAGGGAAGAGAAGAAGGAAGCAGATAGACTGGCTAGAGAAGATAGATTAATAGAAAGAGATTTAAAGCGTATGGAGATTGATAAGTTACAGAAAGAGAAAGAGTTGCAATTGTCTTTAATGGAAAAAGAAATTGAATTAGGGAAGGCAAAGAAAGATGACTCAGGGTTGTTGAATCCTGCATTAAGTAAAAGTTGTGAAGAGAAGGCTAAGATGCCAAAATTACCCCATTTTAACGAAATGCAGGATAATATGGATTCGTACTTAAAACGTTTCGAACGATTTGCTGAAAATGCTGGGTGGGGAAAAAATAGATGGGCAACCAATTTGAGCGCATTGCTACAAGGGAAATCTTTAGACGTATATTCGCGACTTTCCGCAGTTGAGGCACTCAATTACGATGAGTTAAAGGAGTCCTTATTGAAAAGATTTCAATTGACCGAAGAAGGGTTTAGATCAAAGTTCCGTTCTAGTAGGGCAGAAATAGGTGAAACTGCTCAGCAGTTTGTTATTAGATTGCAAGACTATCTTTTGAGATAGATGAGCCTAGCCAAGGCACCTGAAACATTTGAAGGCCTTAAAGACCTTATTCTACGGGAACAATTTATGGAAGTATCTAGTAAGAATTTACAGGTCTTCTTAAAAGAAAGAAAGTTAACTTCAGTAAAAGATATGGCTGATATCGCTCAGCAATATCAAGAGGCCCACAATTTGACAGATGTGTCCAGCAACAAGTCGCATGTGCAAAGTTTTACGCGCAAGGGTAGCATTGAGCATAGAAATTCAACCTTATCATTAAGTCCTGGATATCCCCCCTTAGCAAAGGAAAGATTATGTTATAACTGTAAGTCAGCTTCTCATATGATTAAAGATTTTCCCAGGTTAAAAGGGAAAGGTCAAAATATAAAGGCAGGGTCGTTGACAGAGATCGATCATGGTAGAGGTACACGAAGAGGAGGTAGATTTATAGGAAGAGGTAGATATGTGGGTAGAGGAGGTTATCTAGGACATAGTAATAGAGAAAGGAATGTAGTCACAGATAGTAATGAAACAGGTTATAAGCAGGTAGGAGCAGGATGTGTAGTCCAACAATCATTAGAAGACTGCTGTTTAGGTGGTGAGTCTGTAACCTTAGAGTGTGGCCATCAATTGCAAGTTATGACTGCTGCATGTAAGACAGAGACAGTGTCAAAGTTACAGAATATGCCAGTATTAGAAGGATTGGTAAATAGTCAGAAAGTAGATGTATTACGGGATAGTGGGTGTTCTGGAGTAGTGGTAAGAAGAAATTTAGTAACAGCAGATTGTATGACAGGAGAATCCCAGAAGTGTGTACTCATAGATGGAACGATTAGAAAATTTCCTTTAGCCAGGATACAAATAGATACACCTTATTTTAAGGGACAAATTGTGGCTCTATGTGCAGAACAGCCAGTTTATGATCTAGTGTTTGGAAATATACCCGGAATAAGAGATCCGAGTAATCCAGATAGAAATTGGATATTAGAGAATGAAGTAACTACGTGTAATGCTGTCCAAACAAGAAAGCAAAAGGCGGAAGAAGGTAAGATAAAACAGTTAATTGTTAAAGAACATATCAATGACATTGGAGTCAAGGAGATAAAGGAGGCCCATGAAGCAGATGAAAGTCTTGAAAGAGCTAGGAAACAGTGTTTCTCTGGAGAAAAGGTAATCTCCAATAATGGTGGAGTTCAATGGTTCGAGAAAGATAACGGATTATTGTATAGGTTTTCTCAATCTCCAAGAGTGGAGAATGAGAAGTTGTTCAAACAGTTGTTGGTCCCTAAAGATATGAGAAAGCATGTCTTGAAATTAGCACATGATTCCATTTTAGCTGGTCATTTAGGAACTAAAAAGATGATAGCCAAGATATTATCTCAATTCCATTGGCCGGGAGTTCAATCAGACATTGCCAGGTATTGTAGGTCATGCGATATTTGCCAGAAAACTTTCCCTAGGGGGAAAATTAGAAAAGTGCCCATAGGTGAGTTACCCCTTATTGATACTCCTTTTTCAAGAGTTACTGTGGACTTAATAGGTCCAATACACCCGCCAACGGATAAAGGTAATAGATTTATTCATACTTTGGTTGATTATGCGACTCGTTACCCAGAAGCTGTTGCGTTAAAATTCATCGACACAGAACGAATAGCAGAAGCATTAGTTGAAATGTTCAGCAGGGTAGGTGTCCCCAATGAGATACTTAGCGACATGGGGAAACAATTCACATCAAATGTGATGAAAGAGGTAGGTTATTTATTATCAATGAAACAGTTAACTACAACACCTTACAATCCAGCATGCAATGGTCTAGTTGAAAGATTTAATGGGACGTTAAAGAATATGTTAAAAAGAATGTGTGCAGAACAACCCAAACAATGGGATAGATTTATTGCCCCTTTATTGTTTGCGTATCGTGAAGCTCCACAGGAGAGTCTAGGATTCTCTCCCTTTGAGTTACTTTATGGACGTACTGTACGAGGTCCATTGGTTATACTTAGAGAATTATGGACCAATGAAATTGAATCAGAAGAGATAAAGACAACTTACGAATATGTGTTAGATTTAAGGAATAGATTAGAAGAGACATTGAAGTTAGCCCAGGTAGAGTTAAACAAAAGTAGAACTCGTTACAAGAAGTATGCAGACCGAAAACGCAAGGTACGAAGTTTCAAGGTAGGTGAAAAGGTTTTGGTTCTCCTACCAACAGATAGAAACAAGCTACTGATGAGACTGAAAGGACCTTTTGAAGTATTGGAGAAGGAAAATGAGTTCGATTATCGAGTTGAAGTGAATGGTAAGGTAAAGATTTATCATATCAACTTGCTTAGGAAATATGTTGAGAGAGATAGTAGTCAGGAGAGTGTTGGAACCGAGGTTATTGCAGACAAAGAAGATGACACAGAGGGTGGAGTAATGGATCAGGTTTGTGTTGCTGTCATAGAAGAAACGGACGAATGTTCGCCAGTTGACTTCAAAGACTTGGGTGAGTATAACCAGTTTGTCGAAAACTGTATTAAAGAAGAGATAGTTGTAGATTTACCTAGATTGGAAGCTACAGAAACAGTAGATGACATCAATATAAACCCTGAATTGAGCGATGCACAGAAAGAACATTTTAAGAGTGTTAGTAAATGAATTCTCAGATATTTTAACTGACCTTCCAGGTAGTACAGACTTAATAGAACATGAGATCAAACTAACCACAGAAGAACCAGTAAGGTCAAGACCTTACCAAGTACCATATGCCATGAAAGATGTCATCAAGGAAGAAATCAGTAAAATGATAAAATTAGACATTATCGAACGTATAGATTCCCCATATGCTTCCCCGGTAGTTATTGTAAAGAAGGCAGATGGGTCAAACAGATTTTGCATTGATTATAGAAAGGTAAACAGAATAACTGTATTTGATTCAGAACCTATGGGAAATCCTGACGAAATATTTAATCGTCAAACAAGTAGTAGATTCTTATCAAAATTGGATCTATCCAAGGGGTACTGGCAGATTCGAGTCAAGGAAGAGTGTCGTCAGTGCACTGCTTTTATCTCATCAGAAGGTCTTTTCGCCTTTAAGAAGATGCCATTCGGAATGGTAAACGCTGGTGCCACATTTTGTAAGATGATGAGAAAGTTGTTAGATGGGATAAGAGATATTGAAAATTTTGTAGATGACCTTCTTGCACATACTGAGACGTGGGAAGAACATATTGCAGCTTTAAGAGAGCTGTTTGAGAGGTTAAGAAAGGCTTCATTAACTGTTAGGCCGTCAAAATGCATGTTAGGGTACTTTCGATTAGGTTTCTTAGGACATGTCGTTGGTGGACATCAGCTAAAACCAAATCCGGAAAGAGTTTTGTCTATCAGGAATTGTTTACGACCAGTCACCAAGAAACAAATCCGTTCTTTTATGGGGCTTATTGGGTATTACCGAAAGTTTATCCCAAACTTCAGTTCTATTGCCTCACCCATCACAGACTTGACTAAGAAAGGTGCACCAAACAAGGTTGAATGGACACCTGAAATTGAGAGGTCTTTCAAAACACTGACAGAAGCGTTGACTAGGTCACCTATATTGTGTCTTCCTGATTTCAGTTGTATATTCATATTAAGAACTGATGCTTCGGACGTAGGGATAGGTGCAGTTCTTATGCAAGACCATGAAGGAGAACAAATTTTTCAATTTTTTATGCCAGTAGAAAGTTACTCTCTCGGGAAAGAGCTTACTCAGTGATAGAAAAGGAATGTTTGGCAGCTGTCTGGGGTATTCAAAAATTCAATGCATTTTTGTATGGTCGGGAATTTGTTTTGGAAACAGACCATGAGCCGTTAGTATATTTAAACAAGGCAAAAGTTGCCAATGCCAGACTAATGCATTGGGCGTTAGCTCTCCAATCATATAGATTCAGAATAGAGGCCATAAAGGGGTCTGAAAATGTTGGTGCAGATTTCTTTGAGCCGCCATGTTTAAACCACAGTATCTATATATTAGAGAGTGAAAATAAGTGAAATAATTTTCCTCTTGAGTTGGGGGATATGTCACAATACAGATTTTTATGATTTTAACCCCTTTATTTTACCCTTTGCTTTATACGCACCTGTAGTATTGGGTTTTATATTCCTTTGTTAGCTTGTCTATTCACCCGTGAAATAAGCAAAGCACATGCCAATTAGACATGTACAGTGAGAGTGTGTAAGTAGTCAGTCGGTGATATGGCCAAATAGAGAGAAGTTGGCAGATATATAGTATTCAAAGAATCAAAAAGGAGAGATACTGTGAGTTTAAGTTATATTTCTGAAATGCTGAAGTGTTGCTATCTTGAAAGTGTGTACTAAATATTCATTTTTGTAAGAGTGTGTTTGTATACTTGTAGGTGGTTTATGGGCGATTCAACAATATAGATAAATATATATGTAGAGAAGAAGTCATGGCATACCCCTGTGTGGTAACAATATGAGATGTCTACCTATGTGAAAAATATAATACGTCCTAAGTGGTACACGTGATTATATAATGTGACATCGTATTGAATTTAATATTATACATTCTATGTGATATATGTATTATAAGTTGTCGTCATGATAGAGATACCCCTGAGTGGTAACAATATGAGATGTCTACCTATGTGTAAAATATAATGCGTCCTGAGTGGTACACGTGATTATATAATGTGACATCGTATTGAATTTAATATTATATATCGTAGTAATATATGCATAATATTTAGTCGTCATGATGGAGACCTGTGTGGTAATAAAGATGTGATTAATAAAAATATTGAGTAGCATCTCTAGCCAAACCTACTTTAACGACGAATCATAGCGGGCAAAGAGCTATATCTGGAAGAATATGATAGCGGTGTTTTATCGTTGTACATTTTTAAAACGTTGAGTGATTTTTAATCATTACGGAACATATTGAGAATGTCTACATTATAACTATTTGGATACAAATATGTTTAGAATTAGTGTGGTAGAGTGTATTACCTTGAACATTATATTATTATTATATTACATGCAATAAAACATCATTGATTGTAGCCATTTTGTTGAAGCTTCATTTCTTCTTACAAAGGTCAATAACAAATAATAAAGAATCTGACTCACACCTATGTGTGACAAGGAACAAATTCATTATCTTAACTTATTAAAGTTATTTGACAGATTTTTAACAAAAGAGTGGCTGTATCATATCTCATTTTCAAAACCAATGTTACGGAGTAAAACAATATCTACAAACTGAGTAAGAATTGGGCTGTCGTTGTAAATCATGCCTCTGTTATCACCCAAGTTGTTTATATACCACAGTCTAAAAGAGTACTAAAATAATGATCTAATTAAGAAACAAAGTATAAAAAAACAGCGCCATGGTGTAATTATAAACGCATTATGAAATATCTTAAAAAAATCATGTATCACCACAAATCGGATTTGTCATGACCTGATCAACAACGACAGCTCAAATTTATATAAGAATAAGCAAAATATACAATAAACTGCATGCTTACACTATTTACAAGTAAATACAACATTACAAATCCTGTTTATTCAAAATCTATTTTGATAAAAACAATAATCTTTTTTTCAACATTAAAAAGCAGACTTTGGGACAGTTTCTTATTAAACGCGAGCTGGTAAACAACGTAACAAACTTCTCCATGTACGATAACGAATCAAACAGGTTATTTAGGTTAGTAGCTACTGCAAATAGTTCATTACTTATATCAACATATAAGGGACAAATAAAATGCACGTGATATTCATCTTCAACACAGTCTTTACAACAAACATATATCTATGAACAACTACTGTCCTTAATTAAACAATAAGTATTGCTCTCAAACAATAGTTATACTGTTGTCTTAATTATCATTACTTCTTAGTTTCAGTTTATTGGAGTATAAGACACAGTTCAATTTTACAGCCTAACAATGGGAAAGTAATACGGATGACTACCTAATTTAGTTTGAAAGGTTATAAAGTTTTCTTACGAATCTTACAAATGTACAGCTGTTGCACCAACATATACTTAAATACTTTAATCTAAGAAAAGCAGTTTGGTAATCAAGATTTTAGACTGGTTTCAGTAAAACTGCATATGGTACCATTGAAATTGATTATAATCACTTGCGATAGTGTGAGCCGGGCCCGATTAACTCGGTCTAAAGATTGTCTGACTATCAATCCAGGGTTCGTGAGTTCGAATCCCCGCCCGGTCGCATTTCTCCGTGATGGTTGATATACGACATTGTGTCTCATTATCATTTGTCTCTCACCACTGATTCAAGTTGGAAAGTTATCAGTTATTTGCTGAGATGGGGTGTGCTCGAGTACTGGTTAACGTTTCAGGATCCCAGGTAACAGTGGTTAGATTAACTGATCGTCTATTACCCATCTAATGCATAAAAATGACGCTAACTATTCAATCAATCAATTGCGATAATGTGTAATACTTACTCGGTAAAACATATGTCAATGCCATTATTTGCATGTTAATGCAGTACATACAACAAGTGTTTAGGTATTAATAACCAAATATCAGCATTCTGACCGATATAAATAACAGATGATAGGCTTCAGAAGATGTTTTTATTTATCTAAGCTCAGGAAATGTTACACTACTTCGTTTCAGTGACGTTTATCGCTGAAGCTAATAGAGTTGGATGCCATTCTGCGGTACCTGTTGATATGGAATGTAATTTTTGAATTTGTTTTTTTGTGAACAAATTTATTAGCGATCTCACTTACGTTGTAAGCATTATACCACTATGTAAAAACAAGAAATGCTTTCGTGGTATAATCTCATAATGGCGGTTATAAATAATCACTGTTTCTTCTTTTTTAAAAATGCATATTCCTTATTTTAATGCTCATTTTTATTTGAATGGCATAACTGATGTATTTTGAACATTTTGAAGGCATTGGCATGTTTGAATTGTAAATTTAGAAAGAAAAAATGATGTTTGAAATTCGGATGTGAATACATGATTTCGGACAGTATACTCATTGCCGGAAAAAAAACTGTCTTGTATGACACATGACCCCTACTTTTCTCATCATGGTTTGGCAGTGCACAGGTTGACAAACAATAAAATGTAAGTTTCACTTCTTTTATTTAGGTTTCTTTATGTACGTCAAGCCTTCAAATTAGTATTTACTATAGAATAAAAAAAAAAAATGGTGGGCTTACACCTGTATTCTTAGTTAATTAAATGATGACTTTTTTAAGTCTCTTTTAATCAGACGAGGTTATACTTATTAATCAAATAATTAATATTTATTTTTTATTGTTTCCTCTTGATGAATTTAATTATACTACCTTAGACAATTTGTTTTTTTGAATGTTAAATGTAATTTTATGCCATCTAGAGCTAACATTTAAATAAACTTGTTCAGACTCTTCTTCTTCTTCTTTGTTTTGAGCTACCGTAAGGTTGACCGTTTATTACCCCGTTATGGGTCTGCAGGGGTCGGGGCCATCCCGCTGCAAACTGCACAATAATAGAATGTATACAAGTTAAGCAAAATTTTGTAAAACACATATTGTCATACATATATTATTTAAATTGCATTTATTTTTTTATTTGTTTTGACTTTCATAGGTGCAAAACAATAAACATACATATCTCAAAATAGGATAGTTATACGTTTAATATTCACTATATATACTGATATAGTGGCTCAGACAAAACGTATAAGCTGATCCTTACAGATATCCAAGCATATATCGAAATTGTTAATTAGAATTAATGTTTTTCACATTTCATATAAATTATGTACACTTGAAAAAAAGCGAAACGAAAGCATTAAGATTTTGTTATTTCGTTCTTTAGATGTTGCATAATTGCAATTCAATAATTTTCACTATATATTTGAATATCGGTTCAGACATAAGGTACAAGCTGATTCTTACCGATATCTCAGCATATAGCGAGAATGTTTAGTTGAATTAATGCTAGGACAAATTGATTGAGCTTAAAATTTAACTGTTTATTTTCGTGAATTGGTAGGCTTAAACCTTCGATGTTGTTATCCTATCTTACCGCGCATGCCATAGCTTCGGCTTGAAGGATGTATAAAATCGGTGTAATCGAACAGCCTTGCTTTACTGAACGCGAGATATTGAAATATTCTGAAATAAAACCGTTAGTTTGTATGGCCGTTTTTAAAGATTTTAGTAGCATATGCACCCAGTTAATCGTTTTTACACCAAATCCAAATCTTTGTTAACACATTTTGACCCAAGACTACTCGACCCTGTCGAATGCTTTGGTCTGGTCAAAAAAGACTATTAACCCATCCAAATTTTCTGTATCTGCATACTTAATGATGTCTTGAATCAGCCTGTTTGATTCATTTATGAATCTACCGTTTACATATCCCTTTTGATTTGTGTTAATGAGCGTTTGTAGAATAGGGTTAAATCTGAGTGCAAAGCACTTTGCAATTATTTTATAATCTACATTTAGTGTTAATGGTCACGTTCGCCATTTTTATAAATCAAGGATAATATACCTTTATACTGAGACGAAGAGAGGTTGTTTTCGTTTAGAATTTCATGAATAACAATAATGAATTCGTTTTTAATAAGATGCCAAAATGTTTGGTACCATTCTGCAATGATGCCATCTTCTACGAGGATTTACATTTTTTAAATTTTAAATTTAAAAATTGCAGTTTCGATTTCCGTATCGTTTAAGTGTAGCTCTAGATCGCGGGCAATGTCTGGATTCATTTTTTTATCTAAGTTAGATAAAAGAATACTAGCAGAATCAGAGTATTTTCCATCGGATGTAAATAATTATTTGTAAGATTGAACTCGTTCGTTTAAATTATATGTTATAAATTTCAAATTTCAAATTTCAAATTTCATGACCCCATCAGAGCCTTTTATTTCTGACCATAGTTTTTGTTTCCCCCTTTGTTTTCAAGACTCAAACCTTTTTAGAAGATTTTTCGTTTTTCTATGTAATTAGCCTTAGATCTTATTCCGGCCGCGTTTGATTGAATTTCATAGTAATGGTTAATTTCATTAAAAAAGTTTATTTGATATTGGCAGTTTTTCATAGTCTGTTGTATTTTTGAGATATTGTTTTTGTTTTTCAATGTGTTTGATTCTTGCATACTTTTTTGACTGTTCTTTACAAAAAAACAAACTTGAAAGGGTTATTATTTTACGTTTAGTTAAGTCCCACCATTATGTTTTAGAATTATACTTATCTATTTCATTTTTCCATGTACCCCAAAAGATTTTTATCATCTCCTTATATTCCGAATTTTCTAAAATACTTTCTAATATAATTTCCATAGGCCGGATCCTCGCTCAATATTATCTGTGTTTAATCGAAGTGAAATTGCGTCATGATCCGATTATTCAAAATGGCGTATTTTGTCTTGGTCTATCTTCATTATCAATAGATTTATTTCAAAGAAAATAATCGATTCTCGACTTTGCGGACGCGCGTGAGAATATGATCTCTGTTATGGTAGGGTTTCCTCTGCGCCAGACGTCATCGAGATCAAGATCAGAGATTAATTTTTCAAGTTCCGTTAAACCACATTGGTTACTGGCAACGCCTGAACTAGATTTACGACATAGACATAGACATATTTTATTGACTTAAACTTTACAATTTCTCATCATTATACATACAATTGACAACATTTTTGCACATGACAGATATAAACATTATAAACATTAAATTTTGTAAAAGTATAAAATGTTTAGTATAAAGACGTGCTTGTTAAACAAAATATATTAAGTAACAAAAAACATATGATTTACCCATATAATCTTAGAATTTTACCCACCAAATAATATTAAAGTAATTCAGCTTATTTATTTACAACACATACATAACATTTGACATAACTTTACGGTCTGCTTTTTTATTTACTACACAACTATAATCACCTGCAATTACCTGATTAGAATTGTATTCAGATAATGTAATATTTATTTGATTAAAATAGTTTTCGTGTTTTGTCATCATTTGGTGAATAAATGTTAGAAACTATATACTTATTAGTTTGATTTGTTTTCAACGTTTAAAGATAATGAGATAAGCTTTTTGTTGTTGTCCTCAACAAGTTGCCTACAGTCGAGTTGTAAATGATTTTTTTATTAAAATGGCCACGCCCTTAGATGTGCTATTGTCGTTATTTCAATAATTGGTCCCTCCCCATTGTTTTCCCAATAAACCAGACTCACATTCGTCTTTACAATGTGTTTCTTGAAGTAAGAAAATATCGAATTTCTTTTTATCAAACGAAAGGAAAATAACAATAATTGAGCATATTGATAGTGTCATGTTGTATTCATAGGTTTATTTTTTTGAAAAAAAATTTAGGACTTAATTCGTAAATATTTGTTTAAACTATTAAACACTGAAATACAATGCTAAGCTTATGTCCCCTATTGTCATTTATTTGGCGTACTGAAAATGTCATGTTTGAAAAAAAATGATGTTTTGTTTAATCCAGTGTAAATTAACACTTATTAGACACATTGTTAATGTCATATTTGGGAGATAAATATCTGTTTTTACTAAGTATATGGTAACTGTTATTGGACATACTGATAATATCATATTTGATAAACAAGTATTTTTTAATTAAGTATATATAAGCCAATTTCAGATTTTGCCTCAGATTTTTACTTTGCTTGGCCTGTCTACTGACCGGAGGAGGTGTAGACGAGTTATTGTTCCCTGTTTGCTTCTTCATTTGGGTTATCATGTCAAGTTCATCAGAAATACCATCCAATAAAAAGGCGGATAAGTTGTAATACAGACTTCGAGCACCTTCTTCAGACATGTGAATTCTGTTCGGATCTGATTGGCTAAATAGACTTTTTACAGCTTGACCACTCCTTTTAAAAATATCACCATTGTCTATATAGTGCAAGTATTTTGCGTTGTTAAAGGGATTATATTGGTATATTACCGTCAATTCCCTGTCCTAAATACACACACCCAGCATAAAGATACACTTATAACTTAGAGATATACGCGTCTAAAGTGTCTAAATGCATAACCTCTTTATTACAAACAATGGGTTTCTGAAGCCACTTTTTTGTTTTTGTTTACATTCACCATTTTCAACGAACCGCTTTCGGGTTTCCGATCAATCATCGGAAAACATCGTGAAGACTCGTTCCCGATCTCGTTTTCGAGGCTTTGTTTCGGGAAGTTTACGGAGTTCGATGTAAACATTGCGCAATACTTTATTGCGGGACGTATTAAAGTTTTAGCCAATATTCAATTACTGTTAATTTGATAACTTTCAAGTAAATAAAGGTTATACGTCAATACATAAGCATTATTTTGTGCACACTGCATACTGTAAAAGTCTGGATTAACTGCGTGTTTGTGTTACTTGCCAATATAATCCCTTTAATGCAGTTGTTTACATACTTTGCATCATCATTAAATTCGTGCACAAACGAACTTTTTCGTATTCTTGGCATTATGCTTGAAAAAAGCTACAGGAGTTTTTGGCCAAGATTTGGCGAGCTTATTGATAGCTAATTGGCAGTTCCTAGCAACTTCCTGTTTTTCGTATTTAGAAATGTCGTTTGTGCCTAAATGCATGATGATAGCAGAGATGTTTTTGTTTACAGATAAATCCACTTTATCTAACATTGAGTCAATGTTTTTGACAGTTTGTCCAGATATGGACACATTTTGTATCTCGTTGTCAATTACATGTAATCTAGCGCAGTTTGAATCACCTAATCAAGTAAATATTTCTATCAATCTGGTGAGTTTTTTGTTCAGAATTTTGTTTTGGAGCCTCCTTAAGTACCGTTTGTTCGACTGTTGATATGGCTATAAGTGTCAAGTGACCGTCTGTGCACATTGTTGATTGGTTGCTGCTATGGTGCTTTTGAACGTCATGTTTTTCGCGACTGAATGGGCAATTGATCGTCGCGTGAACAGTTATCACTATAGGTTATCGTCGTAACGGTTTCAAATTCATCGGCTAATTGGTCCTCCTATATATCGACTGCGTAGTCACCATACAAGTTTTTAACTGGACATTCGTTTTGTTTGTGACCTATATTTTTACAGAAAAAGCAAATCACATTGTTTGGGCAACCCCTTTTCTCATGCTCTATACTTTTACAGGTCCAGCATAGTTTTTTGTTTGTAGGTTTTTGGTTGTTCGGACATTTGAAGTAGGGATGTGTCGTAATGCCGCAGTGTTTACTCGGTGAGCGGTTCTTGTCCGCAAAAACTCTCAGAGCAAATCTCCCTATCTCAACAGTAAGAGGCAATACTGGAACACAGTTCAAGATTTTTACGTAACGGGTTCCGTTTTCGATATCCGTTCCTTTATTTTTTGCTCTTGACATGCTTCCACGTCTGTGATGTTGACAATTCGGTTTTGAATACGAATGTCCGCTATGATTAATTTGGTTTTTGACTGGTCATTGTTGACGGATATTATACACTAATTTTCGGTGATCTGGATCGCTTTAATGTTAGTCGTAGTAATTATCCCATTCAAGGCTGTAATTACCTCACCATGTGTTAAGCGTTTAAGAAATTTAGTACTAAAGTGTACTGACAGCGGTCTAGTTAAAATGGACGTCATTGCGGCCGTTCCACACAAAGGAAATTTGGCGGGCTTCTTGTAATCGTTAATAAACCTGACCTTTTGTGGTTAAAGATTCAATTTTCTTCCAATCCTACATGGTTACCACACTCATATTCCTTATAGAACACAGTTTTATCCAACCAATACAAGAAAATAGATTTCTTGACTTCACAAGAAAAAAACACAACCGGCGCCATTTAACAAGGGCAGAGAACTCCCATCTTGAAGAACTAAGCATTGAACATTATTTCTTGTATTATGTTGACATAAATATTTAATACATAAATGCATATTTAATATATATCAAATGGTAATGAAATATGACGGCACTAATGATGCACTTATTAACGATATAGTTTACGTGATTTTATAAGTTGTAAATATATATTTGTGACGATGTATTTATGTACAAGTCTGAAATAAAATATCTGCTTTTACTCACAAGTGACTGATAACGTTCCAGCTTCAACGATGCGAGACGTAGGCAATGCGACACGGTGTCAAATATCATTAAGCACGGATGGTGTGACCGGGCGGAAATCTAACTCTCGACCCTTAAATTGATAATCAGACGCACTTCCGACTGAAGTAATAGGGTCCGGTATAACTCAAAATAGGCTTAAACGCTATTAATTTTAGAATATCAACCATTGCAAGTTCCATTGTTATAAGTAGTCTGTGTAAATAAATTACATTGTATCAAATTTCAATAGGATTCTGCATCTACAACAAACAATCCGTCGGCACAGCGGTCTTTGATCAGATGATATGTACTACTTCATTTGTTAAATTACCAAGCATTGTCCGTGACCGAGTGGTATCCAAAGTCAGTTATTTTTCGCCACTGCTGTCGTGGGTTCGATCCAGCTCTGTATTGAATTAAAAATTGTATGTAACACAGTTTGGTAGTTATCAGAGGAAGGTCTGTGATTCATACTGTGGTCTTTCTCCACCAACGAAACTGGATTCTATTAAAAATCGAGAACTATCCATGACAATTATAACGTAAGCCGAACGACACACACATTATAATGTTAACCGGACAACATACTCATTATAATGTAAGCTCGACGACACACACATTACACTGTAACTCTGATGACACACACATTATAATATAAGCCGGACGACACACACATTATTACGTAAGCCGGACGACACACACATTGTGATATAAGCCGGACGACACACTCAGTATAATGTAAGCCGGACGACACACACATTATAATGTAAGCCGGACGACACACACATTATAATGTAAGCCGGACGACACACACATTATAATGTAAGCCGGACGACACACACATTATAATGTAAGTAGAACGACGCAAATATACGATACTGCTTAATGCTAACTAAAAAAGTACGTAGTTACCATGTAATTGAACAGTCTCACTGTAACATCGACCATGGTAACATACCAGTCGTTGCAACATCCATGTTTACATATTCTAAGGTATTTTATCAGTATGACACGTCACACAGTTGTAACAGCTATAACGTATAGGCTGCTGGGAACAATTACTGATAACTGTTGTCGGAGCAGTAAAATGGTATATAAATAATTTCCTGCGACTTTAATGAGAATGTTAAGTGTAGATAAAGCATAAATATATATAAACTTAACCCGGAAGTATAGTTTGAATCTTATGGCAATAAAGGCTAACAGATGATCAGTTAACCTAGCCTCTCTGTCCTGGGATCCGGGAAGGTTAAACAGTAGCTCAGTACATCTACTAAGTAAGAAACTGATACATGTAGCTCTAAATATTTTTGTTTTTCACGTTTTCGCGGATTAAAATCTTTTTCGTATCTTGTTTAATAATGGTATTTAGATATTTTGTAATAATTTCAAAAACATTTTCATTATTTGGACATTTTGAGTGATTTTCTTCTGATGTTTCTTTATATTTTTTAATCAGATTACCAAGCTTACTTGTTCAGCTATTGTAATTGTTTATTGTATAGTGGTGTGTACCGTTTCATAACTTAAACATAAAATATCAAATCTAGGAACTATAGACGAAATATCTAATCTAATCCTAATTAAATACACATACTGTCATATCTTCTATTATACATCAATACAAACTATATATCAAACAGTAGAGGTCACCGTGGTATTCAGAGACACAGCCACAACGACCGTATCGTGGTATGATCAAAGTGAAGTGATTGATTGATTGACTGAATGAATATTAAGCGTCATTTTATGCCATCGAGGGCTTACATACCAGTTAACATAACCACTGTTTTCTGGGATCATGGCAGGTTAACCAGTACTCGAGCAAAACCCATGTCCGCAAGTATCTGCTAACTTTCCCACTCGAATCAGCGGTGAGAGACGAATGCTAATGAGACGCAATATCGTATATCAACCATCAACCATCACGGAGTCTGTGGCCGAGCGGGGATTCTAACTCACGACCCCTGTATTGATACTCAGACGCGCTAACGACCGAGCTCCGAATTGAACTGGACAGAAGTGATGGAATTACAAGCATTTATAACACCCTTCATAAAATTTCTCGAAAACCATTAGTTTCAGACTGCGAGCTAAGAGATGATGCTGACTTTTTCAGACGCCGAGTCAAAGGTCGTCATTTGTTTAAATCTATCGTGGTAAAGTAACCTTAATACATATTACATCAATTTATTTGCATATAACAGCGTCGTTTTATTTATATTTATGTTCCATTATAAAATATTAAAACGTCTGGCTGATTTATTGCATTTTATTTTTATTTCATATCCTCCCCTTATTAGCTTTTTGTTGTAGTTGTTTGTTCTTCTCGCCGTATTTCAAATCACAGTTAGGCGGACCCGACTAGCTCAATCGTTAGCACGTCTGACTATCAATCCACGAGTCTTGAGTTCGAATCCCCGCCCGGCAACAGTGTCCGTGGAATGATTGATATACGACATTGTGTCTCATGATCATTCGTCTCTCACCGCTGATTCAAGTGGAAAAGTTATCAGTTACTTACGGAGATGAGTGTTCTCGAATGCTGGTTAACCTACCAAGTTCCTACGAAAGAGTGATAAGGTCATCTGATTGTCTGTTAGCTATCGCTGGCATTACTTGGCGCTAAACGTTCAAACAATCAAACATTATATATAGAAGCAACCTTAATATGTTTATCACATTGACGGTAGTACGAATCTAACCAATCACATGATAAATCAAATCTTGCAAGCCAATTGATAATTTTATCTGATATAATTATTGAAAGAAAGCCAATATGTTTTCCACATGTCCAGTTTTCTTTGTTATTTACAGAGGTGATCTGAACAATATATGGTAAATGTACCAGTTTTCTGAGTTATATGATGACAATAATTTACATTTGTGTTCATTTATAGCGATTTAATTTATTAAACTTGTTGGGGAAATTGTTAATAATGATATATTATATATACTACATGCCTTTAAAAGCGCAAGCTGTTGAATATTGAATATACACTAAAAGGAAAAAGAAAGTATACAGTTTGTTTTTTAACATTATTTCATTATTGGCTAAGTTTATTCATGTAATGGAAAATGAACTGATTTTTCTTATTGTTTTGCTTTGAAATGAATTAAATGTTTGTTTTTTTTATTCAACAATATGATGAAATATGAATATGCAATACATTTATTGTTCCTTGACCTTTCGACGTTTATAGGTATGTATACGTTTTCCTTTCACTGTAGTTTTTTTTATCCCAGTACAGCTATCTTTTGTTTCGGTTTATATGTGACGACCACAATTAATTTGTTAAAATATGTGTTTTAAAGCAATGAAATATAGCTGGACTATAATTGACAAAACAATGTAAGATAATTTTGTCTTGGTTTATTATTCATGCCATATCTAAATTTGATACAACACCAATACTTGCGTCAGTAGAGGCATTAAATATATTTGTCAACTCTTTACTTAATTCAATTAAAACCGATCACTCATGTCAGACTCTCCATTTATAGCACGATTTCGCGCTATGGTTACGAGCTGCAATGTCACGAGTTGGTATGCCAATTTTAGTGTTCCCGAGAGCATTTTAATTGATACTTTAATGAAACAAACATATATTTTTTTTAATTTTCTATTTTTTGATTGAAAACAGTGAAATGCACAATTATAAACTGTTACAATAGATTGATCACGTATGATTTCCGTGAGAAATCACTATAATTTATCAAAAAGGCAAATAAACTCATCTTTGTTCGATTACCAACGCAATGCGAAAAAATGATTAATCGGAAACTAAAAAAAAAATGCAATGTGTGAACATTCACGTGAATTGATATAAAACAACACAAATAAAAAGAAAAAACATACAAATATTGTGCATCTTAAATAAGTATAACATAACATTAGCATGAGATAAAAAAAACAACAGTATATTAAACACTTCTTAAGACCGGAATCTCGAAAATCCATATAAAATAATTATATATCATCGCAGTAGTACGCCTGCCAATTATGTTAACGTACATTTTCTCCTATAAACAGGATGCAACTCCCATTAAAAACACGTATTAAGCACGTTATATTGGTAATAACAATATAACATTATCATAAAAACACACACTTTACCAAAGGGTTACAATTACCATATATAAATATACATATTCAGTGTTGTTTATGTGTGCTACAAAATGTGGCTGTCGTAACTTTAACATAGTTATATGACTTTATTTCGTTTTCTGTAAAATTCTTAGTTTCTATGGTTACATCATACGATCATCACTCTACATTGAGGTACACTGAATCCAATGGACAGAATTGTCAAAAATGAAGTGGTGTGGTCAAATCATCGTAATTGTGAAAAAGCAACGTGGTCAACCTCATGTTCTTTTCTGCATAGTTGGACCAACAGGACTATCTGTGATGGAAACAAAGCATTTTCAGAACCATTGGTGTCCAGTGCAAAATCAATTGTTGTGTGAGACGTTTATAACTATCAGCTAGTGATTTTATCTAAGACAAACCAAGGAAACGCAGAAACACGCGAGCATTGAAATACTTAACAATTTAAGTATGTCCATGGAACATGTTAACCACCGCTTCGGATGTGATTATACTTGAAAAGTTTTGTTTCAGCACAAATAAACAGAAGAGTGCTACGCCGAAAGCACGTACAAATAATGAACCAGACGCTTTATAAATAATGTACAATGTCTGTCAATGCAATAACAAGCTCTTCAGTTTAAAATGTTACAAAGGAACCTAAAATAATGCGGCAGAAAGCATTGTTCTATATTTGAAAGCACTCCTTCAATCACTGAATGGCCCGGGTAAAACACCAAACATAAGATGCAATTAAGATGAAGAAGTATAAAATAGATTGTTAAACAGACAATTTAACGCAAGAATCATCAATGGAATATATGTTACAAACACAGGTGTAATCAAGTATGGCAGGCTATTATATATAAAAACACAGTGCACGGATGTACTCAGCTCATTTTTGCTTATACTTTGTAAGCAGTAGTCGGTTTTATTTAATCTTCAATTATACATAAAAGGAGTGCAAATCAATCAACTTATGCCTTCATGTATGTTGAAAGCACTATACATGAAGATGGTTATGTTATAGAAATCTTCGTAGTTTGAAAAGTATTAAAGGAAAATAAAGCAGAAAACATTTGTCTCTTTTAAATATAGTCAAACTTGTCTTAAGCAGCCAGTCAAGGGAATAAGGAAAGTGGTATTTTTATACAGGTTAGTTTACTCTGAAAGCATAGAAATGGGAAATAGCAGAAGTGACTGTTTAAGACAAGTGACTGTTAAATTGCATCTTGAAGGAACTAAAGTTATAGAGTGGACATTATTTCGGGAAGGAAGAACGAGCCCACGAACAGACGGTCAGGTCTATCGCTTTAAATGCTCATATCTGAACCATCTAATTGCTGGTGTATACATATAAGAAATGTCCACATGCTTAAAAGTTAACGTACGGTCAAAATTCATAGTAATAGTAACAAGCATGGTTAATACCCATGGAATTTTTACCGGTGTATAATGAAATAATGTTACATGTATATTGGACAATTTTTTTTATACATGTAACCAAGCTTGCATTGTTCAGAAATTGCGATAATGTCTAGAAGTAATTACACCGTTGATTAATTCAAGACATGTTAAATGCCTATTAATGAATGTTAACACTATCCTTTGTTTTTATTTGATAATGGAGCACGATGTATTGTACAGGCTCGGTAAACAGTTCACGAAGCACGATGTATTGTACAGGCTCGGTTAACAGCTCACGAAGAAATATGTATTGTACAGGCTTGGTTAACGTTCACGAAGCACGATGTATTGTACAGGCTCGGTTAACAGTTTACGAAGCACGATGTTGCGTACAGGCTTGGTTAACGTTCACGAAGCACGATGTATTGTACAGGCTCGGTTAACAGTTCACGAAGCACG
The DNA here is from genome assembly GCA_029582155.1 of Panopea generosa. Lineage (NCBI taxonomy): Eukaryota > Metazoa > Mollusca > Bivalvia > Adapedonta > Hiatellidae > Panopea > Panopea generosa. The sequence goes on along the minus strand of CM055911.1, from coordinate 18,678,546 downwards.
ATGTTGCGTACAGGCTTGGTTAACAGCTCACGAAGCACGATGTATTGTACAGGCTTGGTTAACAGTTCATGAAGCACGGTGTATTGTACAGGCTCGGTTAACAGTTCAAGAAACACGGTGTATTGTACAGGTTTGATTAACAGTTCAGGAAGCACGATGTATTGTACAGGCTTGGTTAACAGTTCACGTAGCACGATGTATTGTACAGGCTTGGTTAACAGTTCACGAAGCACGATGTATTGTACAGGCTCGATTAACAGTTCAGGAAGCACGATGTATTGTACAGGCTTGGTTAACAACTCACGAAGCACGATGTATTGTACAGGCTCGGTTAACAGTTCACGAAGCACGACGTATTGTACAGGCTCGGTTAACAGTTCACGAAGCACGACGTATTGTACAGGCTCGGTTAACAGTTCACGAAGCACGATGTACTGTACAGGCTCGGTTAACAGTTCACGACGTACGATGTATTGTATAGGCTCGGTTAACAGTTCACGAAGCACGATGTTTTGTACAGGCTCTGTTAACAGTTCACGAAGCACGATGTATTTTACAGGGTCGGTTAAATAATTTAAGAATGTAAATTATGTATGAGGTAATTCTATATTAGTTTTCTCTTTACTAAGTGTAATAATGCACATGTGGTATAAAAATGACACGGATATACCTATTTGAAAAGCTTTCGAATTCTACAAATAACTAGATTTTAAAACAAATAAAAGACAGCAATTGATACTAAATGATTAACGCCATTAGTTACGCATACCTAGATATTATCATTTGAATAAAAATACGTATTTTCCTGATGCATACATGCAGAAACACCCATTAACATTTGTTAAATCCATTCATACAGGTGGAATTATCAAATCTTTATTCATAGTTTCATTTCACAAAACTAATTTCATTTCCAAGTCTTTAGTTGTAACAAAACTAAATTCATTGCAGAATGCTATTACAAATACCTATGTCAAATCTAACTTTGTCGAAATTGTTAGCATATTTTTAAATGGGTGTTTGATTCTATCACATGCTCACCACATACTTGACCGAACTGAGTTCTAACCTAAAAGTTGGTGGCCATTTGGAGACAGCACCATAGATGGATCCTTTAGAAGAATTATAGCTTATTTGAAATGCTACATTTACAAACACGTATCGTAATAATCCTTTCTTGAGAAGAAGAATTTTGAAATTTGACCGTTTTATCCCCTTTGGGACACTGGCTAACAACTAATGTATATAAACTCCCCTTAAAAGGACCCAGTCGTAACGACATGCATTATGACTAAATAAATCTCAAGATCTCAAAATGATTAAAACAACCCTTAAAATAGATGAAAAAGAACGGATATTTTCCGGTTTATTCTTGATTGCATTCCTATGTAAAACAGAAAAAAATACTGGGTCCCTAACCGGGAACCTAACCTCATACTATTAATAAATTTATTTTTTAATACCAAATATGAATACTTTTGGTTGTTCGATTCTTGTGAAGAAGATTTCTAAATAAAAATTTCCCTATGTGAAACTAATATGTTCCCAGGTCGAAGCCAACTTAAAACCTATGGTCATGGTTGGAACAATTCTGAGAGGCAATCAGTAGGTTATATACATGTATTATATCAATCCATTTCTTCAGAGAAGATGAATTTTAAAGTTTTAAAGAACTTATAACCTCTCCAACGCCCCTGAATGGGGTCTTTGAACATAGGGTCATGACTTTCAAAAAAATGAGATAGCTTTACAAAAAAGGTTTGTGAAGTCTGTGAAAACAATTTCGATGAAGCCTTTGAAGCAATCTATAACAGGCGGTTGGACGATGGACGATGGACACCGGGTAATCACAAAAGCTCACCCTGAGCCCTTGACACAGGTGAGCAGAAATGTTAATCAAATGTTCGTGATATTATAATAATATAGATCTAAGTGATTTCTCAGAGTAAATAATAATTATCCATGCATAAAATCATTTATTCCAATTCACAATGCGTTTCGAACATTTATTAAGCTTCACTGTGTGAGAATAAAAAAAAACGTGCTTTAGAAAACAAATTATTCTGTCTTACCTTAATATTGGATGCACCAAACGAAATGCCAAGATTAAACAAGCCGATACCTTGATATTGGATTCACCAAGTGAAATGCAAAGATTAAACAAGCCGTTTGGTAAAACAACTGCCTCTCTCTGATACAAGACACGGATATTATCAAAGACCATCGTAAGATCAATACATTATGCAGTCATCTAATATGCGCCTAGTCGCTCATATGGTTTGTATTGAAATACATTAAAAGTTGTCATAGCTTTACGAAATGCTTGAACGATGTCAAGTGGTTATCTAATACATATTTATAAATCTAAATTGAAATAAGTAAACCGAAATAGGACTATTAGAGTTGATAGAGAATAAAAACAGCGGCGCAGTTATAGTATAATGGTATCTGTTAAAAAGCATCTTTTGGAGCTGAACACCCACAAGAAAAAGAGAAAAGCGTAGAAGTTTAATATGAATCCCCTCTGACCGCTATCACCGGCTTAAACAGTGTTCTAAAGAATGGACTTAAGGTAAATGACATGTGCTTTTCACCAATAATTAGTGAACAAAATTTTTTGTTGTTTTTTTTTCGGTTGTCAGCAAATGGTATCAATATAAAACATTTATACAGCCTTCATTTATCCTAACCTGTATATTAATCCTATATCTTAATGACACCGCCAAGCCAATACAATTAACGCAATTGCTCCTTGCCTTATATTTCATTATATAACCATTATGTGTCAATCAAATATAACTTCATGTACTTAACTGCAATGAAATCAAAGTAATAACTGTAAATATATTGTATATACATACACTATGTATTTTTTAATTAAAATTTTGTAAATATAAACGGCAGTTTCCTCGACGCGATTGGTTTAATATCACATGTTCTATGTTATCTATGATACATTTATAGATCTCTGTTAGCTATATAACATGTATTGCTCTTCGTCCTAACGGACTTCACTTGATTTCAAAACGGATTGCCATGTTGAAGTTTTATGTGAATCTGGAATTTAAATAAACACTCATTTTGTTTCAAATTCCATTTTTCTGTTTATATTCTCTATTATCTGATGAAGAAATAAAATTGAGAGGGTAATACGAAAAAACAACGATGTTAACGTAGCTAAGAGGTAGATTTCGTTTGTGCATAAACGAAAACCTGTATTATGCAAAGCGGTAAACTTATCAAATTTATATTTAGATCTGATTAGAGTTTTTAAAATGAGCATGAATAAATGTAACAGTTAATTGCATTATCAAAGGATGAAGAATATTAAAATTGTCCATTAAAATCAGTGTCCATCAAAAGCAGTGTATATATATTAAAGGCGAATATTTTAACGGCTTTGCTTATGCGCCGTGAGTTTAGACCGCTAAAGAACATCAAACCGCCCGGACTAGATAATTTCAAAAAGTTAACCCGTTTGAAATAAATGGTAATTTTATAGATATAATTGTTTTCTTATATGCTTTCAAAGATGAGTAAACTAAACTAGTTATTTTTTTATAATATTGTTAAGATTTTTAACGAGATGAAAAAGGTGGTAATGGAATGAAAAACTTGTAATTTTATAAACGGTAATAGAAAACATCATGTCAAAAAAGTATTATTGTTTTATAGAGAATTGTCTGTATACAGCAATTTTTATAAAGAGAGGTAATAAACTCTTTTGTTTCGCTAATATTATACAATGTTATATACCAAACATTGGTTTAAAAAAATAATTTATCATGAATGATCATATAATAATCAATGATTTATATACACATGAGTTAAACACCATTTGATCGTGATTATTTATCTGTATATAACGTTAGGATTCTTTGGTACAGGCAAGAACGGTGTACTGCTTCGTACTATAGCATTGTTCAAAGCATATTCAAACAATTCACATACATATGCTGTTCAGACAACATCTTATCATATAAAATAGCGTTGAGTAAAAGTTAGTCCAACACTACAGGGTTTGAAACATTAAACTGTATATAGATGATTGGTTTGATCATTTGTTTATATGATTTCTAAATATTAGAATTATATTTTTTTGTTACATGTATTTCAAGATTACGAATCAGTAGGCAAGAAGCATGAATACAATTTATATATTTTATCATTTGAATAAAATTATTTAACATAGTTTCAAGCTAGGATGTTTTAAAGCTTAATACAGTGGAGACAAAGTCGCCTTACAGAAGATCCAGTTCTCCGTTCAAAATATGTGTACCAATATGTTCACACATATTATACAACAACGAATACGAAACAATAATATATTCAACATAATTTAATAAACTAATGTAGTATTCAGCATTATTTTCGACCGGTTTTAGATAAAGTATGGAAATGAAAACATATTCTTTGTTAAACAGAAACAATTGCACAAATACGTAAGATCTTGTCTGGACATCTGATAAATAAGTGATTGATTAAAACAAAAGCAGACATATTTTCTGGTTTTATTAGATACAGTTCTACAGAAATTAAATAATGGCACATTTATGAAACAGAAGTCTATTTTTAAAATCTTAAATGTAATTTACGGCAGCTGCAGTGAATGGATTTAAGACGGGAATGCTATTGCTTGTCAATGGCTGTTGCTGCTTTTATTTATCGAATATAACAAAAACATGTACTCAGTAAGAATACAGATACTGTAAGAGGAGCAAAGGACACCACCATCAAGTATATATTAGCTACAGCACAAGGGGAATAATTTATAGCATATGGTCAACGCCTAAAACGGTTAAGTGAGTTTAAACATATTGTATTGCCATATAAACGCCTATTACAATATATATTTTGCATATATTTCTAATACAATTTTAGGTAAAATGGTCTGGCCACAAGTTATCTTAACATTTGATACGGCCTTTGGTTTCAATGGATGCATCTAACAGACTCTTCTCCATCTGTCTAAAACATAGACATGCTGAATATATGTACATGTATTACTTTAATTACTTTCGTTTAAACTTATTGATTTTACATCGAATGCGAAACAAGTTATTACAACTTTCTGTGTCTTCCTGGGTGGAACCAGTACTTAGCATTTGTGGAAAAGTGTCTTACTCGTGAACACCATACATAGTCGTGGTTGCTGATCGAACCTACGACACTCCGATCTTGGGTTTGATGCTCTGTCACTGAACCAAGCGTCCCACTTTTACTTTGATTCGTTAATGCGATAGTAAATACAGCTTATACAATAACCAGTGACACCGCTCCACAAAACGGGCGGTTCATATTTAGTCAAAGAAATACTTGTACGAGGTTTTGGCTGTGAATCATCATAATGATTAAGGACAAGTTTGCTGATATGTTGGCAGATATTTAATGTTCCCAAAATTCCCTCAGTTAATTGTCTTTCATGTAAGCTGTTCTAGTGTTTTTAACTCCAATATTGCTAATGGTCCACACATGAATTATTTCTTATTGTCTGGAATGAATATTTACTTGTGGAAATAACCGACAGTATTACTACTAACCCATTTCTGGTTTGTTTGATCCGCGTTTCAGTTCGTTTGAACCAGGAGATTCCGGTTTGTTTTTTGCAGTTGCATATTGAGAGCTTTTGCAATAAAAATGGCTAATGCAATAATGTCAATTATTGACAAGTACGTAACATATATTTCTAAAGAAATGCAAACAGCAAACCAAACACATTCCGGAATGATGATAAAGTATTTTGCAGTAAATATTGCAATTATATTTTGGCAGCATTATACATAATATATAATAACTTCATTTAGAGGAATAAACTAGTGGCATTGCCATAAAACGCCGAAATGGCATACTTCTACTAACTTGCCGGTATAGAGTCCACTGGTTTTTGTTGTGTAACCGTATATTCATACGATTTGCCTTGTAATTAAACAGTACATTCCGGAAACTGTCATATTTGTGGAATTCAGTATGAATTATAAGTAACCAGACTGTATAATAGAGACAGAGTGGTCGTTTCCATGGATTATATAATAATTTTGTGGTATTATAAACTATGTAAGATTAAGCATTAAGCTACATTTGAACACAAACATTAATGAATTACTCAGAATGTGATATAAATCATTATTATAAATATATAGGTAGAATTGACATACTGTTAAACAAGTGCACTAATATCTCCCGGAAAGTTTATAGTTTAATGTAGATTTAACTTATTTATTTTAAACTTATTTATTTTTAATTCGATTATGAAATAAGTTCTTACAACTTAGGCAAATCACACTCGAAGTCTTCCTAGTGAGAACCAGTACTAAGCATATGCGGAAAAATTGGCTTTCTCAAGGATACCTCACATAGCTATGACGGAGGTTTATAAAATTGGCTCTGAAAACAAAGCAAATTTAAACACTTTTGTTTACATTACGTTGATTGATAAATGTTACAATTCTTTTTATTTTATTTTTGTTGTTTGTTTTTTTTTGTCTTCGATGTTAGATACTGTTATGTAAGTTTCTTATATATGTGTTAATGTAATTGCAATTTTGATTAAATAGTGACTAAGCCAAGTATTTTCTTAACATGTTTTAATGTTATATTGTAATGTATTGTACCTGTCATTTGAATCAATAAATAATATACTATTAAGCGATGAGTGTAAACAAAATTGCTATCCAATAAAAATGAATTATTTAACTTGGGCATACCAGCGTATGCCTAGAGTCAATCAGAGAAAGATAGCAACAAGAAAATGTTGATGCAAAGTATCAATGTCGATCGAACCGGAGTAGCTAAAGTTGGCTCTGCACAGGGCCTGCACTTTTTCCCAGACAACTAAAAATCCCTAAGTGATTGATAGGTTTTACATAGAAAAAATACACACAGAACTCCTGAGAATGCCCCATTGGCCATTTACATTGTAATGAAAATCGGGGATGGGGGAGAGGGAGGGGGACTCACAGGCCTCGTTCATAATTTTAAGCCATATAGAAATAATGGCAGCAGAATATGACTACCAAATACAGACGGAGGTCTTGCATCGCCAACAGAAATGTGGAATTTCAGTGTCAGAAGAATATTCGAGGAGGACATATTCTGAAAGTAATTAAAAGACTGAGCAATTGTGTTTCTGTAAAAGAGATAAGTTTGAAGACATACACTGCTAGTACGTTTAAGAGTATGTGTGCTGTACAACTCTCACATGTCAGGTGATTAAAGTATTAAATAAAAATGGTCTAATTGAAAATATACTTGTATAAATAACCGGACATTAATTGATTTTAACACGTCTCCCTAATTTGATTAATATAATTTGACAATGGTTTTGTATGATAAATCCAGCTTATATAAGACTCAGTATATGCCAGTCTAACAGGAGATAAACCCATCATAACAACATCTACAATAACAACAAAAACAATCAATAAAATGAACTAAAACAAATATAATAGATTTAGACGTTGCCCATGCAACATGGAGTATTTCGGCACTTGAAAAGGGTGTTATGAGTTTAGTGACGATCAATTACGATTTTGATATCATTTTATTTATGTTGTTGAGTTAATGAAAACATTTTGTAAAAATATACTTGATAAATAGAAGATCTTCCATGAGTGCTCATTTATTATTGCATTTATAAAACAAGTTGGCAAAATATACCATGCAAATTTTTGCCGAGCGTAACATCATATTTGCCAACGAGTTGAACAAGTTATATAATGGATGAACATGAATGTAAGATTATTTTTATCACATGACTCATAAAAATTAAATTAAACTATCTATCACATATCATGTCTATAAGGAACGAGAAAATGTCCGCTATACGTACGAGAGCCGAGTTATACGGAAAACACCGAAAGATGAATCGGTAGTGATATTACAATAGGTTAATATCGAACATATGTCATGTGTTTTCTACACTTCTGTACCGTAAATTATGTGATAAAATAGAATATGTAATTGATTTCAAAACATAATTTTGTCTGACTGTAAAAAACACAGGCAATGAAAGTTAACGTTTTCGTAAACGCTGTCAATCGGTTGTGTCCAAATAGAATAAAACAGAAGAACTGCAAATTCAATAGGGTGTGACAAAATGAAAAATACAGATGATAAATCACAGGTCGACCGGATGTAGCAAAAAAAAATAACGGTGAAGCTCTAGCAAATTTGTCCAAGTGAAACATACAGAATAAGTCGGCATATAGCTATCATCAGTTTATTTAACTGTCCTCGTGTTAAAAAAACAAAAACATTCTTAATATTTAATACGGACAAACCATTTGATAACTTAACACATAAATACATGATCAAGTCGTAAATTAAAACATGCTTAACAAACGGGGGCTAAAACAAACCACTACATGACATATATCTGCCTGGTGGTGCGCAACATCTTATTACAAAAATCGTTGTATTCAAACAAATTTATCATAACAATTTTAATAACCCAACTTTGGTTTATGTTATGCATGACATTATATAATTGGTAGAAATACAATAATTTGAAACGCCGATTTAATTTTACACGTCCAACGACAAAATGGTCAAATTGACCTAAGACGGTTCTTATCGTAAGCTATTTTGTGAAATGCAGCACAGCAACAATATACACGTGTGTGCACAAGTGAAAGTGGAGAAATCAACACAAAAAAATATCTATATATCTTACCTACATGTAATCAAGTAAGTCGTGTAATCCAGATTGTATCGGGTTTTAGGCGTCGTATTGATAAACAGAAACGTTTGAACGAGAAGCTCATTGGCGGTTACATGTTAACAGTACGTATTTGACGTAAACAATAATCCATACAATCCATGTGTCTAATCGTTTAATTCTGCTTTGCATAACTAAACTCCAGCGTTTCTAGTAGTATTTCTGTCGGTTAAGCTTTGCTTGGTTTTATCTGGGCTGCTTCACAAACAATCATAGAGATTCGCAATGTTTAAATTGGCACTTCTTAATATATAACTATGTAAGTCTACGTAATTGTAAGAGCTCTGTTTTTTTTATTTTTATCACATAATTTACGGTGCAGGAATGCAATTAATCTTTGAGATATTTATAATATTAACCTAGTGTAATACCACTTCCAATTCATCGCTCGGTGATTTCCGTGTAACTCGTCTCTCGTACGTAAATTGCCGAAATACTATCGGGCTTGTCCGATACATAAACGACGTAGATTTGCGATGGTTAAATGACGCTATTTTGAGACGTTACGTCATACGATGACTCACGGAAACATATATGCCGATTTGTTCTCGTTCCTATTAATGAATTTATAAAACTCGTGGGAAAAATGATAAATGCTCGGCAGAGCCTCGTATAATATATGTTTTCCAACTCGTTTAATAAATTCCGTTATAAGTAGTGCACTCATGTTAGATCCTCTATTTACTAGACACATTTACTATAATAAATAGGACTACAACGTTTCAGGGGGAGATGATTCATAATGATTAATGTTACAGACCATTTGCTTAAATTGAGATCAACATGCAAGTTCTTTTAGTTTCTGTTATAATATTGAAATATTGATTTTTTATTAACTGTAATGTTCGTCACTATATATCAGAATATTAACCTAGACTTGTTGTTGTTACTACATATCTATATCATAATAATATGCAATTGAAAACATAGAAACAAAAAAGGTATTAAAGGATACAGATTCTTTAAGATCTTGTTTCATTTCATTGTGAGGTCGAACTTTAAGTTACACATTCATTAGGATTGTTGTCGATATGAATATAATGAAATATTGCTCCACACCTCACAATCTTATTGAATAACGTGAATTTGTATATTTTGGTGAATTGCGGTCACATTAGTAAAACAATATCCTTCACAGTACAATATCTCCTTTTATATATTTTTTATTATTTTCTGTACTTAATTGTTTATGGACATGGCACCACTGTAAGACTGCTGCTATGTTTCAATAGAAGACGATTCGTTATGATCACTGTTACAGATTCATGTATCTCAAACGATTGTAAACAAATTAGTATTTTCTCTATATGTACAATTAATGTGCATGTCTACATAAAACTGACTACTATTTAAATAAAGTATCAGGTATACGTGATTTAATGATACATCATCTATAACTTTCTGTTTAGTAAATCATGGAAGGTTCATTAAATCTTAAAAATGAAGTTCTCATTAGAAGATAATGGCTGATTCCGTTCTAGTAGTTGATCTTATTTATGAGAAATTCGTTAAAACACATATCGGCATTTTCCGTTTTATTCGTCACTGTTTTAGCATAACCCTAAACTGGACAATGCGTGACTTTATCGCAATGCCGCGATTTAGTATCTGGTCAACAAAATTAAAGAATTTTACACTACAGAGACAAAATGCAATATATGTTATTAAACAGACTATCCACACTATATGATGTTTAATATAAATGTGCAGTTTTACTGCTAAAATGCAAATAAAAATAATGGCGAAATAGGAGAGGCCTTTTCAAATTAATCAGTTTCACTAAATATCTCAAGCTTAGATTTTCCTCTATTCCAATATTTTTCATTTCTCTAAATCATTACTTGAAATCATTAACCATTTGATGACTATACAGAGGTGAAGTCAGAACAATCTTTACACATTAATTAACGACAGCATTCAAAATGATTAATGCAAATCAAGTTATAGCAGTTAAAACATTTGAGCTGAAGAAATCTCAAGTTGAGATGTTTAGTGAAACTTGGGCCAGTTAAAGTAATCGTAATGGATCATTCGGCGCTGAAACGTAGAAAGACTACAGCAACAATTGTCTAAGCATTTTAATTCATTTTAACCCTTTACTTCATATAGACACTTTTGAACACCTCTAATAAAGACGCCTTTGGACACCTTATATAGAAGGCTTTTGAATTGTTGGGTGAATTATGTTTATATTAACTGACAGAGTGGCAAACAGTGCAGGAAGTGTTCCGATTGCTCGCAATTGGAACTCTTCCTGCACTGTGTTCAAACGCCTTCTGTGATTGATGCGGGAAATCGCGTATTTATGGAGTAAAGGGTTAAGAAAGAAGATGTACTTGGTGACTCCAGTGAAATGTTATTTTTATTTCGCCGAATGTATACTGGATTACTATGGTTAAGGTATAAGGTCTCACTACGCAGTTGAATTTTGTTCTTTGTTCTATGTGAAAAAAGGTCGAAGATTTCCATGGTAAATAAAAATCCACATTGAAGTATTTATTTTTCCAAGCATGAATGTATACCAACATAAAAGCGCACAAAAGGTGGTAGGTTGACTTGATTTTGTTATGCTCATAAATGCACGCACCATGTTTAACATTAGAAATATCAAATACATTTCAATGACAAATATCTGTAACTCATCCAAACTCATGAAATAAACCGTTACCTAACATCTTTAACCAATGAAAAATGTTTAATAAATGTATCAGAAACTCAAAATATCCAATAGAATAATGATGGTATCTCTTGAACACTCATAATCCTGAAAATATTCATATTGACTGCAGGAAAATATAAACAATACATAATGCCTTTCAATATCTATTGTAGATACAATATTCGCATAATGATATATTACGTTATGTAAAATAATGTTACATGAGTCTGGTTTTAGTACAAGTGCGTTTAGCAAAAAGAAAGTACGACAAAGTTCGTCGTAAACGTAAACCAACAAATATTCCTTCTTTTTTTTAATATTCACACAAATTACCCCAAAGTTGACTCAAATCATGCAACAAATTGTATATACTGAAACGATAAAAAACGCCGGGTAAATTTCAGAGCCACATTATCAATTAAGCGATATTTACAGTTTTAGAATATGTATGTAAAAATAGTTCATTAATATGATTGTCAATAACAATGATCACCTTTAGTTACATATACTAACACTGTAACGGTATATGTCACTTACATTGGTTTGATAATGTGTCCTGGAAATTCACACAGCTTTTCCTTATCATTTAAGTTGTTTTTGGAAATTTAATCACTTTAAACGCCTATGAACCTTTGAACTTCCAATGAAAAAACAATTTCAAATTGACTTATTGTTACCGTAAGTAACTTTGTCAAACGCAGACCAGCTGCTTACCCAAACGCAGCGACAATTGTTACCGTAATTATCTTTGTAAAACGCAGACCAGCTGCTTACCAAAACGTAGCGGCAATTGTTACCGTTAGTAACTTTGTAAAACGCAAACCAAATGTTTATCCAAACGCAGCGGCAATTGTTACCGTTAGTTACTTTGTGAAACGCAGACCAGCTGTTTATCCGAAAGCAGCGGCAATTGTTACCGTAAGTTACTTTGTGAAACGCAGACCAGGGCCCGTAAATACCGGTTAAAGCGATTTTATAAGCATTTATTTCAACTCAAATAGTGTGCTCAATTTAAGTATAAAATTGAGCACACTATCGAGTTTAAGTAAAATAAGAGACTTAAGTATTTTTGTTAAACCGAGGCCAGCTGTTCACCAAAACGCAGAATAAATTCAAAACCAATTCCATTTCCACGTCTTTAGCTATAAAAATATAAATCTTGTTACAAAATCACATTGTCATTGTAAAATTGATAAGGCACGTCTGCATGGCATATTATAATTTATATTGTTTGTCGTTAAATCGTCTGAATTTTGTGCAGGCATTATTCTTTTAAGTCGATAATTTATTTCAATATTTTTTATAATAGAAGGAGCATGTCCTATACATTATGTCCATGACAAAATATTTCATGTAGCACACTTGATGAATGCTCACAATTTCACATGGTCTTATAAAGTGCGATTTAAATGCCTATTATTATATTGTACTTTTCTTTTAATTTAGCAAGATCTGATTACTGCAATTTTATTTCTTTAATAACGATTTGATCTTAGAATATTATCGACATAAACTCCAAAACTATATATTTATGAAATAACATTATTCTGATTTCACTAAATCTTCATAATCAAACGGGTTTCCATGTCTGTCCTTTACATAACATGTGAGTTATTATGTATCTTTAACTGGATCATACTCATTTAAGTTACCTGTACATGCAAGTAAAATTTATCTAGATTCCAGATGAGCATTCCAGATGAGCTTTTGAGTCGGTTGTGAATATAGTATTTTTGTTTATTTTGTTTGCATTGTAGCTAGGCGCACTTGCCATGTTCTGGTCTGTAGATTTATGGTTATTGCTCACAAGTGCATATCCCATATTTAAAATATATATTCGAATATTTAAAATTAGATATAAGGATCTTTGTTTCAAAATGTTTGATGTTATTGTCATTCTAATTAAAATATACAATATTTTATCAGTATAAATATTTTACGCTACGAATAATTTTAAATTATACAATTTCATCATAACATAGCTGAGTTTTGTTCTTTGCTCTATATAAAATATGGTCTAAGATTTCCACGGTACAAAAAAACAACAAAATAGAATACTTTTTAAGTATTTTTTTAACATGTAGCAGAAGCATAAAATGCACAATGACCGGTAGGTGTTGTGACACTCTAAGATTTAAAAAAAAAAAGAAGTCCTCAAATTCCCATAAATACATGCATAATTTTCGGAATCCTGTAAAAGAGACATTTTAACAATAGTGATGTTTTATTGCAGTATATGATATGCCAGCTTTTGCTTTACCCATCTGCAGCAAGAAATCACAACCATTCTGAACCATTTTGATAATATTTCAAAACCAAATTACTTAGAACTTTTGTTCAAGCTTGGAGAAGAAGGGTGCTACTGTGTAGTGATAATACTTGTGCACTTGCAACCGCACATCGAATTTGTATAGTACACTTTGGTTAATCGTTTGACACGGAGTAATTCTAAAAAGCAACTAGTTTTGTAATCATTGTTGGCTGTATTACCTTTCTAAAGATGAATTTACCTGATGTATAGAATCAAGAATAAAAATAATTTAACGATTATTTTGAATATCTCGGAATTTAATTTCGTAAATATTTACAACTCCTAGATAAGCTTACGATTATCATTCACAGCGAGACCTTTACTCACCAATCAAAACTATTAAAAATTTGACAATGCAATTATTTTCATCAAAATGTGCACCACACGACTTGCAAAAGCAATGAATGAGCACGCCTGATACCATTAACAATATAAACAAATACCAAGTGTCTGAAACCAGAGATGATAAATTAATTACGTCAGAATTGATTTTAGACTGTGTGCTATTAGATTAGAAGTTTCTACTTACATATGTACAAGACCGCGGCGTGGTCTAGTGGTAGATCGTCCGCCTCGCATGCGGAAGGTCGTGGGTTCAATCCCCGGCCAGGTCATACCAAAGACTTTAAAAAATAGTACTAAAAGCTTCCTCGCTTGACGCTCAGCATTTAGAGAAGAGTTCTAGGTCTGGTCGGCCCGGTGTCAGTATAATCTGACAGGGTGGGGTATCATACCATGTGTCTGCGGCATGATACTCCATTGTGACAGCGCTCAGAATACTGTTTCAAGTAGACATCGTCGCGATATGTCTGAAACATTTTTGAAAGCGACGCTAAACACCATACAACAACATACATATGTACAAAAGCATCATGAATTAGTGTGCAGAGCCCTATTAGCTCTGTCGGTAGTGCGTCTGACTATCAATCCAGAGATTTTGAGTTCGAATCCCCACCTAGTATCAGGCTCCGTGATGATTGATATACGACAATGCGTCTCAGGATCATCAATTTTACCGCTGATTCATGTGGGAAAGTTATCAACTGAGAACTGTCACCAATATCGACTGGTTAACCGTCCAGGATCCCAGATAACAGTGGTAAATTTAACTAATCGTATGTTAGCCCGCGATGGCATAAAATGACACTAAGTATTCAACCAATCAACAATGATTAAGATTGTATATTTGTTAAATGACTGGAAATTCACATCAGTTACATGGACGTCATGATTTACAACATTGACAGAGAACTACATAGATAGTTGTGTTTGTTTGATTGAATATTTAGTTCCATGTGTATGTTATCGAGGTCTAATAAGTTAACATTAACCATTATTTCTGGGATCTTGAAAGGCTTACCAGTACTTGAGCACACCAGCGCCGTAAAGAAAAAAAACAGGTAACTTTGCCATATAAATAAGCGATGAGAGATAAATGACAATTAGACGCAATGCCGTATATCAATCATTACGTACTTTGCGACCGGCGATGATTTCAACTCATGAACAATCCCTTGATTGATGATCGGACGCGCTACCGAGTGTGCTAACCGTACCCAGCAACATCAGTAAAATATAACATAGAACGAGTATACCCTGAATACGAATCTAATTGCATAGCAAGCGTATATCACCATGGCAGGGCCTCGTTACTGCCATTGTGACGGGAATTTCGATCTGCACCGAAACCCCCCCCCCAAAAATGATAATAATATTTTCGCTTATCTCCGCAACTACCGCCAAAGTTAAAAATAAAAAAACACATATGTTATTTTTTCTGGAAATGAAAAAACATACAAACAATGCATATCCCTTGCTATATTACAACGAGTAAATTACCTCGGTTAGTACACTGTGTGTATACACTACAGTGCATAGAAAATACCAGTAGCTGTTACATTATTATAAATAAACATACATCAAATACACTTTATACGAAAAAGTAGACATTCCATGATGTTAGTTTACAAAACCTCGTAAATTGCTTGAAGTAATTATTTGCTTTTTTTGGTTGGTTGAATACGCAGCTTTATGTATAAGCCATCGAATGCTTATTTATCCACTCGTTTCAATTATCCTGGAATGTTCACTTGTGTTCGAGCATATCTTCCCATGTAATTGATAACAGTTTCTGTTCCACCTGAATCAGCGGTGAGCGACAAATGACAATGATACGCAACGTCGTATATCAATCATTACGGAAATTGTAGCCGAGCGGAGATTCGAACTCAAGACCCAAGTATTGATATGCAGGCACACTACTGACTTAGCTAATATTAAAAAAAAGTACATAGTCTAATAAAATGAAACCATTGATGTAGATAAAAAACGGTCCTAGGACAAATCCCTGAGGAACCCCTGATGAAATAGGCAACTTATGATATGTTATTGCAGTTACCTAGCCGCTTTACTATCTCAAGAACATTCAACAAGTATTATTCAGTAGTTTGATTATTTAATACACAGACGCCATAGGTAAAGATAAATGCCATAAAACCTGTGATAAATTAACCATCCATTGATGTGTTATCTTGTTTGATTTTTTTCGGGCATATAAGCCTTAACGATGTTTTAATAACTTTAAACGCGTACATTCTGAACCAGTTTATTGCTAGCAAAAATATGTTAAGGGTAATAAAAAGCACAAAACGGAACAGCAAGGCACGAAGCTAATTAATATTAAACAGAGAGACGGATATAAAGATCAGTTTTATCGATTATAATACGGGAAAGTTCAAAAGAACAGAAGCAAATAAACTTAACATTAAACATAAATAAGAAAATAAAATAAATATCTATGGAAAAATGAGCCGTGGATAATGTTTTTAAAGGGTGGAAATATTCGTAACTGAAATTGATCAATTTATCTCGTCCACGTGCTTATTATTAGATATATTTTTTAATTTTAAATATTTTATTATATATATATTGTTTGTATTCAAAGTTTTAATAATGCGATCCTTTCATTAAACTTTTAAGGTACGATTTCATTATGTTTTTGAAAGATAATATTTGGAACTAATACCACTTTTAGTATCCGTACATTGTATTTTGTTTCGGCAAGTCATATTTTACAATTTGAATGGACATATCATTTATTTATTTCGTTTGTATATATGTTAGTTGTTTGAACTATCGAAGTCATATGTTTGTTTGCAGTGTATATATATAATTACCATTTAATTGTCTATATGTGTATTATGTTTTTGTATATGTATTGTATTTCCATGTTGCTGTTTAAATGTTTATACTCTCCTGTTTATTTATACTATGGAGGGAATGAAGAATCAATCAGTCAATCAATCAATCAATCAATCAATCAATCAATCAATCAATCAATCAATCAATCAATCAATCAATCAATCAATCAATCAATCAATCAATAAATCAATCAATCAATCATTCAATCAATCATCAATGTTACCTTGGTTTTATTTTTAATCTAACGTTCTCATCACTTTTAAACACAAATTTAGCAAATAAGTTGACATAATTTGAACCGATAAAAATTAAGGGAGATCTGGGATAAAAGTTATATACACTGTTCATACCTAGGCGTAAAGTAGAGTATAGTCATATATCATATTTATATAAGTTACACATATATCCATTATGTTTTTTTTTTATTCCATTGATTAATAAATTCATAATTTTATATAGTATATATATATTAGTATATCTGTTGCGATACCGACAATCTCGCGGCCATTTTGTTTAATGTTAAGAAACGTGAAGTGCAATAAATTGGTCGTCATAGCATACATGCACAATCTACTCTAATTAATAACAAAATTAATCTCAAAATATAATGAACTTTACTTGTTTTATTTATATAGTTAATAATAACAGCACTGATCTAAAGTAAATGTTGGCTCTTGTTTTCTATAAACATACTCAATTGTGTGCGCTGTTTTAACCCATACAAAACTAGTATTAGGCTGGTAGTCACAGAACCCAACGACGTCTAAACATTGGCACAAACGGATTAGTCTTGGAATTAATCGAATCACTTTCTGATTTTAAATATATATATATATATTTATATGGAGATAATTATTTGTGAATAACCAAGACATAATCTAAAGACCAGAATACGGCGAGTGCGCCTAGCTACAATGCACACCATATATACAATATCAAGATGCAATCATATGCAAAACCATAAATTTTGTGTCGACAATGACTTATATACTATTGCATAACATGCAACACATCTGGACAGGGTGGACAAATTGACACACATGAATTGATAGCTTTATATGAGTAGGATCCAGTTAAGGATTCATTATATATGATATATGATTCACATGCTATATAAAGGACAGCTTTATAAACCCGTTGGATCATATAGATACAGTGAATTCATGTATATTTATTTTCAAAAAGGGAGATAATAAATTCACAACAACGGAATTTACGATTTTTGGGATCTTTTCAGATGCTCATTCACAATGCATGTTTTATATATTAGATCTACATATAAGGTTAGCAAACATTCATGAAAGTATTCTTTTATGCAAAAATGCTTTAACAAAATTCAATGCATAATGTTAATGTGGAAAAATAATGTTATATGTATTGCATCTGATAGACAACTGTTCGAATGTTATAATATGTAATAACTACATCATTAGTCATATCAGTACCCCAACACATGCAGCCTGGACTGTTAGTTGACGTTGTTTCAATGCATTCTGCTGTCAATCATTAGCCAATAAAATAAGATGAAGTGTATAGAATGTTCTGTTTTTTCATCCTGGTACCGAATTACACTTCTATAAAAGAAGATTATTTTATTACTTCTATAATAATTCGTCAACAGTTACACTGGTCGAAGTAAATGTGTGACAGTTAATCTGTTAACTATAGTTTAAACCGATAACACAATAAGTTTTAGACTTATTTAATTGTTCAATATTCTTGAGGACCAATCTGCGCTTTACATCGGATGAGTGCATGAACAGAACAGAGCAGACCATACAATCAAATTTACTTGTACATACAGTATTTCGTCATAGCATAAACATGTCAACATAAACGTACAATCCAATATAAGCACAATGCTCCAGATAAGTATTCTTCAAATGAGTGTTTAGACACTTAAATTAGTATTGAATGCTTTTTTTCGAAATGTTAAGGGTAAAAAAAACACATTCTTACTAAATTGTCATTTGAAACACAATAATCAACACTAACGCTTACTTTACACTTTCATTTCAATTTCAGTGCTTCACTCAGAAATTAAAATGCCGAAATACCCCTCAAATAGTGCTTATCTGGAGCATTGTAAACATTATAAAGACATCTATTTAGAACATTTACATCGTTTCCAATATGGAAGACTATACTAAACACAAAACTATTAAGTGGACAATAAATCCAAGCAGTTCTTGTGGGTTGTGTAGGTATTTTGTCTCAAATAGCTCACATTTGCCTTTCGTTGGATTCCTTATAAATCTGTTTTCGTGCGCAGACATGAGAGAGGGGTGATCAAAAATATTTGTGGATAAACCAGATAGCTTTGTAACAACGTAGTTCACTCACACTTGTTTGTTAATATCTTTCTACGTATGATCCCTTCGTCCTAAGCCGTTGTCTAAATATCAGTTACTTTTCACAGCTGAGGTCGTAGCTTCGAGTCCCGCTTGCTTCAAAACCTTTATGTGAGAAAGTTTGCCAGTTACGGCCCTTTGTTTGCCAGTTACGGCCCTTTCGCTAGAATGTACTTGTTACACCTTTCCACTCACGGATCGTACGCATGATGAAGGCCGTCACGTGATATTATCCTCATCGCCTTTGTTTTTGCAAGAACTAGTTCTTCGGATTCAAGTTTTATACCTCGTTGGTGATGTTTTACCTTTCGAAACAAGAAGAAATCTAGACTCCTGTGCACTGTCTAGGTATTGTAAAGAGTATTGCATACTTTGGGCACATATCTCGAATCGCTCTTATAAGTTGAACCCGAAATACATGCACATAATCCCAATGCACATTTTATATTAAAATATGATGAAATTTGTAGGTAGGCTGTCAAGTTAAAACCTAGTAAAGAGCAGAAATAAAACTCGGTAAGATAAAAAGTTAAACTGTTTGAAAAAGTTATGCGTTTTAAAAGTCCCTGATAATTCTCTCCTTGCAACAGAGATGCATTGCATTGATCCATGCAAATGGTTCATACGCTCGTTATTGACGCCTGTACATATTCATTTCTGTGGGTAGCTTCGAAAAATTAAAGAAAATGCATAAAAGATCAAGTCTGTTCCCTAATTCACATTTGGCCTGCGATGGGTCTATGGAGCCCGTAACCTGCCCATATTCTCCTTTCCGTGCGGCCTGCGTGTGGAGGCAGGAGGCAGCCGTGAGATATTCGTACGGATTCATGGGCGCCGCGGCCTCATCGCTTTTGTTAAGCACGGCCCTCGCACAGCTATCGCAAGGTTGCTGCTCGCTGCCCGTACAGTAAACGTGAAATTGCACTGATATTGAGCAGTCATCCCGCAGCAACCCCACAGTGGCCGCACCATGGCCGTGCAGCCGCCTTCAGATGGGCCAAACATTTTTCAGATGGGAATATATTGGTCATCTCAAGCAGTTCCTAAATAATTACTCGTCTCAGTTCTTCAGAGGAGTCAAAGAAGAAGCCGCACGGCTCCGTATGATTTCCTTGCGGAGGCTGCGGAGACTGCACGGCAACTGCATTGAAATTGCACGATTTCCGTACAATATCCAGGCAGCCTCTGTACGGCTTTGCCCCGGCCAGCCCCCGAGGGCTTGTTCGATGCTCGTACACAATGTGAACACTTACGCCGTAGTCCGTAGCCACCTACAATGCCTCAATAATCATCGCACGGCGCCCGGGCAAATGTGAACCAGGCATTAGTCATGGAATATTGACAGTAGAAGACAACGATGGCATTCTTAACGTACAGTTAAACCTGTATTAGCGGTCACCTGTACTAAGCAGCCACTTGTCTTAAGCATATGTTATTTGCATTTCTATTCTTTCATAGCAAATTAACCTGTATTAAACAACAACCTGTCTTAAAAGACGACTTTTGCTCCTTCCCTTGACTGGCAGCTTAAGACAGGTTTGACTGTATATAATTTTTCTTTGAAATCGGATGATATTTTCTGTACATAAATTACCTGTATGTAAGTGGTGCGTTTTCGAAATCCCTGAGTGAGTTATATTATTTTCAAATATACGACTCATAAGTCCCAGCGATATCGAGCATGTCAATTCATCGTCTGACGCAATATTAGCATCTGGTTTTAAAACAATGAAAGCTATAAACCTGGTAATTGCTGCGCTGTGAAATATAAACCGGATACGTAAATAACATTTAATGCAATCTGGTCCGGATTTGTGATTTATGTTGTGATTATAGCAAGGTTTTGGCAACGAAGAAGCCGATAACAGAACAAATTTTCCCTCTGGTTGTAATTAGTGAATTGGTTTATCTACTTGACACGGGCATTGTTTACGAATCTTTTGTTATACTATCTGATATCAAAAGGATCGTTTACAGGAACGGAACACTTACAAGTAAACAAATTAATAAATAATGGTTGGTAAGGTCTTTCCGAGAAAGCTAATTATTTCAGCAACATATATGCAATCCCCTCAACCCACTTAAAGCCCCAACTGCCATATATAAGTCACAAGATGGCAGGTTTTATATGTTTAAGTACATGATTAAAACCCTTTTTCAAAATTTAACAGCCATCAATGCATTTTTTTTCGTTTTGCAAACTACTAGATTATTGTTAATATATTTAATTGGCAAAGTTATAATTTCCAAAAAGTATTTGTTGTATGCAGTTTGAAAAAAAAGTTAAACTCCAATTGCCAACAAAAAATGAAAAAACTTTTTTTCATCTTTCGTTTTTTTATTTATTTACAAAAAGTGTCGCAGTTTTAAGAGTACAGCTGTGCAATCACAAAAATGTAACCAAACGCGTTATCAGTTGCACATATATCTTACAATTGCAAGCTAAAGACACCAGACTTGCATGCTTTCGCATTGGAAAAGCGTTTTATTTAAGCTGGAACGTTAACTTTCCCATTGGAATATCCAATCATCAATCGGTAGTTTCCATTTGGCAACAGAACTCTTAACTCTTTGCGTGGATAGCCTGCTAAAAGTTGATATTGCGTCCTCTACAGGTAATCGCTGTCGGAATTGTCCGGATGCTCGCCGATTCTTCCGTCACATATCGACAGTGTCCGGTATTTTGTTTCGCTTTACTGCACACATAACCGTGTAGTTTGATCGTGTGTGTTTAAGTGTGTGTGTGGTGGGTGGAGTGTTGGGAGGTGTCACTGATTGTCATGTAGTCTTGCTGATATTTTGTTTACACAATAATTGTTCTGCTAATTACTGTAATTTTATTACGTGTTTTTGAGGAATTGTTTTTATTATGTTGGAAACTATTTATTCAGTTAATTTATTGTTTATGTATCTCTGGTTTGTCATTGAAATTTATACTTTGTAAAATTATTGATTTCTATTTTACTTATTATCAGTAAGATTTCTTTCACTAATACTTTTCCCAAGGACTTGTATAGAAGGATAGGAAACTTACATCTCCTGATTTAATAATGATGAAATAGCACACGAAGGATTCATAATTTGAAAATAAATAAATCTTAATTCACAAGTAACTGATTCGTACATTAACTGTAAGTTGTATGTAATCTTAGATGTTTAAACATGTTTCGATCACGCAAAATATCCTTGAGTTAAAGATGTTGAAAATTTATCGTAATTGTCGTTTTTTTAGCTGCAGTATACACACTTTGTATTCACAAGTACTTCAACAATTTTAAACACAAATTTATGTTTGGATGACAGTTTCATTCTGCAATGTAAGACTTTTGATTTGTTTTCCTGAGTTGAATGGATAATTAAAAAGGAGATATCGTGAGATTTTGCGTGAATACACGAACGTTCACAAAATCTCGATCAGTTACTTTTCCTTCTCTATATAATTCCTTGCTATTCCTAGATAGATAGTGATATACTTAATTTCAGGGTCAATTTAGATGCCAAGTCGTGCTTCTTATATACTATGTAATTTTTGAAAGTATTTGTATAATCTCGTATAAGTTTGCAAAACTGAATCTAGTCTCTTTCCCAGCCGTCTAAACCTTGAATGGGACACTTGCATTGGGTTCAGTTCCTCCTCTTTTATAGTTCCTTCATAATGATAATTTTATTTATTTTCGACAACGGTTTCCCATATCGGCGACGCCCCCAAAAGAGTATTAATAATTTTAGATTTTTGGACGAAAGTGCACAGATACATAAGACCCTTTTGTAGCGTTCCTGTTTCTTTTTACATCCCCGATGTTTAACATCGATACATGGAACCTCGACTTTTGTTAAAGTAATTTTAGTTGGAGGAGTGGGGGATCGAATCTGCGACCCCTGGATTCGCAGTCCAAGGCCTTAACCACTGGACTAATCCACTCTACTATAGTTTCAAAATCAGTGACTCAATTGAACAGTTTGCAAAGCGACTGCACATGCGTGTAATAATTAGAAATTATGCAATAATAACGAGTTTATACAATAAGTTTGCAGATTGTGAAATCTTGAATAAATAACAACAAACTGAAATATGTCATTGTTTGAATACGAAAAAGTGACATTTATTTTACTTGTTAATAGTTTAGCCGTATATTTTGTGTATGTAAACAAGGTCATTGATGTTAAGAAAATCAAGGACCTTGAGCCTCAAGAAAAATTACATCTAATTACATATACGCGAGTTTTTGTTTTAATTACTTGTAAAAAAAAGTTTCAACAATTCAAAAAGGACGTTTTATCTTTATTTTCAAAATTAGCGTGACCTAATTTGTTTTATTATGCAGGATATATTATGCCGTGACATATTATTATATGTGTGCATGAATGCGTGATACATGACTGTGAATTGCAATATCACCATACTAATCTGTTTTTTTTTCAAATGCCAAGAATATTTTTGAAACAGATCCGATAAAAACATCATGTTATAGATAAAAACATCCTGTTTTAATAGATAAAACATCCCGCTTATTCAGATAAAACATCGTGTTTTTACAGATGGGAGTGATGTTTTGTAATGTGAATAGTTTCCACATAGATACAACTCATGCATATTAAATAGTTTAAACTTGTTTATATTACTTCGATTGCGAAACAAGTTCTTACAACTTATACAAATCACGCCCGAAGTCTTCTTGGGTATAACCGGTACTAAGCATATGCGGAAAAAGTGTCTTGCTCAAGGACGCCACACATGGCCGTGGGGAGGACCGAACCCACGACCTTCCGATCCTGGGTTCGGTGCACTATCACTTGACCGAGCGCCTTAATGAGATTTAAAGTAGATATTTGCTGATATATTTTCACTAAAAAAGAAGAAATAAATATTCAGTTTACCATTAAATAGAATTAAAGAATTATCCCATTCATTTGGCGTGAAGAAAATTAAGAAGAAAACAGTATACAAATTGTATACAAATAGTAATCAAGTATTTAGAACCTGGCATTTGGCTACCTTTTGCATGAATGTTTGAACTAATTATTTAGAATTAAGAAAAGAATAAATAATGAACCATTAAGCTTATTCAATTTAACGTTTAGATTTTTTAAATCATAATGCATTTGGGAAAGATACTAAATATGACTATATGATCTATTGCTGTATCTGTCTACCTTTGATAACATCTAACATCTGCTTTATCTAACACTTATTAAATGTTTTGATTTTCAGTTTCAAAAATTTGAATGTTGCACACTTGTACACTTTAAATTTATGTTAATATATATGCATGGACGCACATTGCATGACATTTGCATGTATCAACTCATCTTCTTTAGAGTATAGATATGATAAATAAAATGTCTCGGTGAATTTTGTGATTTGTTGAGTATTTGTAAAAAAAAATAATTTTTAGTTTTGATATCAAAAAGTCGCCAAAATCAAAACCTCCAAATGGGCAAAACAGGTTCTGAAATTCAGGAAATTGCCTGAAAGAATCTCGCTTAATAATTTTTTTCTGGGCGAGCATGCCCCCAGACACCCTTAGAATCATCCTCCCTGTTATTTAGGTCTATCTACGGGCCTGGTTGGTGAAACAGTAGTCAAGTGATATTTTAATTGCATTTATCGCCGTTTTCAAAACGTGACAGTTTGTATATTGCATATCATGTTTTATTGGCCCCCAAAAAAATCTAAGCATAACAAAAGACATTTTACGAGTAAACTAGGTTCGAACCCAGCGACCTAGGCGATCAGAGGTATATGTTCATCAGAAAAGGATTAATTGTAGTTTTTTGAATGAACTTTTTTTTTACGATTTTTAGAATTTTTGCATTTACAGTTAATTTGAGATCATTTTGATTGTTTTAAAATCATCCTAGAATCCCTAAATAACATTTATTTACAAATTATGTGTGACAGGTTAAGCATTTTTATTCATTTTATTAATTAAAAGTTCCAGTGAAAAAAGTTGTTTAATGTAAACATATAATTCATTTGTAATTAAGTTACTGATATAAACTGTCACGTGTTCTATTTATCAAAAGTCACCTCACCCTCTGCTGTGAGAACAGTCTGCGTTAATGATGAAATATGGCCCCAGAACATGTTCATAGCATGTGGTATGTCATTTTAATCCAAGTATCACCACAAGTCACCCAGTTAGACATGTTTTATGACCTGCTGTGTGTATATATTTTTTTGTAATTTTATAACTACCTAATTAATTAAATTTGATTAAAATACGAGTGTAATTAAACAATCAAATGAATGAATGGTTATAAAACTTGATGACTTTATTAATAATACATGATTCATATGATAAGTATTAAATGATTTTGGGATATACATGCTATTAAATTATATCAAAATTATATATTGTCATGTTGTGCTTGTACACATGACATGAAACACATCAAGTCACATTATACTGACAGCGGGCCGACCAGACCTAGACCAATCCTATAATTGCTCAACGCCAAGCGAAGTAGCTTCTAGTACCATAATTAAAGTCTTTAGTATGACGCGACTGGGAATCGAACCCACGATTTTTCTCATGCGAAGAGGTCTCTCTATTACTACTAGACCACCGCTCTGACCATCTATTATCTAACTATTTGGGGTACAGACAATATTGTCCCCAGGAGATCTTTAACCAGGCTTTTCTTTGTCCTTATAATATGTATTACTGTTATTATTACAACAACCACCACCACCGCCATCATCAACATCATCATCATCATCATCATCATCATCATCGATCATAATGGTTTACTTCAAACAAAGGGGAACGATATTTTAGTTTAATATTGATAAAGTAATAACCATTCCGTGTATCAAATTTGTACTTATCATTAAATGTTTAAAATGCGCCTATTTTTTCATAATTCCACATAAACTCAATTTTTAAGAATTAAGACAATCACTTAACTTCTCTATATCCTCTATATTAACTGAAGGAAATATTTAGAGAAACTGGATATTATCTCTCCAACACCATGTTTCAAACAAATTATTATTCCTAATTTATGCTTATCAATATAATAATGTATATTATTAAGCTTTTTAATTGATATTAATACCATTTTGATAAGATTTTATCTCTTTGGTTAAAAGAACCTCTATAATCTATATCAATTACTAATTTTACTGATGCATCGGCAAACATCAGAACTTTAAGGCCATGATCGTGTGCCATAAACGTATACTGATGGTCTATGTCGTTTTCATGACCACACCTGTAGAGATTACGGGGACATTGATAACATTGTTATTCATGAAGTTATAAGTCATTTTAAAATATAATGTTAATAACACTGCTTCAAACTGAGGATAAAATCATTTCAAGAATTATGATTGTATCTGTAATATAAATGTCTTGTATTTAATGAATTTATATGTATTATGGATTTAAAAAAAGTGGTTATTGTGTTGTTGTTGTTGCTATGATAACTTGTGAAGAAATAAGTTATTATATATATATATATTAAAAAAATCACTGAAAGCAATAATACTATACAGTATTAATGAGTCCTTGGCAGTATATTTAACAAGGTATATTTTTATATTTTTATATATACATAGTATATATATACCGTTTTTATACTGGAGCAGTGTATTTGTCATAAGTTCTCCTTTTCTGTATTTACTTAAGATATTGTTTTTATATGATAAATGTGTGCTATTATGAACAATGAACATCATACATATTTATATGTTGATATCAAGGATCAATATAGGTTTTAAATATAATTGCTTGGTTGATATACCTATCTGTTTTATGCTCATGCTTTATTATAAAAAATATTTTAACACCATATGCCATCTAGTGTTCATCAACTATTTAGAAGGAATAACGTAGAGATAAAAATCCTTGTTTTTTTATAATTGTGAAATAGAGAAACATACTTCGTATTATGAAACTAAACACATTTAACAACAAATTTTATTTCTGCGCAAATTGATTAGAACAACAAACTATATTTATTTTCTCAGTATATCTTTTTTTATGAAATAGATTTATAAACATTTTGTCTTTTTTACAGTTTGCCACAAGCACTATCAGATTTTAGCGCATTTTCGTAAGTGATAATTTGATTCTGACTATATGTTTATTATTGTTATCAGTATACATCAATGCCATGGGTAATAGCAATTTAAAGGGATATCCGAATATGCCGATAGTCCAGCTTACCCGTTCCCGTGTAAAAGCAGTCATTACAGCTCTGGACATATAAACATATAAACAAGTAAAATAGTACACCTAGACTATATAATGTATTTTATCGTTACATTTTCGATATAATTTATGTGCTTTAACTGATATCATCAACATTATTTAACGCAATTTGTTCTACGTAAATTTCATAGAAGAATAATATAAGCACATATTCTGATTATATGATATAATCACTACTTATAATACGTTTATTTTTAGATATTATTTTCATTTTATTATATGTTCTCAAGTATTTAATTTGCCCACCAGTTAAGTATAAAGTGAATACTCTAAAGAGTACATATTGGGCACTAACTATTGTATATTGTCCCACAACCTGTTACAAGGGGAATACAATAATGGACCGTCGTCGATAAGCTCACGCTGTATGACGCCATAGTGTCCGCATTTTTTTAGACATTGTTCCGACATGTAATATTAATAAAAAAAACTGTGTGACTTATCAACATTTTCGCCATAAATCTTTCAAAAAAAGGTAGGTATTTATAATGTTTTTGGACAACAAAAACAAAAATAAATATATTTTATATTTGAATTTACTACAAGTACCACTATTTATGTTACTATCACGACTCTTTATACTACAATTATACGTAAACTTAGAACACATAATACTACAACTACTAAATATGCAACAAAAACTGCTTATGCTTCTACAACTGTTTACACTACAACAACTACTACTACTACTACTACTACTGCTAATGCTACTGCTACTGCTACTGTTACTACTTCTACTACTACAACTACTTCCACTTCTACCAATGTTCCTACTACTAGTTACATTACCACTTATACTTATACAACTACTACCAATGCTACAACCACTACTATTATCACTAATACTACTTTCAATAATGCTACTACTACTACTACTATCACTTTCACTAATGCTAACACAACAACTATTTATACTACCATTACTACCACTTCATCTACTACTGCTACTACTACAACTTCTACTACTACTACTACTACTACTACTACTACTACTACTACTACTACTACTACTACTACTACTACTATAACTACTGCTACTAAGAATAATAACAATACTACTGCTGCTACTACTTCTACAACTATTACTACTACTACTACGACTACTAATGTGACTACTGCTACTACTTCTACTACTACTATTATTTATTTTACTTCTAATGCTGCTGAAGCTTGTATTGCTATTCCTGCTGCTGCTACAACTACTTCTGTGGCTACTTTTACTACTACATGTACTTCTGCTGCTGCTGCTACATCTGCTGCTTCTTCTATTTTTGCTGCTACTACTACTACTATTGCTACTACTACTATTTCTGCTGCTGCTAAAACTACTGCATCTTCTGCTGTTGCTACTTCTATAA
The DNA here is from genome assembly GCA_029582155.1 of Panopea generosa. Taxonomy (NCBI): domain Eukaryota; kingdom Metazoa; phylum Mollusca; class Bivalvia; order Adapedonta; family Hiatellidae; genus Panopea; species Panopea generosa. Next base: position 18,649,731 of record CM055911.1, on the reverse strand, counting down.
CTACTACTAGTTCTTCTTCTACCAGTACTACTACTGTTACACAACTACTTCTTCTTCTGCTGCTACTACTGTTCCTACTATTGCTAGCACTACTTCTCTTAGAACTATAATAACTTCTACTTCTGCTACTGCTGCTGAGGCTGCTGTTGTTATTACGTTTGCTACTGCGTACATTGCAATAACACACACACACACACACACACACACACACACACACACACACATAAAAATGTTGCTGTTGTTTTTGTTACTGTCACTACTACTTCTATAATTATTGCACACGTACGCACGCACATGCAAGTATGGGCATGCTGCATATACAAACCTACACAAGCACGTACGTTTCGTGCACACACCGACGGATACACAAACGCACCCACTCAAGTCCCTACACTGCACTCACATACAAACGCATAAGCGAACGCATTCCTACATGCACTCAAACACGTACACACGTACCTCCTCTACACGTACTTACATGCAAAGTACTTGTTTTATAAATAAAATAGTACAATTGGACTTTTAACAGTCCAATTGGAATCTTGACCTATAAATAGAATATTATTATAGAATGAAAAGGGTCCAATTGGAAACTTGAATTTCCATTTGTAATTGACCGTTTGGAAATCTTAATTTCCCATTGAAAACTATTGCCAATTGGAATATAAGAATTCCAATTGGACAGTGTATTATTTTTAATACTTTAATTCCATTTATCTCAGTTTTTAACAGTTTATTAGCTGAAATTTTGAATCTAACTTGATAATAGTTATAAGTATCCAAAAATACTAAGTTTGTAATATTAAAGTTCATAATGAAAAAAAAAAAATGCTTCTCAGAAATTCACTGTGTTGTGTTAACAGTTAAATGGGTATTGAGTTTTATCATCACCGAATTACCTTATTTGTTCAAAGGATTCAGAAACAATACAAGTATAATAGTAATATAATATGTGATAAGATAACACAAGAAAACATATAAATTGTTGTATTACACTGTGATGTACAGTGATAACGGTGTGATATTTTTGTGTTTCACAATTATATACACATCTGCATTCTGTCATATTTGTCATAAAGTAATCTTGTCTTGTGATATGACGACAAAATGAAACACGATGATGGGTGTCCTATTCCAACATCTTCACAAACTAACACAGAAAGAAGGGACTTTCTATATATTATTATTCGACTACATTATTGTACAAGTTCTCTCTCTCGAGTCTAATATGAGACTAGTTCTCCTTAACACAACATCATTCGTTTAAACTACTAAACACACATATACGATTCAAACGTAATTCAGACGAGACTCACCCATTTTCAATCCAAACCATCAAAACAGTCTCCTGTTACTTTCGTAGCAAAAAACTGGCCTGGCTAAAATCGTTATTTGCAGCTTTTATAAGAATATCCACTGGCACTCCTAGATGATATAAAAGACTGACACCTAACATTAATATACAAAGGTCCCATTTATCAACAGGTATTATGTACTTAATTTATAAAAGGTGGACATGCTGGACAGATATTTGATATTTATGTCTGGTGACATGCTATTATCTTGACAAGTTATTAACAGTAATATGTTTGGCCCTTACATCACATGTAGAATGCGGGCAATTAGCTGAATTTATGAACATTATAGTATTTCCAATTTACTAAAGTAAAGATTTTTTTCAGTGTTCCAGTATTAACGTCTCATGCACGTCTGGAACACTGGATACATTATCAATGGTTCTAAAAGTGCCTTATCCCCATGGATAGTCCTCTGTTGGTCCAATTATGCAGAGAAAAACATGGGGTTGACCAGGTTGCTTTTTCACAATTTCGATAGTTTGATGACACCCTTTCATTTTTGACATTTCTGCCCGTTTGTTGCAATGTATCACTACGCATCTTTAAACTGTTATAGCATCATCAAACAGTTCCCAATGTCACCCAAACTTTGCAGAAATCATGAAAATTGTCCAATGTTCCCATATGCATAAAGAAATATGACAGTTTATGTCTTTTTTTTTGCAAACAAAAAATGCCCAACCGCTTTACACAGCTTTAATTTCTTTGGCGTAAGAATCTTGCTACCATCATGTAAGGGAGGTAATTCTTAAGTGAGACCTTAAGCTTTTAAACTAATTTTATAAAAAGACATAAATACATGAGTGACTTTAAAACAGCAACTATTTTTAAGCTCCCTAATGGCACAATTCGTTTCATTATATAACTTGTGTTTAACCTCTTTTTAATTGCTGTCCTTTGGCTGCGTTGCTATCTGTTGAGTATAGATTTTGTTTGGTGTCAAAACAACTACACATTTGGAGGTAATAAACCTTAATATTTATGTCAACCATTTGTTCTCACTCGTAAATACCTGTTCGTTTTTACAAAAACAATACGACCTAAGGTTTGATTATTAAGTTAATGGCGAATGCATGGCTGTAAGAATGAAGCAGATGCTACAACTGCGCACACATGAGTACTGGAGAAATATAGGAATGGGAACTCAATGATTGTGAATTCGTCCTGAAGTATTAGACGGACAGGGGTACTGGATAGCTCGAAAGCGGTCCTTATCTTCGTATTGGCGTTAATAGTAATTAGTAATAATTAATTATTATCCTCTTGCTGCTCGAGTACATCGTCGTGTAGCGTTACCTTTTTCTTTTTTTATATCTATTGAACGGAACAGCTAACCTGCCACTCTTGTATTTCCAATATCTTGCGTTATGAATGTATATACGACATTAACAGAAGTATGTATTGTTTGTATATTGCCTTAAAGTGCTTTCTTATTCAAATCCGAATTTTAATGACATTACTTTGATGTTTTACAGAATATACATAACGGATCAGGTACATAAACAATTAGGTGGCGTGTTGGATGTTCTCTTCAGTATATGTACTTGAGCATTTCTATAGTTTACCATTAACACGTGTAGACTCTGCTGTATTTGTATATAGGATAATATTATGTCGGTATAATTTTATGATACGATGTGACGACGGTAGAAATCCTAGTAACACCATGTACGGAGGTAGTGATTAAAGAATCAAGTTCTACAATTTAATACAATCTACAACTAATGTGCGATCGTATAGTGTTAAGTCTCTACATCTTAACATAATTCCATAACTCGCGTGACCGTATAATTGTTAATTCAGCCCAGCCCTTAAGTCTGTATTGTTCAACAATCCTAACTGCCCCAGCACCCCACTGATTCTCCTTAACCCTACTCACCGCCACTGCTTAGAACTAGAACTTTAATAGAATAACTTGTACTTTTATATCTCGTCTCAGAGTTGCAGGACGACAGCGTGGTAACCCTTTACTATTCAAAAAGTTAATAGACTGGGTCGTTCTTAGATATGACTGACAGCGCTTTTACCTGTAAACAGGTGTTTTGCCTTATCCATAGAGTTACACTGGATCAGGTATTCGGTGGTAATGTGAGGTATAACACCTGGGGTGTTACAACCGAGATTAGGTGTAACCAAGCTTCCAGACGGCGTACATTTTACTGAACGTTCCAAGTCAGTGACCCCTCCTCTTGCCTATGCATGTATGACACTTATGTCACTGATAATAACCATTCCTTTCATTAATTATGTTCATATTGCTTCGGTGAGTGTGTTATTGAAATGTTAGGTTTATATGGATAAATGTTGGTTATGCACGTTCTTTTTTATGCATTTTATTACATCAAGAACAAAGCACCAGGTCATTAGTTCAAGTTAAAGCTGTTCAGGTGTTGTGTTGTAGATTGCATGCCATTGTTGATATGAAACTAAATCATTTGATGTAAACAGTCATAAAACATAATTGCAAAATATTTCATGAAGAACATGATAATTATCAAGTGTCATGGTCCAATTAATCAATTCATGTGTTCGTAATGGCAAATACCCAAACATTACGAACACTCGGTCCCAATTAAATCAGTATAACCTATAGTAAATTGCTAAATGTGCTTTCGAGGCATTTGACTGATATTAATACTTAAAGCAATATAGAGTGTCCAATTCATCTGCAGATGGTTAGTGATTAATTGACAGTTTCTTATTCCATTTAAGTTGCTTATTAATTTATTTACATTTCTATTCATGTACAATTTCTTACTAATTCGTTTATAATTTCCAAATAATCTACAACTAAATCTACTGATTAATTCATCAACTGTAACTTATGAATGTATGAACAATTTCTAATGCATCTACAGCTGCTGATTATTTCATCTACAGTAACTTAATAATTAATTTACAATTTCTAATTCATTAACAGCTAGTTCTACTTATTAATTAATCTACAGTCATTTATCAATTTTTTAACATTTTCTAATTTATCTACAACTAGATCTATATAATTTCATCTACAGTTACGTATTAATTCATTTACAATTTCTAATTCAGCGGCAGCTGCTTATTATGTCATGTACAATTGCTTATTATTTCATCATGTACACAAATACTTCCACGCACACATGCATGCACGCAATGAGCAACCGAACAAACTCAAATGAATTCCCTTATTCGCACGTCCTGTTCAATGATATAACCATTTTAATTACATTCCAACATTATTCTCTTATTTCGAAAGTGATCATGCTAAATGTTGTCTTGCTGATAAATGTAAGAGTATTGTATAAAGCAAAACTATGTACTTCTTTGTAATAAAGTTTAGTGTTGCTTCTTTGATAGCCGATAAAGCAAACTTTATTTTACGTCATTATCAAGCAACGCGATCTGACCCATGAATCAAATGATAATCTAACATGCGAGTATTTTGAAATCAACATGATAGAATAGCATCATGGCGACGGAAATAAACGTTAAAAGGAATTATAAAAACGAAGGTTATTGTAATGCATGAATTGCAGATGTTTGAAACGATTTAAAAACATATTTAACATTGCTGCTCTTTAAAAAAGCACGGATTCGTGAAATGAAAACAATTCTAATGCATAATTCTATCAAGTATGACATATTTTATTGAATATTGAAGATGAGTTCACCTTTATCATAATATGAGATCACTGTTCAAACTTAAATAGAAAACTTATACGATGATAGTATTATAATAATCCAAGTTTTTTTTTTTAATTCAACGCGGAAAAAACATGCTATCGTGGTTAGATTAGTACGACCATAGATAGATAGATACATTTATTTTGTTGATGAATGTACATAAAAAGCATTGAAACAACATGATGCAAGAAGGATATAACAACAATGATATTAAAGTATCATGAAGATGCAAATATAGGTCATATAGTAATAGGAAATAATGGAAAGCACACCAATGCCAAGCATAACACACAAAAAAAAGAGAAAATAACTTTTTTCTTATTTCATTGTTGCCCTGGTTATGATTAAAACTGCATCCCGCGTATTTGTTATATATTATATAAATTAAAAGCAATGTAACATATTATAAGTAAAACACTTACAAAATATAACAGCACATGCGTATACAAATATTTAACTCACTCAAATCTGTAAACTGACTTCATGTAAATAAATTCCTTTACCAAATTTTAAATTGTTCTTATGATACGTTCCTACATTTTATGTACACGTTGTTGAACATCTGAATTTCATATAACATGATATAATTAGATTTCAATCAATTCAAAAATCACACCAAAACCTCAAAACATCCAGATCAAGTAAAGACAACTGATCAATCAGTTCAATTTTCACACTGTTCCTGAAAATTCATATGCGATACAAATATACTGACTTTAATTTTGTTGTTATTTTGTTAAGAGTCATAATTCTTGTAAATGGTTCAAACACCAACAAATGTAGACCTTTGTAAAACAGAGAAGACAAATATTCAATTCTTATCAATTTTTATCGTTATAATAGAAACAATCTCAGTGAAACAACATTTTTTATTGTCATAATAAAAATATTCTCAGTGAAACATCCTTTTTTTATTGTTATAATAGAAACCATCTCAGTGAAACAACAATTTTTATCGTTATAATAGAAACAATCTCAGGGAAACAACAATTTTTATCGTTATAATAGTAACAATCTCAAGCGTTATAATAGAAACTATCTTAGTGAAACAACAATTTTTATCGTTATAATAGAAACAATCTCAGTGAAACAACAATTTTTATAGTTATAATGGAAACAATCTCAGTAAAACATCATTTTTTTATCGTTATAATGGAAACAATCTCAGTGAAACATCATTTCTTTATCGTTATAATAGAAACAATCTCAGTGAAACATGAATTTTTGTATGTGACAAAAACTGTGCTGTAAATATTTCAGTTCCATTAGATTGCATCGACATGATTTAAACGATTCTGTTAAATACCAGTTTGTACTTTGTGAGGAATTGTATCTGTATTTTTCAAAACTAGCGTAACCTCACTTGTTTTTATCAAACACCAAATACTCACAACACTCAAACCGTTGAAAAATCAACAACATAAAACATACGGCAGAAAGCTTCCATTGATAAAAATATAATATACAGTATTCAACCCCTTCGTATCAATTATTTTTTAAACTTCTATCGCTGTAAATGCGAATCAAATGCTGTTTATACACGAAAAGGAAACACAAATTTCCCTTAGGCAAATGTATGTTCATCACAAAAAATAATAAAATGTCTAACGTAGAAAATGTGTCAGACAAATTGTTCGGTAATGTCTTATGAAAATTGACATTGCGCGATATACATAGTCACACCATCGCATAGTGATGTCCCCCAGGTAAAGCACATTTAGTCACGGCACATCCTGTCATGGATATTGATATCTCAATTTTCTCCCAATAAACAAGATTTGCATCACTGTCTGGCAGACCTGACCAAAACGTTAAGAGATTTCTTTTATGAAATGGAATACCAGACGGGTCGTAAAACGCTGCCTGGATTTTACGACTAAATCTTGAAATTATGTTGTTACACACTTTGCATTTTTGGTTTGAAATACGTAATATATATATTATTGATGATCTCATGTGTTCATGTGTAGCGAAGTTTCAGGTTTCACTACACAGTTGAATTGTGTTATTCGTTCCTTATAAAATTAGGTCTAAGATCGCCACTATAATTCTCATATAATCTGTTTTAAGGAATGTTTCTATAGCATGAATATATCAGCACAAAACAAATTCACAAAAAAATGATCATTTGACCAACTTGTTTTTTAAATATAGTGCAGTGACACCACTTAAAATTGTTCATAAATACATTTTATCAGTTAAAATCATATAAGAGTCACTTTTTAACACAACAAATGTCTTTTTGCAGGATGTGCTATGTATTCAACTGCAGTCTAAACCACTGTAAACAATTTTGAAAATACTTATCACCGAATAGCATATAACTCTTTTGTAATGTCATACCGTCATTGGCTCTAGTAAAAAATATATAATGCATAAACTGAACGGAACAGCTAACCCGTCAACTGATATTTTTTGTAAGTGACATTTTATTATTTTCTCAAAAAGTATCAAAGGAATTTCCCTTGAAATTTGGACCTCAATAAGAAAGAACATTAAGGTTATGTAAAATTACGCACTTGCCTGTAAAAAGACTATACAATTTTTATAACGCTACTCCATATTATAACGAAGATATTGGAAATACAAATGTGGCGGGTTAGCTGTCCCGTTCAGTATATATAGATAAACAATCTATACGATGAACTTGATGCTGCCCGTACAGATACCGTATCAATAACTTAAGCAGATTATGACAGGGACGTCACTTTAGGTATTTGTATTATTCGTTGACCTCATCGAGTCGCATCAGTTTTCTGTTGGGATAATGAATCATGCTAAAGTGAACCGGGTTATTTAATAGCATTACAATATAGAGCCTGCAGAAATTTTTTGGATCGGATATATTGCATGTCAAGTAACCGTTTTACGCCAAGGGGGGCGTCTGGTTTTAGAGCAGAAGCTAAAGCAAACACGTTATAAATGATCGCAAAGTATGAACTAGATACGCAGGTTAAAATACATTCTAAAATTGATATTAATATTAAAGCAAAGAAGTAATAAAAATATATATGTTAAATAGAATGGTCTCTAACATTGTATTGCTATCTTACAGATCGTCTGCTAGTCTTTCGAATGTGCTAGTGAAAACATTAGACTTGTTATTAGACAGATTTCATAAAATTCACAAAAGTTTAAATAATTGAGAGAAATATTAAATATAATGTATATACTGGTTTGTAATAAACTTCTTTGATTCGAACATGGATGGCTCAAACACCAGATATAGCTCGAACTAATTATTTGGTCCGGGCCAATTTCCTATTTGGATGTATCTTCATGTACATGTATGGTATGACGTTGAACAATAACGTCGAAGTTCTACTGTATTTATGTTCATTTATATCGCACTGTTCGACCAAACGAAACGTCATATCTTTAATAATGCTGTATTTGTTTATCCCAGTTCCTGATATCTCCTGATTCAGGTCTGTTACACGTATTCCTAAAAAGAAATTGCCGTGAATGCCATGCCTGTCCCACAATGCATAGCACTCTAACGTTTATCGAACTGTGACGTCATTCAACTTCTTCGCAGTGCAATTGACAAATCACCGTGCTCTCATTACATTGCTATGTAACGGATCATAGCGTGGAAAATACAGACCCGTTTCTACAGTATAAATGCCGTATTGTCATATGGGTTTCAATATAGGAGTACTAGTACTTTTACTGTAACACGATATTGACTAATAATATGTTAAATATCAATTTAAAAAAATATATTCTTTATCCGTTTCGCAGATATTTATAAATGATAATGATAATAATGATGATAATGATGATGATGATGATGTTGACGATGATGGTGATGATGAATTTGATTATGATGATAATGATGATGATGAAGATTTTGATGATGTTGAGGAGGAAGAGGAGGAGGAGGACGACGAAAAATAAATAAAATTTAAGTATACTATATCTACAAGATATTCGATGATAACGTCACTCAGTTTGCTAGTGTTATAGGGTTTATCACATACTTGATGATAGTAAGAACTTAAACCATAACATCTGATAGCTTTTAAATTGAAACATCATATGAATGCTATAACTGTTTTTGATATACACTGATATTGTATTTAAGATACTACTACCGCGTCCGGATTAGCGTATATATAGCGTCAATCTTCCCTCGTGACGATGGCCATATAAACAGGGGTATCTTCCCTATGACTCTATACTGAGTTATCTGGATTTACGTCGCCTCGTATCGACTGTCTTCGACTGTACTCCGACGCCAGGATCGTCAAGTCGTCCATATAATGAGTATGTTGGTTGTTGTCCTTATAACGGTACTACCACCATCTGACTTCCTGTCACGTGTACACGTCGTTAATGAAACGGACACATGTCTGGCGTACGTCTAAAAACGGCTACAATATATATATATATATATATATATATATATATATATATATATATATATATATATAAACTCAGATTTACTAGTTACTCAATAAGTAATGACAATGCGTCTGTTTCTTACCATCTACAATTTCGTGGCATTTTTGTCAACATATGATAACAGTGGATTCCGTTCTTACCATCTAACAATTTCATGGTAGATTTATCAATATATGATAACAGTTCATTCAATTCTTACTATCTGCAGTTTCATGGTAATTTAAACAGCATCTCATATATGAACTTCCGTCAACCCCAAGTAGCACTTATATCTCTACTTAATTTATCATTTATAACTTAAACAATCACGGCCCATTTCTGTATCTTTTCACTTTGTGAATATCAGAATAAGCATCAACACATTTTAATTACACATATCAATCAATTCTAACATGATGAATTTCAATACTTCATCGTAAACACGATATCAACAGCTCAAAATACGTTCTCTGACTCCTCGGTCTATATTCTAACCCAACAACTCTCAATACCGCGGATGTGAAATTAAATTACAAACTTTCTCGTCAGATTGGATATGAACACTTTATACAACTTTACTTAGAACTGATAACGTTAAAATATATTTATCAAACATTTAAATAACTCAATTATATACAATATAATATAAAACTGACATATCCATCTGCCGCTATGTAATAAAACAGTAACATGCTCAATCCTTCTCATCACGACAATTACGAAAGATCTTTCTGCTAGACTGGACGGTGTTCCCATAATACAGTCTGATATATATAGTAAAACACTCCACATACCTTAGAAAATTTCGTGCAAATTATGAAACAACAAACTACCAATATATCGTACGATATGGTACGATGCGGATTTTACGCTATTAGGCCCAATGTAAAATTAAATGAGTTTTATAAAATATAAACCCGTTTGATTGTTCTGAATACTTATCGGAATTTCATGCAATAAACGCAATATGATTTATTCTTTAATCAAAGAATGATTATGTTAACAGATCTTAAAAACGTTACTCCTATCGATCTATCGATACGTTTTAACAAACCCACGCTACCTGCTCTAAATATAGCCGATATCATTCCAATAGACACATATTAGCTCACTCTACTAAATTAGGCCACAAGCACATAACTATTTTGTTACACCGTATATTCGTTAGATAGACAATATGGTTTGCTTGATAGATCATAAGCGATATAACAGGTTTATGAGAACTATTTAATCCTTGGAAACTGTTTTAAGTTACCAAACACATTATTTTGTTATGCATGCCATGTGAGCACATTCTAAACACATTAGTTTAAATCATTTACAATAAACACTGATAAAATGGTATCTTAGAAGCACAGCGTGAACCGGTTTAAACAGCTTTCTAGTCCTATATAGCACTACGTATACGTCTCACACACCAATTTATTGTGTACTGTTCTACATATAGAAACATGCACTTCTGGAACACTGGATACATAACCAATGGTTCTAAAAGTGCCTTATTCCCATAGATAGTCCTCAGTTGGTTCAATTATGGAGTAAAAACATGGGGTAGACCAGGTTGCTTTTTTACAGTTTTGATGGTTTGATGGCACCCCTTCATTTCTGACAATTCTGCCCGTTTGTTGCAGTGTATCACTACGCATCTTTAAACTGTTATAGCATCATCAAACAGTTCCCAATGTCACCCAAACTTTGCAGAAATCATGAAAAAGTTCTAATGTTTCCATATGCACAAAGAAATATGACATCTTATGCATTTTTAACAAAAATAAATTGCCCAACCGCTTTACACAGCTCTAATTTCTTTGGTGTAAGAATCTTGCTACCGTCATGTAAGGGAGGCAATTCTTATATATGAGCTCCGTGCTTCCACGGAATTAGACTTACAAAAGTCAAAACGTTCTGTGATGTTTTTGTATTCATGTTTAGATTGGTATTTAAGGTATACAAATCACCACGTGTAGTACAATACCATCCGTGATGTCTTTGATTTAATTAATTCAATCATCTATTTTACTTTTACGCGTCAACCCCTTTTACTTCATGATTCATACTAACAATGCCATTTTCTTTAATTGGAACTAGTATGTGGTTTGGACCAAGCTCTACCAATTCGGTCTGTTAAATAGCAATGTTTGAAAAACCACATTTGAGCACTTCGATTAGTCAGTTGCATCAACTGAACGTTGGATGATGTCACAGTTTGATTTCTATGAATTGTGGGACAGGTATACAATTCCCTGCTTTTTCATTGGGGGGATAATAGACCTGATTCGGAAGATATCAGCTACTGGGATAGACTATGTTCGAACATATTATTTTGCTTGTTTTAAAGGATGGAACGAAGTAATCTGTATAAATGCTTATATTGCATAAATCAGATAAACTTGAGATTAATATGTCACCATTTATCATGTTAATGGTGATAAAATACGAGAACAAACAATATGCGTCTCTAAATATCTATAAATATCATACAATTTACCTCTGAGTCAATAAAATTTCAAATACATCTAAATATAATCTAGTATAAAAATAGCATGCAATCATATTAATCACCATGGTTTTAATTGCAACGTCTTTACCACTTAGTCTAATTTAAAAAAAATCTGAATGAAATATTGTTTTGTCATCTGCCAGAGAAATAACCTTATACTTTTTTGTCACCACTATAAGGCTGAGACTCATATATGCATGTACTACAATCCGAACCACCATAGTCTGTAGTACAAACTAGGCTCTCCCGATGGGATCTGTTAATAAGCAATGTTTGAGAAAGCCGCAGTTGAGCACGTTGATTGGTCAGTTGCTTCAACTGAAAGTTTGAATGACGCCACAGTTTAGTAAGTGTTTAATTGCTATTTATTGTGGGACAGGCATATAATTTCCCAACTTTTCCTTTGGTGGTTAATAAACTTGATTCGGGAGATATCAGACTCTGGAACAGACCAGAACCACCAAAACAGAACAGATCTGATCCACCAAATAGAACAGACCAGATCAACCAAACAGAACAGACCTGATCCACCAAACAGAACAGACCAGAACCACCGAACAGAACAGACCAGTACCACCAAACACAACAGATCTGATCAACCAAACAGAACAGATCAGAACCACCAATCAGAACAGACCAGAACGACCAAACAAAACAGACCTGATCCACCAAACAGAACAGATCAAAACCATCAAACAGAACAGACCAGAACCACCAAACAAAACAGACCTAAAACCACCAAACAGAACAGACCAGAACCATCAATCAGAACAGATCAGAGCCACTAAACAGAACAGATCAGAACCACCAAACAGAACAGACCAGAACACATATTAACACTTATATGTTTATTGAGTAAAGTATTAACCTGGCATTCATAAAGATTCCGTATATATCCGTAAATTATTTTCGGTATCGGAACATAAAGAGTGATAGACCTGTTCATAAAACCTGCCAATAGAATTGCTTAATTGGCTTCATACTTTATTCTTGAAGTTGTGTGGAGAAGGCGTCTAAATGCCCGAACATGATTGATTAGTGCCCGGTAAACACGTACATCAAACTACCACCGATACAATAGATAGATAGATAGATAGATAGATAGATAGATAGATAGATAGATAGATAGATAGATAGATAGATAGATAGATAGATAGATAGATAGATAGATAGATAGATAGATAGATAGATAGATAGATAGATAGATAGATAGATAGATAGATAGATAGATAGATAGATAGATAGATAGATAGATAGATAGATAGATAGATAGATAGATAGATAGATAGATAGATAGATAGATAGATAGATAGATAGATAGATAGATAGATAGATAGATAGATAGATAGATAGATAGATAGATAGATAGATAGATAGATAGATAGATAGATAGATAGATAGATAGATAGATAGATAGATAGATAGATAGATAGATAGATAGATAGATAGATAGATAGATAGATAGATAGATAGATAGATAGATAGATAGATAGATAGATAGATAGATAGATAGATAGATAGATAGATAGATAGATAGATAGATAGATAGATAGATAGATAGATAGATAGATAGATAGATAGATAGATAGATAGATAGATAGATAGATAGATAGATAGATAGATAGATAGATAGATAGATAGATAGATAGATAGATAGATAGATAGATAGATAGATAGATAGATAGATAGATAGATAGATAGATAGATAGATAGATAGATAGATAGATAGATAGATAGATAGATAGATAGATAGATAGATAGATAGATAGATAGATAGATAGATAGATAGATAGATAGATAGATAGATAGATAGATAGATTGATAGATAGATAGATAGATAGATAAAAAAGTTTTACTCTATTAAAAGTGCAATTGCGTTTTATATTTCTATATGTACAACTGTATTGCGTCAGTTTTAATTTTTGTATTTAAACAAAAATGATGATTTTTCAGCTTTAAAAAACTGTTTTGCGTGCCAGTGTCCAACAGGCAGACACACAACGGACACTTCATTAACTACACAATTGAAAACGCATCAGTTTCGGTTAAACACGTGATTTGACTATTGCACCCTTTGTCATAGTCATCGTTAATTTACTGGTCCAAAGCTAAACTTCCAACGTTGATTCATTAAAACTGATTAACTGACACACCCATACCAAAACCAGAGCAGTATTTGAACAGAACTTCGAAATCAACCAATTGAGGGAAAGTAAAGATTCTGCCTTGCTCAGTAAAGATATAGAAAATTGACAGGAGAAAGTCAACGTCTTAGAAGGGCATGTACATGTAACAGTAAAACTTAATGCTGTGTACTGAGGTCACACATCCTTGCTCTTCTCTCGCCATCACATCATAAAACGAGACAATGTAAATCAGCATAGCATCGCAAGAAACCAATTATATTGTTGCAAGGAAATTTAGATGTTCAATTATTTTTAGACTGGTTTGCGTCTTATATTGCAAGTGCAAGATGCCAAACAGACAAACGTTGTTGTAACAATAAAATCTGATTTTGTTCATGATAACCCGTTTTTATTATTCTGACTAATTCAGTTAGCAGGCATCTTGATCTCTCCCGTGAGTCAAGTTAAATGTCAGATTGCAAAAACATTGTGAAATACAAATTATAGAAATCATATGTCAAATGATTCCCTGGTGGTTAAAATTGCAATGTTAAAACAAGTGTTTTAGAACACACACAGTTATTTCTTTACCGAATAATATTGAAACGCGTTTTTAACCGACTTTACAATGACAAACATTTGTTCTGCTAATTAAAAAAATAATCATTCTTGACAAAAGTGTCATGCATACTGTAATAATGCATAGCAAAAAGTTTGTTTATTCCGATTGCATATACTAAAAATTAATACAAATAATAACTAAGATTAATAGTAATATAATGACAATAATGCATATGGTCATATTATTAGAAAACTACTGATTATAAAATTTAAATTAACACCCATGAACTGAAATATAAAAGATGGATTAGTTGTCGATATCATTTTGACATTTACAGTTTATACCCGGGGGTGACTCTCCCTATATATTGATTAGTACATGTACTTTCTTGACCCCTCTGTTTGGACATAAGGTCCCTAATTGTTTAGATATTGTGAAGTAGAGCTTTGACCCTCCTTTCAGGTCACATACTGTAGACTTGTGACCCCTTGTTCAATCCAGGCTTTAATCCCCTCCTGCCTAGAAACGCTAGGCTATGAACATATTGGCTTTTATTCTTAATGATATCCAAGAGGTTATGCCATTGTGTAGACATGGTTTTATTTAGATTAAATGTAGAGTTTTGACCCTAAATGCTATATAATTTGTTTGAAAGTAGAGTTTCGACCCTATAATTTGTTTGAATGTAGAATTTTGATCTCCAATCTTTAGGCTGCAATTTAGATTTTGTGCCTATATTTTAAAATTTACAGGGCACATATGAACCAATGTTCAGGTCAAATGCTCCCCCGCCGGGAGTCTTTTTAAAATACCGTATGCTAATATAAGATAAGTACACATCACGTTTTACAATGTTTCACTATTCAATTATTTTAGTTTTCTAAAACGGTATATATCACGATGCTCTATTGCCAAGCGATTTGCCGTAATTGAACACTTGACGATACACAACCTAACAGTATTACCTTGATTAAATTCAAGCATTTGTTCGTACTGTCTAAAATAAACAGCATTTAAAGCAAATATACTAAGAACGACACTTCATCGGTCCTATTTGCTATTGCTATTTGCTATATAAGAGTGATCAGTTCAACATTAGCAATGACAGCAGAAGGTTTGCCGCCCCACAAGGACATAATACGGAGAGCTTTATCGAAGTCTCAATCGTTACTGACGAGTGTTAACACGATTATACTTTCAAATGAACACGCCAATGTCGCTGATACGTATCGTCAACCTTTTTGCGTTGCTATAATCAAATTTAAGATAGAATTTATTGCTAGTCTTAACATACTACTCATCTGAGTCACATTTTGAAATACATACACATATATGTATTTTTGATATATAAAGTGTGGTAAAGAATGTTTGCCTCTGTGAACAATGTTGTGAAACCAGATTACTTAATACTAGTGGTATGGAGTGATGTATATAGCAAAGACGAACGCCGTCTCTGAATAGAGATGAGCCATCGCTTTAATCAAATCGCCATGCAAAACTTGTATTTTCTTGCAATTGGGGTAACGGTGTAATTTTTTGTAAATTGCACCCACTCCCAACCATATTTTTCAACTGCACAACATAAGCAACGGTAGTAATGAAATAATCTACACACAGATATAACATCTGTATGAGCAAAGTAATAGATGGCAATGTTATCAAATTGGAAGTATTTTTTTCTTTTAGTTTTGTTACTTAATTATTCAGTGCATCATCGTTTAATCATAGTTAACGTATCTCTACACAGTAATGGCTCCTTTGCCCACGTTAATATGATTCCTACGCTTATAAAAATGTCTTATGTAATTTATTTATTTTTTTAAATATTCTAAAAATGATGCATAGTAGTCAGGATTATTTGCTGCAGATGAGCAGAGCACAAGCTGGCATAGAATATACTGCAACAAGACATCATTGATGTTAAAAGGTGAATTTTAAAGGATTTCAACCTAGTTTTATGAGCATTTGAGGACTTCTATTAAAAAGAAACTTAAAGTGTCACTGCACACTCTATAAAAAACAGATTGTCAACTTACCAGTTATTGTGCAATTTTACGTGGGGAAACATTGTTGATATAAACAAAAACAAATTCTATGTGGATTGTTTTATCTTAGAAATCTTACACCTTTTTTTATTTAGAAAAATAACAAAATTCATCTGTGTAGTGAGACCTAATTTTATATAGAACGAATAACAAACTTCAACTGTGTAGTGAGACCTTATTTCATAAAGAACGAATAACAAAATCCACCTGTATAGTGAGACCTTATTTCATATAGAACATATAACAAAATTCATCTGTGTAGTGAGACCTTATTTCATATAGAACGAATAACAAAATTCATCTGTGTAGTGAAACCTTATTTCATATTGAACGAATAACAAAATTCATCTGTGTAGTGAAACCTTATTTCATATAGAACGAATAACAAAATTCATCTGTGTAGTGAAACCTTATTTCATATAGAACGAATAGCAAAAATTCATCTGTGTAGTGAGACCTTATTTTATATAGAACGAATTACAAAATTCATCTGTGTAGTGAGACCTTATTTCATATAGAACGAATAACAAACTTCAACTTTGTAGTGAGACCTTATTTCATATAGAACAAATAACAAAATTCATCTGTGTAGTGAAACCTTATTTCATATACATGTAGAACGAATAACAAAATTCATCTGTGAAGTGAGACCTTATTTCATATAGAACGAATAACAAAATTCATCTGTGTAGTGAGACCTTATTTCATATAGAACGAATAACAAACTTCAACTGTGTAGTGAGACCTTATTTCATATAGAACAGATAACAAAATTCATCTGTGTAGTGAAACCTTATTTCATATAGAACGAATAACAAAATTCATCTGTGTAGTGAGACCTTATTTCATATAGAACGAATAACAAAATTCATCTCTGTAGTGAGACCTTATTATATAAAGAACGAATAACAAACTTCAACAGTGTAGTGAGTCCTATTTTTATATAGAATGAAAAACAAAATTCAACTGTGAAGTAAGACTTTATTTTATATAGAATGAATAACAAAATACCACTGTGTAGTGAGACATTATTTTATATAAACGAATAGCAAAATTCAACTGTGTAGTGAGATCTTATTTCATATAGAATGAATAAGAAAATTCAACTGTGTAGTGAGACTCTATTTTATATAGAATGAATAACAAAATTCAACTGTGTAGTGAGTCTTATTTTTATATATAATGAATAATAAAATTCAACTGTGTAGTGAGACCTATTTTTATATAGAACGAATAACAAATTTCAACTGTGTAGTGAGACCTTATTTTATATCGAATGAATAACAGAATTCAACTGTGTAGTGAGACCTTATTTTATATCGAATGAATAGCAAAATTCTCCTGTCTAGTGAGACCTTATTTTATATAGACTGAATAACAAATTTCACCTGTCTAGTGGGACCGTGTGGTTAAAGTGATTACGTCGACATCGTTCTGAATATTATATAAGCAAACATATTATCAATTTGTACAAAGTTGTCGTGGTATGTATGACACTGTACACGTTAAAAAAAAGATAATAACTCTGAACATCATACACATTTTGTTTTATCTTGGACATTGGGATGGTTTATTATTATATAATTATTATCAGATTATCTCTTGGAAACGCAGTACTATCTAACAAAAAAGCGTTCCACTGTGAGTTCCATTGCGGGGCTCGACTGTGAGATTCCACCGTGAGGTTCAACTCCGTGAAGTTTCACTGTGAGGTTCCATTGTAAGGCTCCACTGTGATATTCCACTGCGGGGCTCGACTGTGAGATTCCACTGTTAGGTTCCACTCTGTGAGGTTCCACTGTGAGGTTTATCCAACAAGTGTCAGCTAATATAATAATACACTAAACATGATGAGCACATTAGAAATACAGAATCAGCCCTTGCGATTGTGTCCGTTAAATAGCTATGTTAGAGAATCACTATTTGAGCATGTTGGTCATTTACTACAACTGAAAGTTTCAATGACGTCACAGTTAAGTAAGCGTTCAATTGAACTGAACAGTACAACATTTCATTCAATATAATTTGAACATAATTGTACAGTTCATCAATGTTTACACAAACAGTACAATACATGCACGCAACAATACAAGAGTGAACATAAATATGGATCATTTGTGTAATACGGACCCAGCTCTCCCGAATGGGTCCATTAAATAACAATGTTGTGAAAGCAACTACTGGTCAGTTTTTCAAGTGAAAGTGTGAATGACGTCAGCCATTTAGTCAGCGTTCAATTGCTATGAATTGTGAGACAGGCTGCTTTTTCATTGAGGGCTAATGGACGTGATTTGGGAAATATCAGATTCTGAGATAGACTATGAGCACATCATGGACGTGCAGAACGAAGCGCTCCATTATCAGAACTAAACACAGGTTATCACCTTCATCGCTTGTCACAATATACAAGTTAATTTCACACGTTTTCAACCTAGCTATAAACATACATACGTAGTCCCTCTGGAATTATTAACGTCAGACAGTCTCAACTGTGTTCCGCTATAGCGAGATCACAGACAACAATATGTGCTGAAGATAACACATAAATGAATACATTAATTAAATAACTACATTATTAAATAGTCTGTCTTACTCTAATTCGAAATACTGTCATCACAGAACACCCTAAAGAATCGTAAAGGTTTCATTTACAAAAGCATTAAAAAGCAGCCAGGCGTCAAAAATATGAGTATTGGAAAATATTTAAGAGCAATGTTTCAACAAGTAGAATTATATTATAACGCTTGTACAAGTAACACGACCTCTATAAAAAGCGATGAAAATCTCAATTAACGTACACGTTCTATCTTTAACGTCTAACCATACAGTTGCGTCCCTTTTTGCTTCGGTAACAAGATACTTGCGCTTTGAAAGTCCTATTTATTTGGTTTGAAATATTTTTAAAGTTGTTTATAGTAGTTGTGCGTTCAAGCTGAAATGAGAAGAGTAACAACTGGCATGGCATTTACGGCAATACGACATCACTGGTGTAAAAAGTAACTTTTTATAGGATTTGAACGGTTGCATGTTTTAATGAGCATTTGAAAGACTTCAGTTTTTTTTTTAAAAAATCTTCATTTGTCGCTTTGAAATAATCTAAGCTGCCAACCTACCAGTTAATGTGCATTTTAATGTGGGAATACATTCCTGCTAAGACAAAATATTCTATGTAGAAAGATCTTTAAAGAAATCCTGTATCTTATTGTATATAGAACAAAGAACAAAATTCAGCTGTGTAGTGAGGCTATTATGAATTTAATAGCGATCCTGTAAATTCCATGTACTTACACTGGTCAGTTTCAAAGTTATATATTTATTTTGTGTGTGTGTTTGTGTGTGCGTGTGTGTTTGTTTGTTTAAAATATTTAGCTATTTGGTTTATGCTATCGACGGCTACATGTAACATACGACCAGCTAACCTTACCATTATTCTCTGGGATAACCAGTCCTCAAACACACATATCTCAGCTAAGTTAGTGATAAGTTGAATTAGCGTGAGACACGAATGACAAAGAGACGCATAGTCGTATATCAATCTTCACGGAGATTGTGGCCGAGCAGCGATTCTAGCTCCCAACACCGGGATTGATAGTCAGACGCGCTACCCACTGATCTAAATTGACCCGACATCCACTATTTGTTTTCATTGTTCATATTTAGATTGTTCCTTTATACTACGAAACCTGACTTATAATGCATTTTGAATATATTTTATGAACACAATAGTTAATTCCATAGAGCCAAAGCTTAAATAGATAATAATGACGTCAACGTATATTTATATAATGGAAATAATGAAAATAAACACGTCAATATTGTCACAATTATATAGCACCGAACCACCAAGCCGATATTTAAGCAAAAATACCACTAAGATTGCTGTCCAGATTTTCAACATGTTTGTATAGAGCAAATAATAGTCTGTATTGTATTGTACCGAGTTGAGAATATTACGGTAAAAGTTAAGTATTTCACAAACTATTCTAGTATGTGTTTATTTTTCTAAAAACACATTTGGTCCCGGCATCAGACGCCGTTTTTCCTTCTGATGGTGGATATACTGACGTGCGGTCGGATGTATAAACATTTTGAAAGTAAATAGCAAGATGTCCTTATGCATACCGCATACATTTATGCTCACTTTAGTAATTGAAAGAGTAAACATTTCCTTGGTTAATTTCAGAACGGTGTTGTTGTGTTGTTGTTTTTTTCGCTTATTGGGAGTTGTAGGTTCATCTATTGATTAATTAAATTAATAAAAATGAACGTTTTTGCCAATCTTGCGAACATAGAAAAGCCAAGTTGTTTTAAAGATTCTTAAAGGGTATCTCGCTTATATCTTATTAAACAACCGGTTTCAATAAAATGTTTTCTTTGTTCTTCCATGAGTTAATTGATGAATAGAACGACCATTTTCATTTGTGATACCATATTTCTATCAATGCTAGTTTAAGGTACAAAGTAAGTAAGTCAGGTAGTAAGTAAGTAAGTAAGTAAGTAAGTAAGTAAGTAAGTAAGTAAGTAAGTAAGTAAGTAAGTAAGTAAGTAAGTAAGTAAGTAAGTAAGTAAGTAAGTAAGTAAGTAAGTAAGTAAGTAAGTAAGTAAGTAAGTAAGTAAGTAAGTAAGTAAGTAAGTAAGTAAGTAAGTAAGTAAGTAAGTAAGTAAGTAAGTAAGTAAGTAAGTAAGTAAGTAAGTAAGTAAGTAAGTAAGAAAGTAAGTAAGTAAGTAAGTAAGCAAGTAATCTTAATTTGAAAAATAGAAAATGAAATGATCATGAACAATTTGAGAAATGTTACCTTATTTAGTTAAATCAATTAATAATGGTTATGCTATCATTTCAAAAGAAAAATGTAAAGCATTTCAAAATAAAACATATGAAAACCCTAACATTGTGTTTATACGGTTATATAGACACATTTCAAACAATTAAGAAAACACATATGACAGAAGGCTTCCATTAACGACATCAATGACTTGTATAGAAGGAAAGGAATCTTGCATCTACTGACTAAATGTTGATGAAATAGCACTCGAAGGATTAATTATTTACAAATATATCATTCATAATTCACAGGCAAACTGATTTCTTGTACATAAACTGCAAGTCTTATGTAATTTCAGATGTTTCAACTTGTTTCGATCACGCAAAATGACTTTGAATGAAAGACGTTTGAAGGAAAATTTATTGTAATTTGTGGTTATTTGAGCTGCATTATATATATTTGTAATCGTAAGTACTTCAACAATTTCAAACACACATTTCTGAGAATGGTATTGTTTTGATAAGAATTTCATTTTTCAGTTAGGAATTTTGATTTGTGTTCCTTAGATGAATGGAAGTTTAGACAATTGAAAACGAGGTCTTGTGAGATTTTGCGTGAATACGCGAGCGTTCACAAAATCTCATTCTGTTGTCTTTCCTTCTCTATATAATTCCTTGACGATATCATAAAACAATTATTCAATCAGTCATGTGATTCATTTGCAACATCGTTTGTCGTCCATCTCTATCAAACGCTTAGCAAATGTTGTTCCAACACGCACACACACGTCTAATTGGCTATAATGTATTCTATTTATTTTAATCACGAAACTGTCTAAAAAGCGTCTTGAAATTGTTTAATGAATTTCGGCATTGCACATTCTACAAGTACTAAAACATTATATTGATGTCTCACAGATAAAGCAGACTTAGTCACGGAATGTACTGTCACAATTTATCTTACCTCAATTCTCTTTCAATGAAAGAATTAGGAATCTCTGTTTCCGACTCCAAGCGTATA
This sequence comes from Panopea generosa, assembly GCA_029582155.1. Classification (NCBI taxonomy): domain Eukaryota; kingdom Metazoa; phylum Mollusca; class Bivalvia; order Adapedonta; family Hiatellidae; genus Panopea; species Panopea generosa. The sequence goes on along the minus strand of CM055911.1, from coordinate 18,627,308 downwards.
CTTAACGTAAATTATAGCAGACGGGTTCATAAAATGTCGTATGTACTTTAGATGTAAATTTTGTAGTGTAAATAAGTGATTTTATTAAAGGAATTTATTCGACTTGCGTGATTCGACATGCTTTACACATGCATAAAAGCGAGAAAAAATATTTAAATAATTCAATCAATCCTGGCGGTAATTTCTTTTAAGTTGAGACGTCCCACCAAGTAATATATGGCTGGAAAGTTTATATATCCACTAAATTAGATATGATAATTTCAGAAAGGTCAAATCATTATTTTTTCAGTATTTAGCGTTATTTTCTGCCGTCGAGGGCTTACAGTCCATCATTTAACATAACCACTCATCAATAATATGACTTAATTTCGCTTGATCATCTCCAATATAAACTTTAAGAAAATACAGAAGTATTCATTTTTGGGGTGTTAAAACATGTATCAGATATGTACTTTCATCTCGTTGCTGTAATCTTGAAAAATAAACACGAGAAAATTAAAAAACATTATCTCAAAAAAATCATCATTTTTTTTATGGTATTTTATTATTCAGACCGGTAAATATTTGTGCTGGTGTTCCTTAAAACTGTGTGCTTTGCTTATTTTCATTTTTCGTTTATGTTACTAAAATTGCAGATCATCTTTTAAGCACTATATATCTATTTTAAGCATTTCAGATATACAAAATACATATATATATATTTAGTTCACCATCTCAATATGGTTCTTTCATGGTCAAAACAATAGCTAGATAATTTTAATCCTAATAAAACAGAAGCACTTATATTTTCATCTAGAGTATCCAAATATATCATTATACACGTATAATGTAACAGTCAAATTTGTGGAAAGCCATCAAAATGTAAGTTTACATGTAACACTCAGTTATAATGGTAAATGGTACGAACACACTTAATTAATGATTTTTTTTTAAAATCCGCGATCTGTTTACTAGAAATGATAAGAAAAACTTCAAGTAAGAAGTGTATATGTTTGATTCATACGCCCCCCCCCCCCTCCTTACTCCCTACTAAAACATTCTTCTGTCCCTTGAGACAATTGTACTTTATATGAAAAAGAAAATCTTGAAAAATGTCAAAATGAAGCCGCTAGGCTAGTCACTGGAGTAACAAGTTTTAAGTTATAAAGTTCTGACAAGAAGTAAGGTGACTCTTATAAAAAGATAAACAACAATATCAAATATTAGTTATTGTGTAAACAATGAAACATTGAATAGATTCATTTACTTAATATGTCACAAAACTTAATATGAAATAAGTATAATTTTCGAAACACAAATTTTGAAACAATTGCTATTTAAACTGGATCAGTAAGCCCCTCTGCTGCTAGATCATGGAATTATATCATATTAAACGTAAGTGAATCATCATCTTTACCATTACGTAATGATATGTTCCTGAAATAATACAATGTGAATGTGGATACGATGCAAGCGACGCACATCATTTTCTTTCAATATCTTTGTTTCAATAAACAACGGCTTCAGTAATTTACTAAAACAAGAACATATCAGTATTTGTGTATTCAAAATTTACTGTTTGATCTATTTTACGAATTATTTCATTTATCTTGAGGTTTGGAGTATTGTTAGGTTATAACAGTTGGAACTGGGTCATTTAAAGGGGATTTAATATCCATAATGAGGCAGCAGAGGACCAAAAGGAGGTTAAATTGTAAATCTTCAAGAACTGTCCAGTCAAATTCTTTCATATTTAATATAAGTGCTTTAAGTTATATTGACAATTGTGATATATTTGACAACGATTGGACATATATTTTAGTACGTACTTAATTCGTAATAATTCATAGAAAGGCCTTGTAGTAAAAAAAAGAATCTCATCTTCAATAGCATGAAGGTGACACAAAAGTCTATTTTCTTTCACATGTGCGAAGCGGAGGTGACATCTGAAGTTAGTTTGTTTTATTCATCATATACACAATTTGTGAAAAACAACTTATTACATTAAACATTTTTCTTAAATAATTATTAATCTATACTATGCTATGAACATCACAGAAGGTCATCATATCCGTACTTTATCACAGTAGTATTTATACAAAACCGAATTATTTTACTTGAATAAGTATAAACACAACACAGTGAATTTCTGGAAAACCTTTTTTTTTCATTATGAACATTAATGTTATAAACTTAATACTTTTGGACAATTATAACTATCATTAAGTTAAATTAAAATTACAGCTAAAAAAATTCATAAAATACTGAGATAAATGGAATTAAAGTAGTAAAGATAACACATTGTCCAATTGGAATTGTTATATTCCAATTAGCATTAGTTTCCAACGGGAAATAACTACATGTATTTCCAAGCGGTCAATTCCAATTGGAAACACGAGTTTCCAATGGGAAGGTAAAGGGTCCAATTGGAAGAATATATTTATAGAATCTATAAATAGAATCGTCCAATTGGAATGAAAACAATCCAATTGGATGATTCTATATATAGATCAATTATTTTGTGTACGAGAAGAGAAGAAGCGTGTGTATGTGTGTGAGTGAATGTGGGCATGCGCTTGTGTGTGAGTGCAGCGTTGGTGCTTGTGTAAGTGCGTTTGTAAGTCCGTCAGTGTGAGTGAAGGGTACATGCTTTTGAACGATTCTAAATGCAGCATGAGCGTGAATGCATGTGCGTGCATAAAAGTGCATTAAAACAAGAAGTAGTAGGGAAAGTAACAAACACAAAAGGAGGATTTATATTTGTGCGTGCGTGTAGTGTACACAGTGGCAGAAATAACAATAGCAACAGAAACATCAGCAGCAGCAGCAGAAGTAGTAGTAGTAGTAGCAGTAGTAGTAGCAGCAGCAGCAGTAGTAGTAGTAGCAGTAGTAGTAGTGGTAGTAGTAGCAGCAGTTGTTTTAGTAGTAGTAGTTGTAGTAGCCGTAGTCACAGTGGTGGTGTAGGTATTGGTTATACATGTAGTAGTAGAAGTAGTAGCGATGGTGGTAATGGTGGTGGTAGTAGTGTAAGTGGAAGTAGTAGTAGTAGCATCAGTATTTGTAGTAGTAGTAATATGAGTATATAGTAGTAGTAGTAGTAGTAGTAGTAGTAGTAGTAGTAGTAGTAGTAGTAGTAGTAGTAGTAGTAGTAGTAGAAGTAGTAGTAGTAGTAGCAGCAGTAGCAGTAGTAGTAGCAGTAGTTGTATTAATAATAGTAGTATTGTAGTAATAGTAGTGGCATCAGTATTTGTAGTAGTAGTAGTAAAAGTAGTATAGGAGTAGTAGTAGTAGTATTACTAGTAGTACGAGTAGTAGTAGTAGTGGCAGTAGCAGTAGTAGAAGTAGTAACAGTAACAGTAGCAATAATATCAGTATAGTAGTAGTTTTATACACGACATTGGATTTTATCACTCGATACACAATATCCTTACTTGACTATAGATTTTTCTTACTGGGCACTAGATTTTCTAATCTATCTATACTCAACATCCTTACACAATATTCAAATTCTTTATTTGAAACTTTATTTTTATATGCGACACTAGGTTTCCTCACTTGATACACAAAACCCTTACTTGACTATAGATGTTTTTTACTGGGTACTATAATTTCTAATCTATATATACTCAACACCTTACACAACTTTTAAATTCCTTATTTGACACTATATTTTCATACGCGACACCAAATTTTCTCATTCTATACACAGCATCCTTAATTGACTATAGATTTTTCTTACTGGATATAGATTTTCTAATTTGTATTGACTCAACATCATTAAACAACATTAAATTTTCTTTTTTCACATTAGATATTCATACGTAACACTATATTTTCTCACTTGATACAAAACATCCTTACTTGACTATAGATTTTTCTTACTGGGCATTACATTTTCTAATCTATATTAACTCAACATCATTACACAACACTCAATTTTCTTTTTTTAGCACTATATTGTCATACGCGACACTACATTTTCCCACTCAATACACCACATCCTTACTTGACAAAAGATTTTTATTACTGGGCACTTGATTTTTCTAATCTATCTATGCTCAACATCCTTACACAATATTCAAATTCTTTATTTGACGCTTTATTTTCATATGCGACTCTACATTTTCTCACTCAAAACACAACACCCATACTTGACTGTAGATTTTTCTTACTGGGCACTATATTTTCTACTCTATATTTACACATCATTCTTACATGGCATTTAAATTTCTTATTTGACACTATATTTTCATACGCGACACTACATTTTCTCATTTGATACACAACATCTTTACTTGACTATAGATTTTTCTTACTGGGCACTTGATTTTCTAATCTATATTTACTCAACATTCTTACACAACATTCAAATTTCTTATTTGACACTATATTTTCATATGCGACACTTCATTTTTTCACTCAATACACAACATTCTTACTTGACTTTAAATTTTTCTAACTGGGCCCTAGATTTTCTAGTTTATATTTACCCAACATTCTTACACGGAATTCAATTTTCTTATTTCACACTATATTTTCATACGTGACACTACATTTTCTCACTTGATACAGAACATCCTTATTTGACTATAGAGTTCACTTACATAAGATTTTCTTATGAATATTTTCTCAACATTCTTACACAACATTCAAATTTCTTATTTGACACTATATATTTATATGCAACACTACATTTTCTCACTCGATACACAACATCCTTATTTGACCATCGATTTCTCTTACTGGGCACTATATTCTCTAATCTATATTAACTCAACATAATTACACAACATTCAAATTTCTTATTTAACACTATATTTTTATACGCGACACTAGATTTGCTCACTCGATACACAACATCCTTACTTGACTATACTTTTTTCTTACTGGGCACTAGATTTTCTAATCTATGTATACACAACATCCTTACATGACATTTGGTTTCATTATTTGACACTATATTTTCATACGCGACATTACATTTTCTCACTCGATACACAACATCCTTACTTGACAATATATATTTCTTAATGGACACTAGATTTTCTAATCTATGTATACACAACATCCTTACATAACATTTGATTTCTTTGTTTGACACTATTTTTTCAGTCGGGACACTTGATTTTCTCACTCGATACACATCTTTGATCAACGCTAAATTTTAATTAGTGGGCACTAGATTTTCTATTTATACACAATATTTTAGTTGACATATGATTTTCTTTAAAAACACTTAATTTTAAAACTTAAAATTAGTAAAGTTGTGAATTTTTGAAAAGTTTATACATAAATCGGCAATTCATAATGCTTTTGGTTACCTTTTATGATTGCAAATTCATACACTTCAAACTGCGATACTTTGTCAATAAAAATAACGAAAGATAAAAATAAAAGTTTTTGGAAAAAAGAGTTTTTCCAGCAATTCACTGTGTTGTGTTTAAAAGTAGTAGTTCATAGATTGAAAAAGTTAATATTGAAATAAAAATGATTCTAAATATGAACAGCAAAGCTTTAAAAGTCCAATACAGTCCGAGGACTTCTTTATACTGGAATCCATATAACACATTTATGAAAATATCCTTCGGCATTAGCAATAATGAGTATATAAAATCTTTATGAATGTATTACAACTAAATATTTAAGATAATATATTTCATAGATATAATAAATATCTCTTATGAATTTAAGTGTTTATATCCTATTAAAGTTCATATGCGAAATAATTGACTATATTTCTTACAAATGTTTTCTTATTCCGTATCATGTCCTTTGATTTATATTCATGACGTCGAATATTTCTCGGTCGCAAAATGTTATGTGTAAACATATCTTAACGACCAATGGTCATAGGAAATATGTTACGTATTTTATAAAATTACTTCATATGCATTTTAAAGTTTAAATCTACTAAAATTACTAATAGTAATGTTATTTGTTGATTTTGAGCATTTTTTTACAATGAAAATACTAAAACCAACTATATTATAAGATAAGATTGAATGCTGATCGTCTCACACACGAAATATTTTGTACTGTTATACTTATAGAAACATGCACTACCGGAATACAATGCCACTGATTCTAAAAGTGTCTTGTTTCCATAGATAGTCCAAATATGCAGTAAAACATGGGCTTGACCAGGTTGCTTTTTCACAAATTTGATGTTTTGATGATACCCTTCATTTTTGAAAATTCTGTCCATTTGTTGCAGTGTCTCACTTCTCATCTTTAGACTGTTATATCTTCACCAAGCAGTACCAGATGTCATCTAAACTTAACAGTATTCATGAAAAAATTTCAATATTCTCATAAGAGGACCATTTTAAGTATTATCAGCAAAAATAATGAGCAACCGATTTAGACAGCTCTAATTTTTTGGGCGTAATATTCTTGCTATCGTCAGTAAAGGAATGACGATAGCAATATTCTCGAGACCAGGACATATGAGCTGCATCATAATACATAATACAACCTTCGAAATTGTGAAAAAGCAACCTGTCAACCTCGTGTTTTTTTTCTCTCTAGATATTGGGACCAACAGAGGACTGTCAATGTAAACAAGACACTTTTATAACCATTAGTAATGTGTTCAGAGTTCCAGTGCATATATCTGTATGTAGAACAGTGCATAACTATTTGCTGTGTGAGACGTAAAGTTGCAATCAGGGCTGAGTTTTTTTTTTCAAAACAATGTTAGCTTAACGCTCCGTTATGTTCAGCATCACGAAAATGTTTTCATAGAAATAGATTGGCATTTCGTAAATAGTTGACTTGAATGTTAAGTCTCAAAATACCTTGATTATAAAATTTATCATACCACGACGTTAAGCTACTATTGCTTTGAACTACTGGGCCCAGTAAAACAACTGAGCCCAGTATGCTAAACAATATCGACCGAGCCTATGTCTCACTAATCAATGTTTCAATCTATACCTCTCGTGTTGAATGCAGTTATAAAACCAATCCATTTACCCTTTGTTTTTACGATTGACATTCCACTACTTTACACGCAAATTATATTTTAGAAAAAGAAATGACTAACACTATTTCAGGTTTAATGTTTCATTTACTTGTTTAATTGTTTCATATGTGAATTATTGATGTTTGTTTGCTGGCTTTCAAAATGGAACAAAAGAAGAAAACAAATTTAAAACTTATTGACTCGGAGGTTAAAATATTGACTCGGTCAGGTCAGAGGAAACAAAGCTTTGATCAAAAATGATTTGGGAAAACAAGAATCAATTATTAAGCCAGATACGACTCATGTAGGCGAAATATTAACAGTGTTGATTGCATGTACGGCGAATCGTTTTACAACCACCATCACTAGTTAATGAAATAAATATATCAAACTAGTAACAAGGTGTTAAAATTATAAAGAATTCGAGGTTTTGGTTTTTTCTTAATATCTTAATTAAGATTTCAATATAGAACTGGCTGTAAAATTAAGATATTTTACCTTTAAAGCGACTGAATCAGTATTTTTGTCCTTTCAAATCATTAACAAAGCTAGTTTAACTGTAATATTTGATATAAATGGTCACTAGCTGGATCATATCGGATCGTTTTTATTATTCATAAACAAGTTGTTTCTTTCTTTATAAAAAAATATCTCATATCACTGGTCATGTCGCTTCAACAGAAGTCTAGTGTGCAAGCACTGGAGTATATATATATATATACCCTCTACTATGACAGTATCGTTTCAGTTTCCGGTAAAAACGACCAAATCCTGATGAACAAAGTTTTTTTTTTGGCCAGGCCCGATTAGCTCAGACGGTTACGCGTCTGACTATCAATACATATGTTGCGAGTTCGAATCCCCGCCGGCAACAGTCTCCGTGATGATTGATATGTGACATTGTGTCTCATAATCTTTCGTCTCTCATCGCTGATGGGAGCTTTATCAGTTACTTGCGGAGATGGGATGTGCTCGAGTACTAGTTAACATTTCAAGATCTCAGGAAACAGTGGTTAGGTTAACTGATTATCTGTTTTCCTCGATGGCATAAAATGACAATAAATATTCAAGCAATGAATAATTTTATTTGCACGCACTATGGCTTGTTTGTGCAGAAAATATTTATACAGAACAGAACATATACAAATATTTGTTTTCGATTCAAGCATATACAGCTCATCACCATACAACATACAATTAATCAAAGCATACGTGAAATACACAAAACATACTACATAAGTATATACAGAGAGTCGATTGAGTTGACAGTAAGGTTGATCATTGGAAGCATGAATAACATAATGTCTAATATATAAAGGCTGATTAAACAATGGGTTTAACGCCATTTTCAACACATTTCAGGTTATATATGGCATGTCCAGTTTTACCTCAGACTGATTCAGATGAGTAGAACTACTGTCCTTCCGCAAGTAACTGAAAACTTTTTTTACATAAGAGGTGAGTGATCTTGAGACGGTTCCTTACACCAGTCGCCCACCAGGACCCTCTGATTAAACGATTAAACGATTCAACAAACGCAACGTTACTTCTAATCTGGTCGTGATCAAACTATGCAGTGTTAACTAACACCCCCAACTTTGATCATACGCGACAAAGACTACTTTTTTCAAGTATTTAATATAAGTAATAAAAATCCAATCAAACAATAAAACTATATAGAGGATATTGTATTATGTATGTATTATGTATATTGTATTATGTCATTTTTAAAAAATGGTTACACAAAATAAAAAAAACAATAATGCTACAATAATATCATTTAAATAAATATGACGTGTGAATATTTATTTAAGACGGACTATCGGTACTCTCAGATACTTGAATTTATATGAGCTGTTTTGTGTGAAACAGAAGAAATGTGTTACTCATTTTAACCCTTTACTTCATAGATACGCCCTTTCCAGCACCAAACACATAAGGCCTTTGAAAACAGTGCAGGAAGAGTTCAGATTGCTCGTAACAAGCAATCGGAACTCTTCCTGCACTGTTTTCCACTCTGTCAGTTAATATAAACTTAATTCACCCACTAATTCAAAAACCTTCTATATTAGAGGTGTCCAAAGGTGTCTATATGAAGTAAAGGGTTAAATCCAAAGTGTATGACTCTGTTTTGGTCAATGTTTATTCATTATCAAATGCAAGTTTATATTAATTGTTAATCAATACGATTTCTTACCTTGCATTTTAATGAGGAATAACGAGTGTATGAACCATTCGCCTAGATACATGCACGTATTCTGTTAAAATATACCATAATTTGTAGGTTGGCTGCCAAGATGAAACTAGTGTAGAGCAGAATTAAACTCCGTAAGATAAAAATGTAATGCTGTTTAAAAAGGTGGTGTGTTTTCAAAGTCCCTGAAAATTCTCTCCATGGAAAGGAGATGTATTGCATGTATCGAGGCGAATGGTTCATACACTCGTCATTGACGATTCGAAAAATGGAGAAAAAAAATGCATCAAGCATTCAAGTCTCAGTCATGAAAGTTTGACAGTAGAAGACAGTAGAAGACAGTAGAAGACAGTAGAAGACAGTAGAAGACAGTAGAAGACAGTAGAAGACAGTAGAAGACAGTAGAAGACAGTAGAAGACAGTAGAAGACAGTAGAAGACAGTAGAAGACAGTAGAAGACAGTAGAAGACAGTAGAAGACAGTAGAAGACAGTAGAAGACAGTAGAAGACAGTAGAAGACAGTAGAAGACAGTAGAAGACAGTAGAAGACAGAGATGGCACGCTTAACGTATGTATATAAACGTTCTTTGGAATCATTCTCTGCACCAATATTACCTTAATGTAAGTGGTGCATTTTCAAAGTGTCTGGGTGTGTATGTTTACTACGTTCCAGTACAGTATAGCTTTAACTATTTGAATTATATCAAAATGTATGTATGATACGAAATTGAAATTAAAATAGCTAAATTAAACGTCTTTTGAACGTTATAATTTAATATTCAAAGTAACATAGTATAATGATTACCTAGTTTATTTCCAAAATAAAATGTTAAAATGTGTCTTGTTATTACAAATAAACGATTTTCGGTCCAAATATGTTACATACTATTTTAAGATCTAATACAACGAAATAGCATGTCTTTAATATCTCACAAAATGTTTTCAAAATATTTGATGATGGTATCGTCTTGTTAGTGTTTTATTACGTTGCGTTTATACATTATGTTCTTGTAATAAAATGTATAAGAATATCAAACCGCAGCGGTGGTCTATTGGCTGAACGTCCGCTTCGTGTACGAAAGATTGTAGAAAATTAAATTCCCGGTCAACTACTTGGAAAAGGGTCCTAGAAGCTTCCTTGATTGAAGCTCATCAGTAAGAGGACAGCTTCAAGTCCGGTCGGCCCGTTGTCAGTAGTATGTGACTGATTTGGGTATCATACCATTCGTCTGCGGCATGGTATTTCATTGCGGCAGCATTCAGAATACTGTTTCAAGTAGATGCTGTCGCAATATAACTGAAGCATTATTGAAAGCGACGATAAACACCACACAGCAACAAGAAACAACAAAAAGAATATCAAAATTAGCTTACAGTCAAAAGTAACCGTCATATTAGGCACAAGGATAATGGAAATGAACTTAATAATTAATAAACTGACCAATAGTGAGGTAATAATGAATTGACCAATCGAGGAAAGAGCTTGAGGCCTCTTTGGGAGGATGAAAGTTTAGTCAGTTAGAGAAATACCTTATGTTAACATGGTAATCAGTTAGGGACATACTTGGTTAGATAAGGTTGGTTTTAGACTAACGTTTAGGAGTTTAAAACGTTAGCCTTGTGATTTTGAACTTACATGAGAAATGTATAAACATGTGAATGAAACCCTTTAAGAGTGTCTGTTATGCCATATTGAACCAACGAAGTTCTATAAGTGCAATTGTTTAATTTCTTATTATTGGAATTGTATCAATGACGTCATTGCTTGATCTTTTTATCTTGTTATCGGTATACAAATATAATGAATGTCAAAACTAAGGAATTACAAATCTTTTCGGACTTAATAACTAATACACACACAACCTACATGATTTAGCAAAATTGAATTATTATACAGCAGAAATATGTCTCTTATTACTAAAATTTCAATTTCATCATTTTTCTCTGCAATTGCTTAGATCCTAAACAATTTTCACTGAACAGGCTTCAAATTCCCAGACCTGGATTATATATTCATAATGGACAGCCGAATCACATTAATTTATCTTAGATAAATACGATATATCTCTCATCCGACGGTTTGACGGCGGCCATTTTTTATTGGTGCCACATTTGTCAGCTTTCAGCGCACTCTGTTTTCTTTTTTTTATCTAATATTAAGATTATTTATGTGATAAGTCTGTACTGAATTGGGGGAATACAAACACAAATTTGTGATTAAATGTGATTAAGCAGATATATCGGAGCGATGTGCTACCACACAGCGTCTGTGGTCATCAATATCCTTACATAGTTTGTATATAAGTATGCAGTTGCTATCACCAATGGAAAATAATCTCACATTTGACATGCTTCAACAATTCGAAGTGCACAATTTCCTTGGTTTCGTAAACAGTTTATACATATAAATATGCATACGAAAAGGAATAAAACTTGGAAGACTTTTGCATTTTCCTTTTTTATTGTATTCTTATAAATCTCAAAGAGTCTATGCCGCTTTATATTTGTAGTTATTTTGTAAAAATGTGATAATTTTCCATCATTAGTTTATATTTTATGGTAATTATATAAACGTCGATTAACTTTTTTTCTACCTCTACTATTCAAACAAGCGTAGTGTTGCCAAAAAAGGGTTTTATTTTTAAATAAAAAATATCAATGTTTTCTGTATCATATGCTGGTTTATATCCTTTAAAAAAATGGCACCAATTATTTACAACTTAAAATGACGTAAAAATTATGTTACGTTATGTCATTTTGTTTGAAACATAATGACGTCCGGGAACTTGAACATGGATAAACAAACAAAATACCACAGTTCCTTAAAGTTCTGTTCCATGTTAAGTTGTATACCTGCTAAAACAGAGGAACAAGACTGCGTACAGTAAATCAAAGGCTTTAGTGTTTAAATGTCACAAACTCAATGTTTCAAAGATGGTCGGAAATCAGTTATTAAGAAAGGACAAATGAGAAGTCGATTTGAAGACATTGTATTTAAAACGTGCTTTACAGAATGTTGTGTCCAGTATACCATCTTGCAGATTTCGTGAGCATGTTACATAAGGTGTAAATGGTGGCAAAATGTACATACCACGGAGGAGAGTATTTTGAGAAGGAGTGACTCGTTAAACGTGAAAAAAAGTATACAGCGTCATGGTTTTGCCCCGACTTATCATACTGTTATGCTTTGAATAGCGCCTAATTGTTTTAAAAAGTTGACGTATCCTGCTAAATTTTCAAAAAATGTCCCATATACAATTATTTCAAACGTAATACCGCTATACGCAGTTGAATTTTGTTCTTTGTTCTACATAAAGTAAGGTCTAGGATTTCCATGGTAAAAAAGAATTTCACTTAGAATTTGTTTAAAGTATTTTTTTTCGTAGCAGGAAAGCATACCCACATCAAAATGCACAATAACTGGTAGGCTGACCTGCTTTTTTGTCAAGAGAGGTAGTGACACCCTGAGATTTTTTGAAAAAAGAAGTCCTTTAATGCTCATAAATACATGCATAGGTTGAAATTCTATGAAAGTCACCTTTTTAAATTAGTGATGTTTTATTGCAGTATATGCTATGGTAATGTTTGCTCTATTCATCTGCAGCAAGAAATCACACAACTATGAACCAATTTAAAATTATTTCCAAACCAAATTACATAGACCTTTTTTTAGCGTAAGAAGCATGTTACCGTGGGAAAAAAGGACATAACTGTGTAGTTAGACGTCGAGGCACATCACACATTGGAGCCCAAGAGCATCGGATTACTGTTCGGTGTAATTATCTTAACGTCCCAATGATTTCTTTTACCAAAGACAACAAGCCTCATTGAAATAATACGTTGAGTGCTGTTTCATATTATTTTTGAATCATTCTAGGCATATTGAAATGATGTGAAAACTAATTTATGACAACTACATAATGAAACAATTACCATATAACTTTTAGTTAGAATCGATATTTTTACACCATATGATACTCGTATGTATATCATTATTATATGATAATTACATGTTTATCATTTCAAATAAGATTCATATGTTTATCATTTCATATAAGAATCATATGTTTTGTTTATCACTCCATATGAGCCTCACATGTTTATCTTTATATATGATTATCATGCGTTTATCATTTCATATAAGAATCATATATTTATCATTTCATATAAGGATCATATGTTTTGTTTATCATTACATATGAGCCTCACATTTATATCTTTATATATGATACTCCTGTATTTATCATTACACATGAGCCTCTTGACTAACGAACAGTCTCTTGTCATAAGTCGTCACATATACTATTTCACATTTCTATGCTTGCATATCAAATTAACCTGTTTTAAGGATCAACTTGTCTTAAAAGGTCATACCTGGCTAGCTTTTTAATACAAAAACGACTGTAACACGCTTAGACGTGTAAGGGTCTCACCTTACATGATGGAAGATTCTTACGCCCAAAAAATCAGAGCTGTGTAAAGCATTTGGGTATTTTTTTTGTTTAAAGTATTATACATGTGTATCCCGTTGATCATATGGAAACATTGGAACATTTTCATGATTTCTGTCAAGTTTGAATGATATTGGGAACTGATTGATGAAGTTATAACAGTTTAAAGATGCGGAGTGATGCAGCAAATGGGCAGAATTGTCAAAAATGAAGGTGTGCCACCAAGCCATCAAAATTGTGAAAAAAAAACCCTGGTCAACCCAATGTTTTTTTTCTGCATAATGGGACCAACAGAGGACTATCTATGGGAACAAGGCACTTTTAGAACCATTGGCTATGTATTCAGTGTTCGAGAAACAGCACAAAACTAATTCGTGTGTGAGACATAAAGAATGAATGAATTCGTATACAAGAGATATAACTTAATCACGATATTGCTATTATATCTGTCTCTCTAAACAGCACATGCACCAAGTACAGCACCTGTCACAAAGGAATCAACAAAGGAAATACAATGAGCCTAACATCAACGGACGCTTCAATTCATATATTTGAGACATATTGTCTACGTTGAATGTTTACAAACAAAACAAACTTCAGACATGTGATACCGTGAAAGTTGCCAAAAAAATCGAGTTCAATGATAAACTTATCAAATAAGATAATGAATTTGTTAACAACAAAAAGCAATATCTTTCATTCATTTCAAGATCGAATTCGAATGAAAGAATATATTTGTTATGATATATATCATCTATAGAAACCCAGATACTGGAAGTTTACTACCAGAATGGATGACTCATTTTTCTCCAGATATCATTGTCACTTAAATTACCTAATATAAGAATGTTTTTAACGAATGAGGTGTATATTGTTAGTATGATTTACATATGTTTATTAAAATGGCAATTTTTGGGTGATTATAAATCAGCTATTTCAATCTTGAAAATAAATAATGACATACCTTGGTCAGTTATATTACCTATTATAGGAATACTCGAATAAAACTGGAACAAGATCTACTGGTATCTGTATACTAAAAGGGAATAGGATATTTGATTTATTTATGCTGCTTTTACGATGCTGGATTTACAAGGCATGCATTATCTAGCAAAATTGCATAAACGCTTTTTTGAGCAATACAATCGAGTGCTTCCACTCGACGTTGATGCTTTGTTTCAAAACGTTTCTCTTTAAATGATAATGTATTGACTTTGTAAGTAATGTAACGTTGATGCTTGAAAAAAAGTAACATCATGATTATATCAATGTCACAATTATAAGGAGACCTCTTGTTGATAACAATATTATTTATTTTAGTTTTTAGTAATATGAAAAGGGTAAAGCTAGGTTGGGTGCACCCCATAATGTAGGTTTAAGATTAGTTTGCTGCTCGACGTTTAGTTTTGTTAACGACGAATATTTACAAATGAAAGTTGCCAACTCTAATTTGTTTCAACTTATTTTATTTTACTTCGTGTGTTAAACAAGTTCTTAAGACTCAGGCAAGTGTCTTGTTCAAGAATACCACACATAACGGTTGCGGAGGATCGAATCCACGGCCCTCGGATCCTTGGTCCGATGCTATACCACTATACAACGTTATTTACATATTGGTCTATCCAAGGACCTGATATCTCCCAAATCGTGTTAATTAACTCCAATGTAAAAGCAGTAAATTCTATGCCTATCCCACAATTTACAGCAAGTGAACGCTTACTGAACTGTGTCGTCATTCAACTTTTCAGTTGAAAAAACTGACCAATCGACGTGCTTAAATGTGGCATCCACAACTTTGCTTTTTAACGGACGTAATCGGGAGAGCTGGGTCCATTCTATTGACATATACTGCGTTTCAAGGCGGTCGCCATTTATGTAATTTCTTCTGTATGCTTGTAGTGTGTTTACCGAACCTTTGATTTGTCTGTGTATTGAATGTGACTTTCATACCTCATTGTCTACAGTTGTATCCTGAAATTTCAATATAGTATGTAGCTCAGTTGAAGGGCATCGAGATTCAAATGTGGGTCGTGGGTTTGATCCTCCTCCTGGACTATGGTTGTCATTTAACAATACACTTTAGGATCAATGTGTTGCTATGTACGTGTATATATATATGTTGTTGTTGTATGGTGTTTAGCGTCGCCTTTAACAATTTTTCAGTTATATCGCGACGGTGTCTATTTGAGACAGTATTCTGAGCGCGCTGTCACACTAGGGTATCATGCCGCAGACACATGGTATAATACTCCACCAATCACACTACACTGACAACGGGCCGACCAGACCTAGAACTGTCCTCTAAATGCTGAGCGTCAAGACAAGAAACTTCATGTACCATTTTTAAAGTCTTTGGTATGACCCGGTCGGGAATCGAACCAACGACCTTCCGCATGCGAGGCGGGCGCTCTACCTGCATGTATATATATGTCAAAT
This sequence comes from Panopea generosa, assembly GCA_029582155.1. Classification (NCBI taxonomy): domain Eukaryota; kingdom Metazoa; phylum Mollusca; class Bivalvia; order Adapedonta; family Hiatellidae; genus Panopea; species Panopea generosa. The sequence continues at coordinate 18,611,284 of CM055911.1, read as the reverse complement.
GAGAAATAAATAATCACATGCTTAGTATTGATTCTATCCAGGAAGACTTCGAGTGTGATTTGTCTTAAATTCAAAAACTTACTTCACAGTCGACGAAAAATGGATTAGTTTAATAATGTGCTGCCGAGTTCAGTTTAGGACGTAACGTTTTTTCGATCCTAAAATTGAATTTGACAATAAACTGATATATTACGTTTTTATGTCATAGATGCATGTAGCAATAAAATTTATAAGATCTCACACATTTACCTATTCTTATTACGTCATAACTTTATGCGATCTCAAACCGTATCATTATTTCACGGAACAGTTTATTAGTACATTCTCTGTTATTTGAAAAAAAATCACTTTTACTTCACAGTAAATACTTTTGTAATTAAAACATCGCATTACACGTCTGAAATTTCGATGACAAAAGCAAATCATCGCCATTAACATCATCAGCGACTAAACTGATAATAGGATAATTGATGTATTTAATGACTGTCCTATCTTGTCATCAAGAAAGACTTTCAAAGACTTGAGGACACAAAACTAGTATCTTAGACCAAAATGAAAAAGGCATAACACGCTTATACCGTTTTTAGATATTTCTTGCCGGGCCTGATTAGCACAGTCGGTTACGCGTCTGACTATCAATCCAGAGGTCGTGAGTTCGAACCCCTGCCTAGAAACAACCTACGTGATGATTGATATACGACATTGTGTCTAATTATCATTCGTCTCTCACCGCTGATTCAAGTGGGAAAGTTATCAGTTACTTGTGGAGATGGGGTGTGATCGAGTTCTGGTTAACCTTTCAGAATCCCAGGAATAGGTTGTTAGGTTATCTGATCGTCTGATAGCCCTCGATGACATAAACTGACGCTAAATATTTAATCAATAAATCAGATAGGATTTCTGATAACAAATCGAACATTCCATCCTATAACAAAGTAAACTTGTGTTATATCCAAGAGGAGCATTAGATATGTACCAGAACAGCTAATACTTCAATAACAGCAGACTCTCTGCATGACTCATTATATTTACATGTCCACTACAATCAATCAAAATCAATGGGTTTTTAATGGGGTTTTACGCCATTTTCACCACATTTCAGGTTATACTGAATATATGGCTTGTCCAGTTTTATTTGTTGAGTAAGGTCTCAGCCTGAATCTTAGAATAAATACTTAGCATTACTTAGCATCAGACTTATATCTGCAGGAAATTAATAAGATTATTGTTAAATTGTATTTAACAAATATGTATTAACTTTATTTACTTCTCTGATAATCTTATGTTCATGTTTTCACTGTTGTACTATTTGTGTGGGCTATAAACACGCAAGTGCTGTTGTATGCCGAACACATTTATTTGTTGTTGTTGTTTGTTAAGTCTGAGTAGAATCACCGTCCTTCCGCAAATAACTGGCAAATTTTCTTACTTAAAGATTTTGGAGCTAGCGGGACTCGAATCTTCGGCCTTAGCGGTGAAAGTTAAGCGATTTGCATACGGAGCCTTATACCACTCTGCCACGGAGGACCCTCAGTCTAAATGATTTATATAAATTAACTGCATTTTCCCCCAAAGAAAACATTGCAGCTGGGAGGAGTTGCATAGGACCAGTTTGTATTTCATTGGTTGTGCATGCTCTTGTTGACCGGTACGACGTCGTGATGCAACATTTATGTCACAAACTAGCAAAAGGGTCTGGCTACAAGTTACAACAAAATTAATTAAGGCATTTTCCGACAAAAGGGTATCGTACAGTTACTGATCAAGATAAATTACAATGCATTTGACATATTTGAAGTAATAACATTTGTTAGAAATATTTGAGGTAAGAAATTAAGGAAAGATAGACAATCAACGGAAGGCTCTAAAATCTGGCACACGTATATGCATAACAAGTTACGCATTAATTATCAAATCATTTGATGTCATTTAAACGTCTCACAACACAGTTACGCCCCTTTTTCTCCACATGATTCTTACGCTTAAAACAGGCCTATGTAATTTGGTTTTGAAATATTTCCAAAATGGTATAGTAGTTATGATTTCTTGCTGCAGATGAGTAGAGCAAAGTTCTGTATAGCATATACTGCAATAAGACATCATTTGTGTAATAAATGACTTTTATAGGATTTCAACATATGCATGTATTTATGAGCATTTGAGGACTTCTTTTTTTTCCAAAAATCTCAAGGTGTCACTGCACCCTCTTTTTGAAAAAATCCATTCTAGTCAACCTACAAGTTATTGTGCATTGTATGTTTGTTTATATTCCTACTATGGAAAAAAAATTCTAAATAGAATTCATTTTTATTATGGAAATCCTAGACTTTATTTTATATAGAACAAAGAACAAAATTAAAAGGAAGTGAAACCTTCACTATAAACGTACTAGCTGTACACAATCGATGTTATAGATATACATTAATATCCTCGTGCTTTTATGTTTGGCGTTTACTATGCAACGGTTTGGTGACATTTCTCTCACAAGACGCAGTCGATTGGGATTAGCTAAGAGGAATGCCACCAAACCATGATATAAGCTACGCGGTACATAAAGACACCAGACTATCAATAACAATGTTGTTATCTAATACACGTTTGTATAAAACGTTTTTATATAAAAATTTTTGTATGAAATTAGTTTGTTTGTTTTGTGTGATTTACTCGTGTTTTTCACGTTTTCCTAAATCCATATTTTCCCCAGTCAATAAAGCATGCGATATATTCTTCCAACTTTTTTTAAACAGCAATCAATTTGATTGGCGGGAGGTGCGTGACACTATCATGGCAATAAGTTTATAGAACGGACCCAGCTTTCCCGATTCGGTCTGTTTAATAGCAATGATGGAAAGAACACATTTTAGCACGTTGATTCGTCAGTTTCGTCAACTGAATATTGAATGACATCACAGTTTAGTAAGCGTTCAATTGTTATAAATTATGGAATAGGCATAGAATTCCCTTCTTTCATTGGGGATTACATACATGCAATAGACCTAATTCTGAGATATCAGGTTCTTGACCTATATCATGAAAATTATACCATTGGTTAACATCGCTTAAGTTTCGATTCATATAAAATAAATTATATCACACTGCAAAGATTTGTCCATACGGTTTCACCTGGCACTCAATAATGGCAATGTGTCTGGGCGTTTAAAAGCATTCTACGTGCAGCTATTCGTGAGTGCGCCCGGGCATGATACCGATTAAATGATGTATTGGTCCTACTCCCTCTCCACGCGCTCATCCTATCCTGCTGTGACGTTGGAACAATATATGAAGTGAGGTTTAAAACATATGACGTAGTATATTTTATTTTACGTTAAAAAGCAATCGTGGTAAAATTTGATAATACTTTAAATTTAAGAAATATTCAGTGTCTTTGGTATGCAAGAAATATAATCTTACATGGCTTTTCGGTTCAGACAGTTGCTTACTCCCTTACGATAACAGTTTTTTATCCGATCGTCTAACCCATGTTAGATACTTAGTCATAGTTCAATGCATTTTTACACAACTGGATGAGCAAATAAGCATTGAGGAAGAATACATTGAAAAAAACGAGCACGCACATTGTAGTATAGTAAATCCACTGATAACAAATGAACTGACGCAAGAGTGACTATCGCTCCGCCCACTGGCCACATGGTGTTGTGACGATGTATTACTGTGTAGTGTTTGCCTAGAGACGGTTCGCTTGCCTAAGGAAAATGGCAGTTTGGCAACCAATATTAATCAGCGATTTGGAATATCGACTTGTTTGAATGACAGTTCACGTCAGGGTAATAATGAAATAAAATAAAATGTAATAAAAATCCTACGATCGTTTAACACATTTCATAGAGAGACACTGCTTTAATAGTTACTGTTCATAATCTCTTTACACCAACAAACATTTATTCGTTATCCAACATTGTGTCGCCACACGCTCTTATAATCCGAAGCGGATCACTGCGATCACACATTTTTAAAAGCAATTTGTAATTTTCTTCTGGTATGTGTTTTTCTGCTAGATAATTATTTCCAAAACTTGTGAAGACAATAGAGATACAAATCCTCTTATGAAAGGTTGTCTCAGAGAGTTAACTATGATAAATATACCCAAACGTGTGAGATAAGGACATTGACTGCGTTTCACAAAATAACTTTTAAAAATCGGCGTAAGCCAATTTGACTTTTTTTCGTGGAATGTTTAAATTTTGATTGACGTTCAAACTGATTGTATTTCCAGAACAAATATTATTCTCTGCATGCTTTGAGCCAAATTTGGATTCATTTGGATGAATATTTGTTGGTTTACTTTTACGTTGATTTTTGTCGTAAGTTTTTTGGGAAACACAGTCCATACCCTATATCAATTATACTGGACTTAATTCAAATTGGTATGTGGACATACACATTGAAAATACTTTACAGAAAATGAATTTTAAAATTTGTTATAAAAAGCATTTTAAATACTAGTTTTCTTTTATTTTAGTAATACTTTGATTATCAAGTCAACAAATACGCACATTTTGATGGCTAAACTTATATCGGTGATTTAGAACTTCGAAAAAAAATTAAAATTTAGAAATAATTAAACTGAACATTTATTTTTGAAACATGCGTCTATTTTTGAAAATACAAATTATATATATATATATATATATATATATATATATTTAGTTTTTTATTACATTACTCATAAAGTATCAAACTGTTCCAAACTTAATTTTATAAACCATCTGCCATATACCATAAGAATGTCACACATATGGGAAATAAATCAAATGGTCCTTAACGTCTCACTACACAGTTACGCCCCTTTTTGTTATCACGGTAGCAAGATTCTTACGCTTAATATAAAGTCCTATTAATTTGGTTTTGAAATATTTTCAAAATGATTCACAGTGGTTGTGATTTTTAGCTACAGGTGAGTAGAGCAAAAGCTTGCATAGCAAATACTGCAATAATATACCACTGGTGTTAAAAAGTGACTTTTATAGGATTTCAACATATGCATGTATTTATTAGTATTTTAAGACTTCTTTTAAAAAAACTTAGAGTGTCACTGCACACTCTCTAAAAAAACAAGCTCGTTAACCTACAAGTTATTGTGAATTTTTAGGTGAGTTTTCAATCCTGCTTTGAAAAAAAACCATTCTATGTGGAATTTATATTTTACCGTGGAAATCCTAGACATTATTTTATATAGAACAAATAACACAATTCAACTGTGTAGCAAGACTTTATTTTGTTTTGTGGTGTTAAATAATGCAGGAATAAGTGCTCATATAGTATTTGACATTAAGACACCAACACAGGCATACTTTTGATTTATTTCAACTTGACTAGTACTTCGACATGAATTGATTTCCTGTATGGTGAATAATATTTCCATTGAAGATTGTTGATCGCTCAATTGTCTTGTAATAAATAAGATTACGCTGAAATATCTGCTGCCGTTTTAATAGATTACACTGGGATATCTGCTGGCGTTCTCATATATTTCACTTTGATATCTGCTGACATTCTCTTAGATTACTGTGGTATATCTGTTGGCGGTCTCATAGATTTCATTGGTATATCTGCTGGTGTTCTCTTAGATTACCCTGGGATATTTTCTGGTGTTCTCTTAGATTACACTTGGATATCTGCTGGCATTCTCTTAGATTACTCTGGGATATCTGATGGTGATCTCTTATATCTGCTGACATTCTCTTAGATTTCTCTGGGATATCTGCTGGTGTTCTCCTAGATTATACTTTGATATCAGCTGGCGTTCTCTTTGATTATGCATCTTTTTTAGCGTTTCCAGACTATTCTAAAGCCCTGGGAAATTAAACTTTACGCTAATCAAAATGAATTCTTTATGATGTGTCTTCGTGGATATTAGTTATGAAATTCGAGTTTTTAATTAAAACAAGGAACGTGGCGTGGCGCTTTTTTAACACGTTGCATGATATGTATGGTATCCAGTTTTCATAACTGTTAAAACGCACTTGTTTCACGGTATAGACGATTGTAACGTACGTAAGAATGAAAAAGACACGTCGTAAATAATAAATACTTAATTTTTCATTATCAACATTACTTTTTATTTGCTTTAAATTTATAGTACGACCCGTATTATGGAGTGTCAACTTTTAAACGTTGTTTCATAGAAATCGGAGTTTTGTTTATAAATCGTTTACTATTTCTCGATTGTGGGGCGATTTTTGACAAAATGTTTCTAATTAGCCTTCTAAGTCGGCATTAATTGTTCTTTATATTCTTAACCGTAATGTTTATTTATATAACGAAAAAAGAATATGTAAATATTTATTCAAGGTACATTCTTTAACATGAAATGCAACGGTTGAACAGATACTCTTTTCCTGTTGTTTTTTTGTCAACAAATCGTTTACAAGTCGATGCCTATAAAATGCTTTTGATCATTGTGCATAAGATCTGTAACACTAAAATATACCGAACGGTGCAGCTAGTCCGCCACGTGACTTTTATAGACCTCTTATTTTATGTATTTTCTCAAAAAGTATCAAAGCAATTTCCTTGAAATTTGGACCTGGCGTGCCTGAAACCAAAATAGATCGCTGATTGGATTATCTACTTGTTTGATTGACAACCGGCGATACGCTAATTGTGTTGATGGTCTAGTGATAGAGTCTTGGTAGTGTTTTCCAGTAAGATACTTTATGTCTTAGTACTGGTTCTACTGACGAAGGCTTAAAGTGTGAGTTGTCTATGTTGTAACTTGTTTCACAATCGAAGCAAAATAAATAAGTTTATTTTTTTACTGTAAAAAACAGCAAACAAAATCGATTACAATAATATGCAATAATGTGTTAAGCCTTATGAAAAACATATACAATTATGTGAGGCAAAACAATGATCAAAACTTACACCAGTATTACCTGTCTTCTTACAATTTTTTATTAAAAACTGATGAAGGTATTTATATAAAAATATATAATATACTTTTTTATTCTATTACTTATTGCATGTCTGATTTTTAAAAAATCAGCCATTTGTTGGATTACCTGGTTTTACAAAGTAATGAAGTGTAGTAGAATGAATAACTTTGTTTTCATCCGGGCTTTATGCCAAAGGCATATCGCTGCTTATTGCTGTTGTGATCAAGCTTTGCAGTGATGATTGCCGCTAAAATAATCACACGCGACAGGGACTACTTTTTATTCTTCAAATTCCATATTTTCATGTATTAATATAGGCAAGGTGTAAGAAATCAAACAATAAAAGTATATTACTTACATTGTATTATGCCATTCTTAAAAAAAAAAAGCATAAAATAAACTAAACGCTACAATAATATTAGTAAAAAACATGAAGGGGTATCCATATTTAGGCGGGGTTAAGTCACTTTTACATTATTGGACGTTATTCTTACTTTTATTCACATGCTTATCACTCAATTGCGACGGAAAAAAACATTACAAAGAATGCCAACATTTCTCAAAATATTGTCATCGTGATACTTATGAACAGTTACTCGTGCATGACATCACCTTCGACTTTACAAAACGTAAATGACGTCATCAGTATTTAGAAGAGTCTTAATTGATTACGTATACCATTTCCTAGCTCTTTGTAATGGTTGATAATGGATATATAAGGATTCGAATTGACAAGATGATGACAAGAAATGTGAAAATTACCCCTTCTATACAATCTAAGCGTTACCTTCGCAACCATATATCCATTCATTTTATTACAATGTTTCCAATGTTTGGCCAAGTCAGCCTAAGATATACTTCTACTCCTGAATTTAATTTCAATTATATATTCGTTATTATAAAAAAATGTATTCATTTCCTCCATGAACGCTGGCTTTGTAATATTGAAATTTTTTGTATATATATATGCTTATACTGTTCATAATTTGAGAAATTAAGCATTTAATAATAGAGTTGACAAATATGGCTCACCCCTCGTCTTTATTTATTGTAATAAATACATTGTTAATATGTAGGCTCACAGAGTTAATGTTACGCCTCCGTTTTGTCTTTTTTTTCTTACTTGACAGATATATAAATAATGCAATTGTATATATTAGATCGTGTGTGTCAAGTCTTAGCAGTCAGGCATATCATCAGGTGACAACTGATAAATAAAGTGTCTCTTAATGAATCATATCACACAGTGATGTCTGTCAATTGTGTCTTGGTCGGTACAGTTTATACAATTAAATATGACAGTGATATTATCTTTAATAGGCTCAAGAGATATGAAAACGCAACACCAGTAGAGATATGAAAGCGTAACATCAGAAGAGATATGAAACACAACACCGGAAGAGATATTTAAGCGAAAAAGCAGAAAATATAAAAGCGCAACACTGGAAAAGTTATTAAAGCGTAACCCCGAAAGGATATGGAAGCGCAACACCAGAAGAACTATGAAAATGCAACATTTGAAGAGATATAAAAGCGCAACATATGTAGCACGAGTTTATATATCCGTAGCCCACAGTACTTTTTATTTGTTGATGTTCTTGGTTGTTTTACTTGAACTGTTACTGGCAAATTTGCTACCTCCTGCACTCTTAACCCTGAGTTGCGTGTTCTTATCTTACACGTGTTATGTGTTCATAGCTCTCGGAGTGCACTTATGTTACAAGAGTAAACCAAATTCACATATCCAGTTATAGTTTTTTATGGCACTTTGTCCTCACAGATACTTGTACCTAAACAGATTTTGACTTTTAAAACAATCAATCATTACAGCATAAAAATTGAAAGAACACGTATATTTGTTATAAGCTATTTTTACAAAATTGCATCTCGTTCATGTTTTACCAATGCGCATTCTACCTTATGTGTAACATGATGTTCATGTAGTGCTTCATTTATTTAGGTGTTGTGTTTTAAATGGGGTTTAACTCCATTTTCAACACATTTCAGGTTAATATGGTGTATCCAGTTTTGCTGGTGGAGGAAGACCTCAAACTGAGTCAGACTGAGTAGAACCACCGTCCTTCCGCAAGTAACTGGAAACTTTCACACATAAAGTGTTTTGAGCGAACAGGACCCGAACCAACGACCTTAGCAGTGAGAGGTTAGTGATCATGAGACGGCGCCTCAGACCACTCAGTCACGGAGGACCCCATGTAGGTGTAAGCCCAACATTAATTGTTTTATCTAAAGCCCACCATTTATTGTTTTACTTTATTCTATAGTAAATAATAAAAGCTTGAAAGCTTGTTATTCACAGAGAACCCCGATCAAACAAGTGAAACTTACATACTACTTTTTGTCAACCTCTGCACTACCAAAATATGATGAGAAAAGTAGGGGTCATTTGTCTTATAAGAGATTGTTGTTCTGCTCAGTGTGTACACTGTTGACAAAGTGAAAGTATTTCATTGTATTTCATTGTTTTTTCTTCTAAATTCACAATTCAATGCTTTCATACTGTTCAAAATACATAAATAATGCCATTCAAAATGAGCATTAAAATATGTGAAATATATTTTTAAAGAAGAAGAAACAAGGAGTATCTATAACCGCCATTATACGATTACCCCAAAAAAGCACTTCGTTTTCCAATGGTTGTACCATGCGTTTAAACAGTATCAGTTCTCACTACACAATTGAATTTTGTACTTTGCAGACTAGTTGAGCAAGTTGTATAACCTCGGACTTTGGTTCGAAGTTTGCTATTGTCTGACAGGGTGGTAATGTCTGTTTTCGCATTGTGTTTGTGCCGTTTTGATGACTAAACGATACGTGTAACGTTGATCATATACTTTTTTGAATTTCAATCATTTCTTATTTAACGTTAGTAACTTGCCGTAATATAAGGCATTGTAGAAAGTGTTACAGTTTATATTTATTTATGCAGGGCGAAAAAAGGCTCAAAGCTTAATAACATATGAACACAACTACTCCAAATGATGATGTTTATCTCAAATAATTACATCTCAAATCGCATTAGAAAATAAATAAAAAATAGTCTCCCACAACCTGGGAAATCGAAAGAATAAACTTTATCACTTAACAATATTTAAACTGAAAAAACGTTATCATTTGGCACTAAAATACACTGGAATTGAAACTATGGCAACTATAATATAAGATAGCAACCTATTAAAAAACTTGGCATAGTACGAAGCCATTTTCTTTGATAAAGATATTTTCGCAGATTCAGTAATTACGAAGTAATGCTTTACATAATCTGTTTAATAGAAAATTTCTCAGATATTAAAGATATTTTAATGTAGTAGTAGAAAAAATTGTAGTAATATTAACACAAGTAGTAGTAGTAGTTGTTGTAGTTGTCGTAGTAGTATTAGTAGTAGTAAAAGTAGTAGTAGTTGTAGCATAAGTGTAGTAGTAGTAGTAGTAGTAGTAGTAGTAGTAGAAGTAGTAAAAGCAGTAGTAGAAGAAGTAATAGTAGTAATACTGAGGAGCAGTGGAAACAATTTGAGAAATACATTTATCAGCATAGTTATTTTGTATAGCTTTTCTATAAAAACGGTTACCTTGCTTTGACAGCAATACCATTGATGTAAAATTTAATATTTTAGTAATTGGGTGGGTGAAAACAGGTCTGGTTGGTTTCAAACTGACACGTGATATTGTTTATTTAAGACAAATCAGAGATGGATGTCAGACTCCTCCTAGGCGTGTTTCATTTGTGTAGACTAAATCTAAAACCGATTGTATGCTGTTACTAAGGGCGTAGACATTAAATCAAAACAGCACAGATGAGTTAAAAGTAGCCTCTATATGTATATAGAATAGGCCATAGTAGATTAATTGCTAGATTATCATCCCCGCCCGTCCCCTAAGTTTCATGCCACCCCGACCCTTTTTAAAATAAAAAAAAACAAATAAAAAGAAATTGTGTTTCTTTTATTATAAATCACAAATTTAAAAAAAACTCAAAAATAAAATCACCCCGCCCTCCCCGTGTTTAAGAAAATTTTGGATGACAATCTAGCAATTAATTTATAATGGCCATATGTATGTTTTATTGGCGGAGATACTAACAGATGTATCTGAGTTGAATCTCCTCCCTCAAGTAAGAAACTGGCAATCTGTTTTGTTTTTATAAAAGGCTAAGACCAAGCTTGTGTCTGTCTAAAGAGGCCATCCCAGGGGTTTTGGAGATCTGGGGAACGTGGCCAATTATTTTATAGATCTGTGGAACATTGTCCATTTCTTTCAGGGATCCAGCGATCAAAGTCCTATTTTTAGAGATCTGAGGGAAATATTTTTAGGGAACTATGGCAAATACTTTTGGGTATCTGGGGAACAATGACCATTACTTTAAGAGAGCCAGGGAACAGGGACCCCTGCTGAGAACCCCTCTCTAAAGTCGGTAAAATACATTTCTTCCATAAAAGTATATATATATAGGTTAGAAGCTGGTGTAGAAAAAAAAACATGTAACTTCTTACCGGCATATATGTTGATCTAATATCTCGTTCCTGGAGCGATTTCGTCGCTGAGAAAGTAAGTCAACGTCTACCGACGCTCATGACATTGTATGTAAAATGGAATGTTCTATTTTGAAAATGTCTAAGCGATTTTATTGGCTGAAGAAGTAGGACAACGTTTACCGACGATCATGACATTGTATGTAAAATGGAATGTTCTATTTTGAAAATGTCTTAGCGATTTTATTGACAGAGAAAGTAAGACAACGTCTACCGACGGTCATGACATTGTATGTAAAATGGAATGTTCTATTTTGAAAATGCATTAGCGATTTTATTGGCAGAGTAAGTAGGACAACGTCTACTGATGGTCATAATATTCTATGTAGTATGAAATAAATATGTTTTCTATTTTGAAGGAAACGCAGCCGTGTTGAGTTAGCAAACAGGAACATCACCAAAGCATTGTATAATTTACGCTATACATGAGACACATCATCATCAATGACAATGACATCATCAATGACATATCGTTTTAACTTATTACACTTTTTGTAAAGAATACTTAGTTCATTTTTGTGTGTGTCACTATTTTCGTGATTGTGGGATCGTTGTTAAATAATTTTGAGACCTTCATTATGTAGAAAAGAACCACACATAGATGTTTTTAAAACTAAACTATTAAATACAATATTAACTAAATATACAATGTCATGTAATTATGATATTTCTTAAAATAAATCCGATAAAATAATGACTGATATTGGCAAACACTTTAATGTCTTTAATGTTCTATAATCCTAAATAGTTCTTCAATGTATTTCCCTCTTCTTATATGGCACAAGTCCTGGGCAAACCCTTCGGCATCAATATGTTTTGGTACCTGCACGTACCTGCCGATATCATAACCCCTAGAAATGATATAACAATCATATGGTCGTCATCCCATTTCACACAGATCTAATATTTAACGACTTATTGAACTATTAATACTGTAAACATATCAATACAGAATAACTTTGCCATTACACTTGTAAATCATAAATCAATCTGTAATGATAGTAATCTTATCTTCAAAACATCAACTATAATAAGAAAGTTCAAACATGCATATTCGAAACAATGAAACATTTACAAAATACATATTACTAATAGTTTTGTTTCTTATTCCTTGTATATAGTTATAAGACCCCATCACACAGCCTTCCGATCAACCCGCTTTTAAGCCTAGCACATAGTTATTTAATCACCGCACACCTTCTTAACTTCAGCACACAACTAAAACGTTCATTACACATCTATTTATCAAATATATATGGCACACATCCTCGCATCTTTACTCTCAGACAGTCAAGCTCACTCGGCTCTCTATCCCTCCTCCAACACACTCCTTTCAAATCACTTCATATGTCAGATGCACACGTACACATTTGATATATGAGCTTTATCAATCTCAAACCAATAAACACATAATTAAGATGATGTGAAAGATGAACAATGACTTGTCTGTTTCCCCAATTAGATGTCATAAGTGTGGTATTTCAATTAGAAAGTAGTTGTTTCAAATCACTTAGTTACTTTAGATAATCTGCAGCTGCAGTACTGTAATATTTCTTCTGATCAGCTAGACATTATACTTGAAATAGTTATGTTTCGTGACAGTGCTTTTCCCCTCATTTTCACATTTCCGGTAGTCTATATTTTCCCAATCGTTAAACATGTAACATATTCTCTCAACTTTGTTTGAAAATGTGGGATAACAGACACTCAAACCGGGTGGTTTCAATTAAAATAATTTTATTCACATGTTTATATATTTCTATTATAAGTTCAAAGTCACAAAGCTAACATTTTACTCATTAATGTTCGTCTTAAAGCAACCTACTCTATTAACTGACATGTTAACCTAACCTTACCTAACTGAGCAAAACTTTTATCCTCCCAAAGAGGCCTCAAGCTATTTTCTATTGTTCATACTATAGGATCAAGTAAGATCAGCTACCATCATTAAGGCAAGGAATCTGATTGGTTGAAAAATGTATACATATGTTCAGGGCATATAATTAATAATAAGCTAATGTCTGGTTTGGCGAAAATATCGAACTGACAAGGTTATTATGCTTGTGTTAATAAATAATTAAATTTATGTTTCTGTGACTGACTTAATTCATTTTTGTATGAAATAATTATAAATAATAAATAACTAATGCTTATTGTAGGGGTACCTAACAAAAAAAACCCCACATTTTACCCTATTTTTTACATAATCATTTGTGTCTAGGATATTACTTTAATATGATATCTAATATGACATTACGCAAGCGGTAGTGGTGTACCTCTATTACGATATCGCTTTAGAAATGCGCCACTTTCTGCCACGGTAATATGACGCAAGCATGGATATTGTATAATATATAGATATGACGTGCGAAATATACTAGCACAAATCTTTCTTAATTACGTGTTTTTCAACTTTATTCGAATTTCATCACTTTAAAACACATTTAACAAATAAACTACCGTCGACATATATGACTCGAATAAAAAGAAGGCAGATCTGGGATAAAAATAAACTCAATATTCATCAACATGCATTATAAAGGGAAGTCATCAGAATTGTTTAAACATTTAAAATTTGCTTAAAACATTTTTGCTAATGTATCATGCCTTTATATACTCACTGATCCCATATTGCCAAAATGATTCCAATTAAACATGCTGAACTAATATATTGAAATAGATTTTTTAAAATAGGGATAATCGCTAAGGTTAGATTAAATTAGGTATCCTGCTTCAAAGTGTAACATGTGGTGTCTATCTTTAGAATGGGGATTTGGTTTCAAGTTTACCGCTTTAATTTAAATATCGCTTTTGTCACGTGTTTTTTTTTTAATTATTTGTGGTTTTGACATACCAAACAATTCACATTTTATCTATCAATGATGATGACATGTTTTTTAACCATTTAACTAATTATTTTATTTTTTTTAGACATTAATAGCATTTTCCTGATATATTCCCGTTAAATGCGTTAAGTATATGTTTCATTTTAAAATCGATTTTCACGCTTATGATAAAACTGGAGTTCAATATATTATGCTTATAATGTTTTTACAAATGAATGAAACACACTATTTTGGTAAATCAATTACAAAACTAAATCCGGAATAACGTATTTAAATAGACATGCTTTATTCCATATGTATGGTTATATATTTATATATACACATACATATATATATATAGATAGATAGGTAGGTAGGTAGGTAGGTAGGTAGGTAGGTAGGTAGGTAGGTAGGTAGGTAGGTAGGTAGGTAGGGTGGGTGGGGTGGTGGTGGGTGGTGGGGGAAGGGAGGGAGGGAGGGAGGGAGGGAGGGAGGGAGGGAGGGAGGTAGGTAGGTAGGTAGGTAGGTAGGTAGAGAGAGAGAGAGAGAGAGAGAGAGAGAGAGAGATAGATAGATAGATAGATAGATAGATAGATAGATAGATAGATAGATAGCAAAAGAACATGGTTTATACATAAAAAAACGTTAGTGTGCCCATTCAGGTGGCGGTGAAATGGCAATATGATTTTTGATTGCCCATGTCATCCAATAAAGTTGCTTTAACAAAACAGATAATTCTTCTTCAAGTTTGACCTCTCTACAACTCCCATCTCGGTCAAGGAAGCGTTGAACATACGGTATTCCCATTTGTTTTTGTATACACGTTAATCCAAGTCCTCCTGCAAATGACCTCAACTGTACACCAACTCGCCAACCTCCAACAGAACCTGAAAGATAAGTGATATCAACTAACAACGGTACACTAACTCGCCAACCGCAAACGGGACCTGAAAGATAGATTATACCAACTGTACACCAATTGCCAACCTCCAACAGAACCTGAAATATAAATAATACCAACAGTACACCAACTCGCCAACTGCCGACAGAACATGAAAGATAAATGATATCAACTGTTAACCAACTCGCAAACCGCCAACAGGACCTGAAAAATGAATGATATCAACTGTACAATAACAAGCCAACCGCCAACATGACCAGAAAATAAATAAAATCTACTCTACACCAACTTGCCAACCTCCAACAGGCTATAAAAGATAAATGATATCAACTATAAACCAACCAACTCGCTAATCGCCAACAGGACCTGTAAGATAAATGATATCAACTGCACATCAACTCGCTTACCGCCAAAAGAACCTAAAAGATAAATGATATCAACTGTAAACCAACACGCTAATCGCCAAAATGACCTGAAAGAAAAGTATATCAATGGTAACCCAACCAGCCAACCGCCAACAGGCTCTGAAAGATTATGATATCACCTGTACACCAACTTGCAAGCCACCAAGATGATTGAACGAAAAGAAAATTAACTGGACATCAACTCGCCAAACACCACCAGGACCTGAAAGAAAAGTATATCAACTGTACACCAACTCGCCAGCCGCCAACAGGACCTGAAAGAAAAGTATATCAACTGTACACTAACTCTCCAACCGTCAACATAACCTGAAAGAAGAGTATATCAACTGTACACCAACTCTCCAACCGCCAACAGATCCTGAATGTTAAATCATATCAACTGTACACCATCTCGCCAACCGCCAACAGAACCTAACTAAAATCATATCAACTGTACACCAGCACACCGACCGTACACAGGAGAGAAAGATGATATCAACTGTACACCAACTCGCTAACCGCGAACAGGACCTGGAATATAAATGATATCAAATGTATACTAAAATCGCCAACAAGACCTGAAAGACAAACGATATCAACTGTACACCAACTAGCTAACCGCCAATAGGACCTAAAAGATAAACGATGTCAACTGTACACCAACTCGCTAACCGCTAACAGGACCTGAAAATAAACGATATAAAATGTATACTAAACTCGGCAACCGCCATCAAGACCTGAAAGATAACGATATCAACTGTACACCAACTCGCAGCCGCCTCTGGACCTGAAAAATAAACGATATCAACTGTACACCAACTCTCTAACCGTTAACAGGACCTGAAAGATAAACGATATCAACTGTACACCAACTCGCTAACCGCGAACAGGATCTGAAATATAAATGATATCAAATGTATATTAAAATCGCCAACAGGACCTGAAGGACAAACGATATCAACTGTACACCAACTAGCTAACCGCCAATAGGACCTGAAAGATAAACGATTTAAGCTGTACACCAACTCGCTAACAGCCAACAGGACCTGAAAGATAAACGATATAAAATGTATACTAAACTCGGCAACCGCCATTAAGACCTGAAAGATAACGATATCAACTGTACACCAACTCGCCAGCCGCCTCTGGACCTGCAAAATAAACGATTACAACTGTACACCAACTCTCTAACCGCTATCAGGACATGAAAGATAAACGATATCGACTGTACACCAACTCGCTTACCGCGAACAGGACCTGAAAGATAAACGATATCAACTGTACACCAACTCGCCAACCGCCAACAAGACCTGAAAGATAAACAATATCAACTGTACACCAACTCGCCAACCGCCAACAACACCTGAAAGATAAATGATATCAACTGTACACCAACTCATCAACCGACATCAAATATATAAACAATATTACCCCGTCCTCTACCCCACACCCCCACATTGTGGACAGTTGAGCAAGTTTGCACATGAATGTATTGATTGGGATGATACATATGAGTGTTGATAAACCAGGAGGAACACATGCTTAATACGACATAAAATATAAAGGCAATATTACTCACCCAAAGCATAGTGTACAAATGAGCAAGGTTTGCACATGAATGTTGTGATTGGCATGTTGCATATCATGTTGGACAATCCGGGCGGAATACTCCAGTGATATTCGGCACATATCATAATGAAAGCATCCATCGTTTTCATGACTTCGTTAACCTCTTTTATGTTTTCAGGTACCACCGCTGGATTGTTTATCCAATTTAAGAGTTGTTGGGACTGCGGAAGATCTATGTTTAGAGGATCTGTTTTGAATATGAACAGCTTTAATTTAGAATTAATAAATCATGTATCATTGTGTATCGTCATGGAAAAAAAAGCTAGGTGACACAGCATCAGTACACTGGTTGTTTATGTGAGGAGTATTGGTATTGTAAATTTGGGTTAAAGAATCAAGGTTAAACAGACGCGAGTTTGATAAAACAATTTGAACTGAACATGTATTTTACAATTTTTTCAAGAACACATATTTAAGAATTGTAATTTGGATATTTAAGATTAGATACTGTTACAATGCATTGGTCATTTAGAAAAATTAGCACACGGCAATGTCCTTTAAAACACATTTTGTATACATTTGGGCGCATTAATATCATAATACCTTAAACACATCACAGTGAATTCCTGGAAAAGCTTTTTTTTTCATTATGAACATTAATGTTATAAACTTAATATTTTTTGACAATTATAACTATCATTAAGTTAAATTCAAAATTACAGCTTAAAAAAATCGTTAAATACTGAGATAAATGGAATTAAAGTATTAAAAAAAACACCTTGTCCAATTGGAATTTTTATATTCCAATTGGCATTAGTTTCCAATGGGAAATAACGATTTCCAAGCGGTCAATTCCAATTGGAAACACAAGTTTCCAATGGGAAGGTAAAGGGTCCAATAGGAAATTCTATTTATATATTCTATAAATAGAATCGTCCTATTGGAATGTAAACAATTGACCGCTTGGAAATCGTTATTTCCCATTGGAAACTAATGCCAATTGGAATATAACAATTCCAATTGGACAAGGTGTTTTTTTTTTACTACTTTAATTCTATTTATCTCAGTAGAGCAGGAGCGTGTGTATGTGTGTGAGTGAATGTGGGCATTCGATTGTGTGTGAGTGCAGCGTTTGAAAGTCCGTCAGTGTGAGTGAAGGGTACGTGTTTTGGAACAATTCTATATGCAGCATGCGCGTGATTGCATGTGCGTGCATACAAGTGCATTAAAACAAGAAGTAGTAGTGAAAATAACAAACACAAACAGAAAATTTATACTTGTGCGTGAGTGTAGTGTACACAGTGGCAGAAATAACAATAGCAGCAGTAACATCTGCAACAGCAGTAGTAGTAGTAGTAGTAGCAGTAGACATGTAGTTGTAGAAGTAGTAGTAGTGGTAGTAGTAGCAGCAGTTGTTTTAGTAGTAGTAGTAGTTGTAGTAGTCGTAGTTACAGTGGTGGTGTAGGTAGTGGTTATAGTAGTAGAAGTAGTAGCGATGGTGGTAATGGTGGAAGTAGTAGTAGTGTAAGTGGAAGTAAGAGTAGTAGTAGTAGTAGTAGTGACGGTGGTGAGTGTAGTAGCAGTGGAAGTGGTAGTACGAGTAGTAGTAGTGACGTTGGTGATGGTAGTAGTAGTAGTAGCGGTAGTGGTAGTACGAAAAGTAGTAGTAGTAGTGACGGTGGTGATGGTAGTAGTAGTAGTAGTAGTGGTCGTCGTGGTAGAAGTAATAGTAGTAGTGATAGTGGAAGTGGTAGTGGTAGTGGTAATAGAGAAGTATTAACAGCAGCAGCAGCAGCAGTAGTACTACTACTAGTAGTAGTAGTAGTAGTAGTAGTTAAAGTCGTAGTAGTATTAACAACAGCAGCAGCAGCAGAAGTACTAGTAGGAGTATTAACAGCAGCAACAGCAGCAACAGCAGAGTAGTAGTAGTAGTAGTAGTAGAAGTAGTATTAACAGCAGCAGCAGCAGTGGTAATAGTAGTAGTAGTAAAAGTAGTAGTACTATTAACAGCAGCAGCAGCACCACAAGCAGCAGCAGCAGTAGAAGTTATAGTAGTAGTAGTAGAAGTAGTAATAATAACAGCAGCAGCAGCAGCAGTGGTAGTAATATTAATAGCAGCAGCAAAGTAGCAATATTAATAGTAGTAATAGTAGTATTAACAGCAGCAGCAGCAGTAAAAGTAGTAGTAGTAGTATTAACAGTAGCAGCAGCAGCAGTAGTAGTATAAGTAGTAAAAGAAGTAGTAACAGAAGCAGCAGCGGCAGCAGTTATACAAGTAGTAGTAGTAGTAGTATTAACAGCAGCAGCAGTAATTGCAGCGGTAGTAGTATTAACAGCAGCAGCAGCATCAGTAGAAGTTGTGTTAACAGCTTCAGCAGCAGCAGCAGTAGTAGTAATAGCAGTAGTAATTGTATTAACAGCAGCAGCAGCAGCAGCAGTAGTAATAGTAGTGCTAGTAGTAGAAGTAGTATTAACAGTATCAGCAGCAGTAGTAATAGTAGTAGTATTAACAACAGCAGCAACAGCAGCAGTAGTAGTAGCAGAAGTAGAAGTAGTAGTAACAGCAGCTGCAGCAGCAACAGTAGTAGTTGTAGTAGTAGAAGTAGTAGTGTTGGTGGTAGTAAAAGTAGTAGTAGTAGTAGTAGTAGTAATAGTAGTATTAGTAATAGAAGTAGTTGTGGTAGTAGTTGTAAAGTATGTTTACTTTCGTTGCCCCAAAATATTATAAATACCTATCTTTTCAGAAAGAAATGGCAAAAATGTTAATAAAGATTACATGCCGGATTACATGCCGGAACTGTATGTCTCAAAAACTTCGGACGCTATGGCGTCCTGCAGCGTGAGCTAATCAGTATTAGTGCGTTATTGTAATAGCAATGTTACCAATGACGTAGTAATCTTTGCGGGTGGGGTCATAAAAACGACAAAGACCATCAGTCTTTAATTTAAAGAACACGATCGTTTCTGTAAAGTATTGATGTTTACCGAAGCATTAGTCGAATAGGTAATTTAATATATACAAGTTATATTTAAAAAACTGTAAAAAGAACAAGAGAGATACAATCTTATTCAGATAGAAGTAATATCAATAGAAGCTTAATATAAAAAAAACATTGTTATATGTATCAGTACAACAATATTTTTATGTTGTTTTTTTGTTAGTTTTTTTTTGCTATATTTATCATTACAAACCGGGCCCGATTAGCTCAGTCGGTTACGCGTCTGATTATCAATCCAGGGGTCGTGAGTTCGAATCCCCGCCCGGCAACATCTCCGTGATGATTGATATACATGGTGTCTCATTATCATTCGTCTCTCACCACTGATTCAAGTGGGAAAGTTATCAGTTACTTGCGGAGATGGGGTGTGCTCGAGTACTGGTTAATCCAAGGAATAGTGGTTAGGTTAACTGATTGTCTGTAA
>CM055911.1:18555719-18585719 GCA_029582155.1 Panopea generosa | reverse complement strand
CAACATCCTTACTTGACTATAGATTTTTCTTACTGGGCACTAGATTTTCTAATCTATATTAACTCAACATCATTACACGAGACTTAATTTTCTTTTTTAACACTATATTGTCATACGCGACACTAAATTTTCTCAATCAATACACAACATCTTTACTTGACTATAGATTTTTCTTACTGGGCAATATATTTTCTAATCTATCTATGCTCAACATCCTTACACAATATTCAAATTCTTTATTTGACGCTTTATTTTCATACACAACTCTACATTTTCTCACTCAAATCACAACACCTATACTAGGAACTAGATTTTCTCCTCTATATTTAATCAACATCATAACACGACATTCAAATTCCTTCTTTGACACTATAATTTCCTTCGCGACACTAGATTTTCTCATTCAATCTGCAAAATTCTTACTCGACTATATATATTTCTTAATAAGCACTAGATTTTCTAATCTATGTATACACAACATCCTTACATGACATTTGATTTCCTTGTTTGACCCTTTATTTTCATATGCGACACTTGATTTTCTCACTCGATACACATCTTTAATCAACGCTAGATTTTACTGAGCACTAGATTTTCTTATCTATATATACACAATATTTTAGTTGACATATGATTTTCTTACAAAACACTTAATTTTAAAACTTAAAATTAGTAAAGTTGTGAATTTCTGAAAGTTTATATATGTCAATATGACATCACACCTTCAAGTTGTCATATCAAACATAAATTACTCATCAAAAGCACTCGTATATTCCTGCAGCCTGTTAATCCTTATTTTAAGAATAGTTTCAATTTACTCATTGTTTATTTTTTATAGAAAATTATATTACCTATTAAAAAAACATAACGATTTGTATGTTGTCAAATTAACAACTAGATTTTTCGAAAGCGAGGCAAAATATTGTGAAACAAATACCTGGAATTAATCTTATATTTCTCTTAAAACACAATATATCTTTATATGTTTGTTGATGAATTAAGTATTAAACTTGCATTCTTAAAGGTAATAAAATAAAATAATTATATGTTTATTTAGGGTCCAGATAGTTTTGAACGCTACACGCGTAGAAACAATAAAAAATGTTGATTTTCGGAAATGGATACATTATGGAGGAACATTAAACTTTTTATCAATTTAAGCTAATTAAGATAACTTATCGGCGATTGAAAATATAGTATACCAAATGGTTATTGTGAAGAATTCATGTTGGTGTTTTTTATATCTTTCATGAATTAACGTTTTGAAAAGAACCATTTGATGCTGAAAAAAAATACATTGCTCGGAAATGAGTAAATTGTTGATGATTTCTTTTTTAATTAAACTTAATTTATTGGTAACTGTGCTATATGACCGATTGCAAATTTATTATATCAAATGAGTTTTGTCAGTTTTTCTTGTTTCTTTCTTGAGTATCGTTCTAGAATTAAAATTAAAAAAGGAACACATTGAGTATAAAACCGCACATTTTTCCATATTGTTAGATTTTAAACATTTTATTGGACGAACTATTTCTTCTTACCTTTAGCAATTCAAAGGTTAGATATAATAAAGCAAATCATTTAAATATCAATACATAACTTAAAATAACACCAGATAAAAAGCACTATTGTACACCCATAAAGCGTGGACTTTCCGTAGTGTGTGTGAATATAACGTGACACCGGCACTTTCCAATTAAATAACACCGATATCAATATTGGAACCCTCCAGTTGGAAAACGTTGGTTCCCATTGACCAATTCTAAAAATAGGTTTCTGATTCAATTTGGAAATTAAAAATTCCAATTGGAATTTTATCTTTCCAACTTGGACGAAACTACTTTCCAGTTGGAAAGCATGCATTTTGGGGGTCTTTAGATTATAATTGGGACATAAATCGGCAATTCATAATGCTTTTGGTTACCTTTTTGTGATCGCACAGTCATACTCTTCAAACTGCGATACTTTGTCAATAAAAATAACGAAAGATAAAAAAATGTTTTTGGAAAAGAGAGTTTTTCCAGAAATTCACTGTGTTGTGTTCTTAACTATTTATGATTATACATATACGTCCAAACCTAAAAAATGTCTTGCTAGGATTTGTTAAAATATTGAGATTGACAACACCAGCGCATTGATAGTAGATTATACGTGATCCTTATATAAACTAGAAACCTCTCGAAATAAACCTGCTCTACGTGCCCAAATTCATAACGTTTTATTTGTCTTCATTATTATGTATTTTATGCACACACAATTAGTATTCAAACTGTTTCTATCTTGTGATATAGCGCCTAACTTGCCTGTGAAATATATAGGGTTCGATTCACGACCGGGTTACAAAAAAACTTTAAAAATGCTACAAGAAGCTTTCTTGATTGACTTTCAGCATTTAGACGATAGTTCTAGGTCTGGTCAGCTCGGTGTCAGTATAGTGTGACTGGATGGTGTATCATACCATGGGTCTGCGGTATGATACCCCGATGTAGCATCGCTTATAATACTGTCTCTAGTAGACACATTCACGATATTACTGAAAAGTTGTTGATAGCGAGGCTAAACACCATACAATAACAACAATAACACCACCACCACCAACAACAACAACAACAAAACTGACTTTGTAAGCTAATGTGAATTACTGGTAATTGTATGATGTCACTTACCAAATACGAATACATCAGACTCTTTTTCCACTTCTAATTTGACAAAGTTAGCCACCGAATCACATAGTCTGTTTTCCCGCGTAGAACTGAGCAGAAGTCCAATTCTAAGTCGTTCAGTCATTATGGAATAATTGTAAAAAGTTAATCAAAATAATACAAACAATGCAACAAGTTATTACTTGGTTGTATTATTCTTGCTTTCATATATGTTCAATTAAGATCACAGCGTCATATATTTTCCATATGTGTTCAAATGAGATCACAGCGTATTCATAGCGTCACCGATCGAGTCAACAGCCAGATTTACTAACACTATTAGTTATTCAAGTCCTCACTTAGAAGCTATCAGTGAATAACCTACTGACAAACATGAATGAAAATATTACAGCTTGTACGTTTGATAAAAAGATAAACTAAGGAGATATATTATGTTAAATATTATGTTACATTAAAGATTCACAATTATTTTTATCCTTTCAAAACTAAACTATATTATTGTAATTGTGTCTTAATATATGTCATAATCTATGTTGTAAAAATAATGATCAATTAAACCAAAAGTTTAACAATTACATGTACCTGTATTATAGGCTTATCTTAAGTAAAGTTATATGTGAAAGGTTATCAGTAGGTAGTCTACTGACACAGACGTGCACGTTAGCGACGCTTGCTTTTCTATATGACAAACGTCTTGACAAGTTGTGCAGAATCTGAAAGTGAGATCTGATTTGCTGAAACAAACACACCTTTGCAATGGTTATGTTGAAATATTTTTTAAAAATATTTATTCGGACGAAAGTCATGGCAGTTATCTTGTGCAATATCTTTGCCATGGAAAATATCTAATAATATAAAAATAAGGAATATAGAAATAAACATCAAAACGATACCCTTTTGAAATACATTGGAAATCTTCGAGGCAGTCCGATTGTTTAATTTGAATCAACCAATCAATTTAAACGTTGTTCGATTATTGCTAAATATATTTTACTTTTATACAGGTCTTTTAGAAAAGTAAGCGTCGCATAAGATCAAGGTTAATGTATCCGTACATAGTATGTAAATATCAGAACGTGGATAAGATCAAGGCTAACGTATCCGTTCATAGTATGTTAATATCAGAACGTACATAAGATCAAGGCTAACGTATCCGTACATAGTATGTTAATATCAGAACGTGGATAAGATCAAGGCTAACGTATCCGTTCATAGTATGTTAATATCAGAACGTACATAAGATCAAGGCTAACGGATCCATATATAGAATGTAAATATCAGAACGTACATAAGATCAAGGCTAACATATCAGTATATAGCATGTAAATATCAGAACGTACATATTTTAAACATAGAAAAGGTAAGGATATATTATGTGAATGAAAACATAGACAAACACAGTTTAGAAGTTTCATTATTATTGAATAAAAATCGTATTACATTTATGTTGTTAATACATATTCTGAATATTGTTGTTACATTGTGTTTAGTTTCACTTTAAACAACTGTTCAGTCATATCGCGACAGTGTCTATTTGTGACTGTATCCTCAGCGCTGTCACACTGAAGTATCATGGTATGATACCCTAGTCATATCGCGACAGTGTCTATTTTAGACAGTATGCTCAGCGCTGCCACACTGAAGTATCATGGTATGATACTCAAGTCATATCGCGACAGTGTCTATTTGTGACAGTATGCTCAGCGCTTCCACACTGAAGTATCATGGTATGATACCCAAGTCATATCGCGACAGTGTCTATTTGTGACAGTATGCTCAGCGCTTCCACACTGAAGTATCATGGTATGATACCGTAGTCATATCGCGACAGTGTCTATTTGTGACAGTATGCTCAGCGCTGCCACACTGAAGTATCATGATATGATACCGTAGTCATATCGCGACGGTGTCTATTTGTGACAGTATGCTCAGCGCTTCCACACTGAAGTATCATGGTATGATACCGTAGTCATATCGCGACGGTGTCTATTTGTGACAGTATGCTCAGTGCTTCAAGCACTGAAGTATTATGGTATGATACCATAGTCATATCGCGACAGTGTCTATTTTAGACAGTATGCTCAGCGCTGCTAGACTGAAGTATCATGATATGATACCGTAGTCATATCGCGACAGTGTCTATTTTTGACTGTATGCTCAGCGCTGCCACACTGAAGTATCATGGTATGATACCGTAGTCATATCGCGACGGTGTCTATTTGTGACAGTATGCTCAGCGCTTCCACACTGAAGTATCATGATATGATACCGTAGTCATATCGCGACGGTGTCTATTTTAGACAGTTTGCTCAGTGCTTCCACACTGAAGTATCATGGTATGATACGGTAGTCATATCGTGATGGTGTCTATTTGAGACAGTATGCTCAGCGCTGCTAGACTGAAGTATCACGGTATGATACCGTAGTCATATCGCGACGGTGTCTATTTGTGACAGTATGCTCAGCGCTTCCACACTGAAGTATCATGGTATGATACCGGAGTCATATCGCGACGGTGTCTATTTTAGACAGTATGCTCAGTGCTTCCACACTGAAGTATCATGGTATGATACCGTAGTCATATCGCGACAGTGTCTATTTGAGACAGTATGCTCAGCGCTGCCACACTGAAGTTTGGAATGATACCCTAGTCATATCGCGACAGTGTCTATTTGAGACAGTATGCTGAGTGCTGCCACACTGAAGTATGATACCCTAGTCATATCGCGACAGTGCCTATTTGAGACAGTATGCTCAGCGCTGCCACACTGAAGTATCATGGAATGATACCGTAGTCATATCGCGACAGTGTCTATTTGAGACAGTATGCTCAGCGCTGCTACACTGAAGTATCATGATATGATACCATAGTCATATCGCGACAGTGTCTATTTGTGAATGTATGCTCAGCGCTGCCACACTGAAGTATCATGGTATGATACCGTAGTTACATCGCGACAGTGTCTATTTGTGACAGTATGCTCAGCGCTGCCACACTGAAATATGATACCCTAGTCATATCACGACAGTGTCTATTTGTGACTGTATGCTCAGCGCTGCCACACTGAAGTATCATGATATGATACCCTAGTCATATCGCGACAGTGTCTATTTGTGACAGTATGCTCAGCGCTGCCACAATGAAGTATCATGGTATGATACGGTAGTCATATCGCGATGGTGTCTATTTGTGACAGTATGCTCAGCGCTGCCACACTGACGTATCATGGTATGATACCGTTGTCATATCGCGACGGTGTCTATTTGTGACAGTATGCTCAGCGTTGCCACACTGAAGTATCATTGTATGATACCGTAGTCATATTGCGACCATGTCTATTTGTGACTGTATGCTCAGCGCTGCCACACTGAAGTATCATGGTATAATACCGTAGTCATATCACGACGGTGTCTATTTGTGACTGTTTGCTCAGCGCTGCAACACTGAAGTATCATGGTATGATACCCTAGTCATATCGCGACGGTGTCTATTTGTGACAGTATGCTCAGCGCTGCCAAACTGAAGTATCATGATATGATACCGTAGTCATATCGCGACAGTGTCTATTTGTGACTGTATGCTTAGCGCTGCCACACTGAAGTTTCATGGTATAATACCGTAGTCATATCGCGACGGTGTCTATTTGTGACAGTATGCTCAGCGCTGCCACACTGAAGTATCATGGTATGATACCGTAGTCATATCGCAACGGTGTCTATTTATGACTGTATGCTCAGCGCTTCCACACTGAAGTATCATGGTATGATACCGTGGTCATATCGCGACAGTGTCTATTTGTGACTGTATGCTCAGCGCTGCCACACTGAAGATCATGGTATGATACCGTAGTCATATCGTGACAGTGTCTATTTGTGACTGTATGCTCAGCGCTGCCTACCTGAAGTATCATGGTATGATACCGAAGTCATATCGCGACAGTGTCTATTTTATACAGTATGCTCAGTGCTTCCACACTGAAGTATCATGTTATGATACCGTAGTCATATCGCGACAGTGTCTATTTGAGATAGTATTTTCAGCACTGCCACACTGAAGTATCATGGTATGATACCCTAGTCATATCGCGACGGTGTCTATTTTAGACAGTATGCTCATCGCTGCCACTCTGAAGTATCATGGTATGATACTCTAGTCATATCGCGACGGTCTCTATTTGAGACAGTATGCTCAGCGCTGCTACACTGAAGTATCATGATATGATACCGTAGTCATATCGCGACGGTGTCTATTTGTGACAGTATGCTCAGCGCTACCACACTGAAGTATCATGGTATGATACCCTAGTCATATCGCGACAGTGTCTATTTGAGACAGTATTTTCAGCGCTGCCACACTGAAGTATCATGGTATGATACCCTAGTCATATTGCGATGGTGTCTATTTGAGACAGTATGCTCAGTGCTTCCACACTGAAGTATCATGGTATGATACCGTAGTCATATCGCGACAGTGTCTATTTGAGACAGTATGTTCAGCGCTGCCACACTGAAGTATCATGGTATGATACCCTAGTCATATCGCGACGGTGTCTATTTTAGACAGTATGCTCACTGCTGCCACACTGAAGTATCATGGTATGATACCTTAGTCATATCGCGACGGTGTCTATTTGAGACAGTATGCTCAGCGCTGCCACACTGAAGTATGGAATGATACCCTAGTTATATTGCGACAGTGTCTATTTGTGACAGTATGCTCAGCGCTGCTACACTGAAGTATCATGGTATGATACCGTAGTCATATCGCGACAGTGTCTATTTGTGACTGTATGCTCAGCGCTGCTACACTGAAGTATCATGATATCATACCGTAGTCATGTCGCGACAGAGTGTATTTGAGACAGTATGCTCAGCACTGCCACACTGAAGTATCATGGTATGATACGGTAGTCATATCGCGACAGTGTCTATTTGTGACTGTATGCTCAGCGCTGCCACACTGAAGTTTCATGATATGATACCGTAGTCATATCGCGACAGTGTCTATTTGTGACAGTATGCTCAGCGCTGCTACACTGAAGTATCATGATATGATACCGTAGTCATATCGCGACAGTGTCTATTTGAGACAGTATGCTCAGTGCTGCCACACTGAAGTATCATGATATGATACCCTAGTCATGTCGCGACAGTGTCTATTTGAGACATCATGCTCAGCGCTGCCACACTGAAGTATCATGGTATGATACGGTAGTCATATCGCGACAGTATCTATTTGTGACTGTATGCTCAGCGCTGCCACACTGAAGTTTCATGATATGATACCGTAGTCATATCGCGACAGTGTCTATTTGTGACAGTATGCTCAGCGCTTCCACACTGAAGTATCTTTGTATGATACCCAAGTCATATCATGACGGTGTCTATTTTAGACAGTATGCTCAGTGCTTCCACACTGAAGTATGATACCGTAGTCATATCACGACAGTGTCTATTTGAGACAGTATGCTCAGTGCTGCCATACTGAAGTAGCATGGTATGATACCATATAGTCACACTGTACTAACACGGGGTCTACCAGACATAGAACTATCGCCTATAAGCAAATCTAGGAAGATTCAAGTATCATTTTCAAGTATTTGGTATGACTCGGTCGAGAATCGAACCTACGACTATCCGCATGTGCGGCGAACGATAGACCACCGCTCCGATTCTTCATTACTATTACAAAAAATTCGTGTGACTTTCTTGTCTTGAATACAGGGATATTGTAAGTGCAATACAACATATGTAAGCGGTCACCTCTGTTAAGCGGTCACCTGTCTTAAGCAACCATGTTTTATATTTCCCATTTCTATGCTTTCAGAGTAAATTAACCTGTATTAAGCAACAACATGTCTTAAAATGCCACCTTTGCTCTTTCCCGTGTCAGGCTGGTTTTGTTATATAAAACAATTTATCAGATTTGATAAAAAAATCTATTAGAATGACAGATTACGTCCAAATATTAAAATTGAAACTAATAAATGGTTTACTGTAAAAACTAGTTCATGAAGAGAATATAAATATGTTTTTCATTGTACACGAATAAAAATTGCATTACATTGACCATAAATCAATAAATATACATTTTTTTCTATTCTTTGAAGCTACCACAAAAATTGAAAACTCACAGGCGGCAATAACGAGTATTATGGCATATCCAGTTTTACTGGTGGATGAAAACCTCAGACTGAGTAGAACAACCGTCCTTCCAAAAGTAACTGGCAAACTTTTTCATATTAAGTTTTTTGAGCGAGCGGGACTCGAACCTACGACCTTAGCGGCGAGAGGAAAATGATCTTTAGACGGCGCATTGGACTTCTCGGCCGCGGACTACTCCGTTTTGATGAGAAAAGATATCCTAATAACCGTGTTTGTTTTGTTTTGTTTTAAATTTTGATATTGTCACTCACAGTTTAGAAAAAAAGGCTAAACTATCCCGTGAAAGCTCAAACTTCGTAGAATAATAAATCACATTACATAATATGTTGTCTTAATATATGAGGAGTAACGAAGCACCACTCCATTAGCACAGGCTTTTGTTTCAGAAAAATACTGTATTCTCATCATGATATCGAAGAAACAGTAATAATGATATTTTCATTCATGCTAAACATATTTCATTGTTGATTTTTGTACACATGGAATAGCAAAAGGAATGAGCCACAAGTCATCTAATATTCAAATCGGCCCTTCCCAACAACAAATTATTTACATAAAACAATCAAAATGACAATAAAAAAACATTCAGGCCCGATTAGCTCAGTCGGTATCGTGTCTAATTATCAATTCGGGGGTCGTGAGTTCGAAGACCCGCCCGACAACAGTCTCCGTGATGATTAATATACGACATTGTGTCTCATAATCATTCATCTGTCATCGCTGGTTCAAGTGGGAAAGTTATCAGTTACTTGCGGAGATGGGTATATGTGTGCTCGAATACTGGTTAACCTTTCAGGATCCCAGAAAAAAAGTTGTTAGGTTAACGGGTCGTCTGTTAGCCCTCGATGGTACACCCCATCTTCGCAAGCAACTGATAACTTTCCCATTTGAATCAGTGGTGAGAGACGAATGATAAATAGACGCAGCGTAGTATATCAATCATCACGGAGATTGTGGCCGTGCGGAGAGTCGAACGACTGGTAGTCAGACGCGCTAACGATTGAGCTAATCTGGCCTGGCCTACACAATTGAACAATATATAAACATTAATTTTTGCATATACATGCATATGAATACTAAGTCTGTATATATAACCTCGGTGAAATATTCACATTGTTGAACCAAAGTTTAACAAGGTGATATGGATGGCATGACTCTACATATTTGGGGATAAAGTTAAAAGTTTACGTGCAGTTAATAGCTGCAAAAACATGTTTTGTTTTTTTTTCAAATTCGCTTTGATCAAACGAAAATAAATCATTTATTTTATTTTCAAAGCAAACTCAGGGAATTAAAGCGAACACAACATGGTATAAGATTGTCACTTACATTGCCGTTACATGTTTAACATATTATTTACAGTAAAGATGCGCAAAGCTACCTGTCAAACATCCTTTACATGTCATAATTAGAAGATCTGCAAAAGCTGATACCATGGAGGTATTATTCGCATACAGTTACCCTTGTCCTACAACGGCTATGAAAAATGTGAGCTTGAACATTGAAAATGCAGAACGAAGCTGTACGTATAAAAACTGACATCGGTTACACATACTTTTTTTTTTTAAACATTTCTTTAAAATAATTGACTGGCATTTACAAGCACGTTGAATGCACGTGGACTCCCTGCACACAGCACATGCACGTCATGACAGTGTCACAAAACTTATATCTATTAATAACCTGAATTCTGAAATAGGATGGGAAACTTCACTTAAGGAATATCTATTTCTGTGTACATGTGGACAAATAAAAAAGAAATTACAGCTCACTTTTTTCTCAATTGTCACCTTTACCAACATTAACGCTTACCACTCCTGACATCAGTCAGTGAGTTATGTACAGTTTCTTTAAATATACTTCTTTTTGGTGACACGCAACTCTCTTATGACAATAATGTTAAAATATTTGAAGCAGCTCACAGATAAATTTTTATCGACTAATCCCTTCTCCTGAATATGTAAGTACATCTGAAGAACTAATAAGGCTTTTAACATTTACCTGGTGAGGTCAGCCCGTCTCAAAATTTCGTCCATGCCGTTCAGAACTTGTTAAAAAAATGTAAATTATTATGTGAATTCACATAATGTTAACATAACTTTATTCATTTAAATCACTTTTCGTTCTTTTCTAATCATTCGCTTCATTTTCTTAGTTTCTTAAATAAATCAAATATATCCAGAACGAATATTCCTTTAAGTATGTTAAAACATTTTTATTAAATATATGTTAAACTATGTTATATTCGTAATACTAAGAGCATAGATTTAATGATTAATAATCTGCCAAATCTGTTTACAATATATATATGTCATGGAGAAGAACTTAATAAGATTTTATCTTCCGTTCTAATCTATATTTATACCTAAGCTTATGTGTATATTTTGAATGAATAAATTAAAAACAAAAAATATGTTTAAAGGGGGAAACACTATAATTGTCTAAAAAAATAAAATTATTTCTAAAATGGATAAAAAGCATCTCATTATCATCAATAAATAAAATCCACCAATATGTGACAAAATCGATACTTAAATCTGAGAGGTTAATTTGAAACGAAATTACCATTCTAAAAATAGACCGCGCTTAAATAATGCTTGAACACCTTTGCATCATCATTTTGACTATTTCGAAGACTTTCACTTGTTTTGCTAAAGATAGACCGGTATAAGTGTTCATATAAAAATAAAAAAAAATCTCATGACTCATTAAGGACGTCATATGTTTTAGGCGGGAAATCTATTTTTGTTTAACCTAGGTGCGTAGCCCACTAAGGAAGGCCCTTTTCAATATATTATTTTGGCTTATTTAAACAGATATCCTATGGCAACACGGGGTCAGTGAGTATATAAAGGCATGTTACATTGGCGGAAAAATGGTTTCAGCCAATTGTAAAATATATTCCCTTTACACCAATGGCTTTCTTTCAATATACAAACTCAAGTAAATTCTTTACTTTTGATTTCTTTTTGGTTGGTGTGGGGAATCTTATGAAAATATGTGTAAACAACGTAACTATTCGGCAAATGCAATGACCTCGAATGGAGAGGGCCTACACTTATATACCGACTGTAACGCACGAGTTGGCTCGTGCTCTATACCCTTGACTTAACATAAAACGTATTGTATTCATTTGCTTTAAACCCATAACAAATACACATATAAAAACCGATTCAGCTATTTTGAAACTACGTCATTCTAATTTTAAATGGAACCTCCCGTATTAGGGGTGTTTGTAGTATGATTTATCTGTGACATAAACTATAAAATAAACTAGATACCAATGTCAAGTGTGTTGTACTACTGCCTGTTTCGATAGCCTAGTGGTAATGATTTGAACTGTCAACCAAAATGTCGCGAGTTCGAGCCTTATTTATGTTGATTTTTTTTATTATGGAATTTATTTTCCATAAAAAGTACCCCAGTGTACTGTTTCAATGTGATTTTTAATTTGGTAAGTGTTGGTAGCAACCTCCTCTATATATACATTACCTGTATACAGATCTCACTTAAGAATTACCCTCCTTACATGATTACATGACGGTATCAAGGTTTTTACGCCAAAGAAATTAGAGCTGTGCAAAGCGGTTTGGCATTTTTTTGTTGTTAAAATACATAAAATGACATTTGTGCATATGGAAACATTTTTATTATTTCTGCCAATTTTGGAAGACATTGGGAACTGTTTGGTAAAACTATCGAAATTGTGAAAAAGCAACCTGGTCAACCTCAAGATTTTTTCCGCATAATTAACCCAACAGAGGACAATCTATTGGAACAATGCACTTTTAAAACCATTGATAATGTATCCAGTGTTCAAGAATCGCATGTTTCTATAGGTAGAACAGTACAAAATTAATTGTTGTGCGAGACTTATAGCGTAGCGTCTCACCACACCAAGTCAAAATCATCTATAACAATTCTGTTTGATTGTGGCTTCCGAGGAGCCTACGATGCCGATGCCGACTTGCTGCTGCGGAATACAGCTGACGTAATATGTACGTGTGCATATGAATAAAACATTGTAAGTAAGTTTTCTCCGCGAACGTTGATTTTAACAAAAAATCGTTGCATTTTATTAATGTTGTAGTTAATTTATAACGGACAATAGTATAACACAGTTAGTATTATATATCAAGGCACTCTGATACTTTTAAGGCAAATATAAATCCAAATAAAGATTCAACATAGGTACGCCTCGAACTCGCGACATTTGGGTTGACAGTTAAAACCGTTACCACTACGCTATCGGAACAGACAGCGGTATAAATACTTAATATTGATATTTAGTTTATTTTATAGTTTATGTTACAGATAAATCTGCTATCATGCAACAAACACCCCTAATACGGAAGGTTCCATCTAAAAATAGAATGACGTAGTTTCAAAATAGCGATTCGTTTTTTTTATATACACCCATCACCTATCACCGAATACGCTACTACGTCATTCTATTTATAACTCGTCCATTACAGGTACTTTAACACATTAATATTTAATCTATTGTATTGTATAATGTAGGCAACAGATGAATTTGCTGTCATCCCTAATGCAATAGGTTCCATCTAAAAATAGAATGACATAGTTTCAAAATAGCGTATTTGTTGTCTGTATCGTTGTATAAAAATAACCCCGGTATTTTCTCGTTTTTTTTCGCAGAAAGGGATGTAATCGTCGTGTTATTACATAGTTATATGAATTCAACAGTAGTCTCCCTTGATTAATTTCTTTTTACGCTTATTTTTTAAAATTCATATACTTCGTATATGTAAAATGTCAGGAGTACCACAATGAAGTATTTCAGCTCCGAAAGAGTATCAATTTTCATCTACATCAAGAGATTTTGTGAACCCGGTGGATGATGCAATCTCTCGCTTAACGAATCAGTACTATTTCCGGAACGAAAGCAATGGCAGACAAATTCTATATGTTTTTTAAATTCAATAAACATTAAAGCATTTAGAATTATATATATATTTATTTGAACGAAACTTTTTTACGTTAAGTATAATCACGTTTAATTTCAAAGAAATGTGAATAAGAGACACTAACCAAGCCTTCCGAAAGTCTGCACTATCATAAATTACAAATGACATGGTGTTCATTCGGAACTCCTAGAGCACTGTTCAACTTTCTTTTGCATGCGAGGTCTGATTCGGAGAATTGAGCGAGGTGTTCCGAATGCATTGGGAAGTGATATGTCTAAGCACACAGATAAATCGAAGCTTGTGACGTCGTATTGGAATATAATGCATCTCAATATGTCGCCCTTATCTCTCATTTATTTCCTTGCCAATACAATAAAAAATAAACATTAAATCCTTTAATAAATTAATAAATATATAACAAACATCTTAACGTAAAAAATGCATAATAAGCGTTATATTTACTATTTCAGATTTTTTTTACAAATTCAAACATTTCATAGACACGTGGTACCCCAAAATGAAATACAAATTGTCCTTCTATTCACCAATATACAGTCAAACCTGTGTAAGCGGTCACCTCTATTAAGCAGCTACCTGTCTTAAGCAACCATATTTTTAAATACCAGTTCTATACTCTCATAGTAAAATTACTTGTATTAAGCAACAACCTGTCTTAAAAGGCCACTTTTGCTCCTTCCTTTGATTGGATGCTTAAGACAAGTTTGACTGTACCTCACGGAAGAGTCAAGTGAAATGTTTGGTTGTTATAATTGATTTGTTAGCAGGAAATATCTAACAAATCCTCAAAACCTTAAGTAGCCTGAACATGTTTTTAATATTTATGAGGTGATAAGGGTAGTAGATGCGTTTTATCTACAGACAATGATTTCTTCTTTAATCATTTATTTAGATAAAACGGGAACGGTGAACTCAGTCGGTAACCCGTCTGATAGTCAATCCGGGGGTACTGTTAGTTCGAACCCTCGCCAGGTCACTGTCTCTGTGCTGATTGATATATGACGCTACGTATCATTGCAATTCGTCACTTTCTTCGCCAAATACACTTAATACGTTACATAGCTTATTTGTTTACAGCGGCATTGACCCAATACAACCTATAAACTTAGCACGTTAAAAACTAGCAATGTAAAAAGTAACATTAACAACATAAGTAAGTTTAATCATTAAATGCATTTGTAGACAAGAGCCTAAAGACAAACGATCAATTATTACACGTATAATATCATTATTTATCTACATTGTACGCTATCCGCGTAAGTGATATTTTTCTGATTATTAGAGCGTCTCGCTGTTTAAAACATGTTTGTGTGAATTTTTAAATATTAAGCGTCAGTTTTATGCCATCGAGTGCGAACAGACGATAACTTTTAGCTATTCAACATTTTCTTGGATTCTGGAAGTTTAACTAGTACTCGAGCGCAACCATTTCCGTAAGTAACTTTCCATCTTTTTGAATCAGCAGAGAGAGCGACGAATGACAATGAAACGCAATGCCGTATATCAATCATCACAGAGGTTGTGGTCGGGCAGATTTCGAACTCACAACCCCCTGGATTGATAGTGACGCGCTACCGACTGAGCTTACCGTGATCGATAGTGTAACTGTACTATAGCTAGATATTTATTCTGGTAATAGATGTTCATACAAAGCATGAGCAACTACATGATTGGTTAATTGATTGAATATTTATCATCATTGTTATGCCATCGAGGGCTAACAGACGATCAGTTAACCGAACTACTGTTTCCTTTGATCCTGAAAGGTTAACCATAACTGGAGCACACCCCATCTCTGCAAGTAACTGGTAACTTTCCCACTTGAATCAGCGTTGAGAAACGAATGATAATGAGACACATTGTCTATATTAATCATCACAAGACTGTTGCCGGACTGGGATTTGAACTCGCTACCCCTGGATTGATGGTCAGACGCGTAACCGACTGAGCTAATCGGGCAACAATATGACACTTTAACGATATAGCAACACTAATACATAGAAATGATCATAACGATACACACATACGAGATGGTTCATGAAATAAACACGAATACCAAGGATAACACAACAAATGAGAAAAGGGCTTTCTCTTATTTCCATTGTGGTCCTCGATTATTGACGGTATGCCATAACAAGTCATGTAATTGTTAGTGATCATTTTTATGTATATCACAGTAATAAGTTTAGTTTAGATTAAACATATTTTACTGCCAATATATTAACAAATATACATATTACAAGCATACAAGAAACATTGAAATAATTAGGCAAAAGGGTCTGGCCCCAAGTGCTCACCACATTAGTTACGGCTATCACCTTAGTAATAAGTTATACATTATATCACAGTTGATCAATGAAATATTATACCACAGTTGATAAGTTAGACATTATATCACAGTTGATGAGTTAAATCACAGTAATAAGCTGAAAAAAATATATAACTGTAATAAGTTAAACATTATATCATAGTAATAAGTTAAACATTACATCACAGTTGATAAAATAATAATTATATCACAGTAATAACTTAAACATTACATCACAATTGATAAATTAATTCACAGTAATAAGTTAAACATTTTATCACAGTTGATAAGATAAACATTATATCAACGCAATAAGTTAAACATCACTGTAATAAGTAAAACATTATATCACAGTAATAACTTAAACATTATATCACTGTTGATAAGTAAAACATTATATCACATAATAAGTTAAAAATTATATCACAGTTGATAAGTTAAACATTATATCACAATAAGAAGTTAAACATTATATCACAGTTGATAAGTTAAACATTATATCACAGTCGATAAGTTAAACAATATATCAGAGTAATAAGTTAAACATTATAATATAGTTGATAAGTAAAACATTATATCACAGTAATAAGCGTATCATTATATCACAATAATGAGTTAAACATTATATCACAGTTGATAAGTTAAACATTATTTCACAGTTATAAGTTAAACATTATATCAAATTTGATATGTTAAACATTACATTATATCACAGTAATAAGTTAAACATTATATCACAGTAATTAGTTAAACATTATATCACAGTTGATTTCTTAAACATTATATCACAGTAATAATTTAAACATTTTATCACAGTAAATAGTTAAACATTACATCACAGTTGATAAGTTGAATTACAGTAATAAGTTAAACATTATATAACAGTTATAAGTTAAACATTATATCATAGTAATAAGTTAAACATTATATCACAGTTGATCAGTTCAAAATTATATCACAGTAATAAGTTAAACATTATATAACATTTTTATCAGTT
The DNA here is from genome assembly GCA_029582155.1 of Panopea generosa. NCBI lineage: Eukaryota > Metazoa > Mollusca > Bivalvia > Adapedonta > Hiatellidae > Panopea > Panopea generosa. The sequence continues at coordinate 18,568,640 of CM055911.1, read as the reverse complement.
TAACATGATTATGTAGTAATAATTTAAACATTATATCACAGTTGATAAGTTAAACAGTATATCAGAGTAATAAGTTAAACATTATATCACTGTTATAAGTAAAACATTATATCACAGTAATAACTTAAACATTATATCACTGTTGATAAGTTAAACATTATATCACAGTAATAAATTAAAAATGATATCACAGTTGATGAGTTAAACATTATATCACAGTAATAAGTTAAACATTATATCACTGTTATAAGTAAAACATTATATCACAGTAATAACTTAATATTATATCACAGTTGATAAGTAATACATTATATCACAGGAATACATTGATCATTATATCCCAGTTGATAAGTTAAACATTATATCACAGTAATAAGTTAAGCATTATATCACAGTAATTAGTTGAACATTGTATCACAGTTGATAAGTTAAATATTATATCACAATAAGTTAAACAGTATATCACAGTTGATAAGATAAATATTATATCACAGTAATAAGTTTAACATTATATCACAGTAAGAAGTTAAGCAATATATCTTTTTATCAAAGTAATAAGTAAAACATAATATCATATTAATAAATTAAACATTTTATCACATATGATAAGTTAAACATTATATCACAGTAATAAGCTAAGCAATATATCTTTTTATCACAGTAATAAATTAAACATTATATCATATTAATAAATTAAACATTTTATCACATATGATAAGTTAAACATTATATCACAGTAATAAGTTAAAAATTAAATCACAGAAATAAGTTAAACGTTACATCATAGTAATAAATTAAACATTATATCAAAATTATAAGTTAAACATTATATCACAGTTGATAAGTTAAACATTATATTTTTTTATCACCGAAATAATTTTAACATTATATAACAGTTATAAGTTAAACATGATATCATAGTAATAAGTTAAATATTATATTACAGTTATAAGTTAAACATTATATCACAGTTGATAAGTTAAACATGATATCACAGTAATAAGTTAAACATTATATCATAGTGATAAGTTCAACATTATATGCCAGTTGATAAGTTAAACAATATATCAGAGTAATAAGTTAAACATTATAATATAGTTGATAAGTAAAACATTATATCACAATAATAAGCGTATCATTATATCACAATAATGAGTTAAACATTATATCACAGTTGATAAGTTAAACATTATTTCACAGTTATAAGTTAAACATTATATCAAATTTGATATGTTAAACATTACATTATATCACAGTAATAAATTAAACATTATATCACAGTAATTAGTTAAACATTATATCACAGTTGATTACTTAAACATTATATCACAGTAATAATTTAAACATTTTATCACAGTAAATAGTTAAACATTACATCACAGTTGATAAGTTGAATTACAGTAATAAGTTAAACATTATATAACAGTTATAAGTTAAACATTATATCATAGTAATAAGTTAAACATTATATCACAGTTGATCAGTTCAAAATTATATCACAGTAATAAGTTAAACATTATATAACATTTTTATCAGTTTAACATGATTATGTAGTAATAATTTAAACATTATATCACAGTTGATAAGTTAAACAGTATATCAGAGTAATAAGTTAAACATTATATCACTGTTATAAGTAAAACATTATATCACAGTAATAACTTAAACATTATATCACTGTTGATAAGTTAAACATTATATCACAGTAATAATTTAAACATTATATCACAGTAAATAGTTAAACATTACATCACAGCTGATAAGTAAAATCACAGTAATAAATTAAACATTATATAACTGTTATAAGTTAAACATAATATCAATGTAATAATTTAAACATAATATCACAGTTGATAAGTTAAACTGTATATCACTGTAATAAGTTTGCATTATACCACAATAAGTTAAACATTATATCACAGTTTATTAGTTAAACATTCTATCACTGTAATTAGTTAAACATTATATCACCGTAATAAATAAAACATTATATCACAGTAATAAGTAAAACATTATATCACAGTTGAAATTAAACATAATATCACAGTTGATAAGTTAAATATTATGATTTTTTTATCACTGTAGTAAGTTAAACATTATATCATAGTAACAAGTTAAATATTATATCACAGTTGATAAGTTAAAAATTATATCACAGTAGAAAATTAAACATGACATCAAAGTTATAAGTTAAACATTATATCACAGTAATAAGTTAAACTTTATATCACAGTTGATAAGTTAAACATTGTAGTTACTGACATGACTGTCAAAATTGATGATTGATTGTATGCCCTTGACCCCAGGGACTTAGGTCAGATATCTTGCCGGCTGACCCAAAACAGCGAAATGTACGATAAGCGAAATTTAAAAAAGACATTTTCTCTGGCCTTCGATATTTTACATGTATCGTTGCACAGAGGCCCCCTTAAAGGTGTGTTGAAGGCGGGTCCCTGGAGTCAAGTTTGGGACCACCAAAGGGGGGAATGGTTTTACTCCACCACAAGGCTTATCAGCACATTTTCTCTGAAATTTCAAGGTCTAGAACTAAGATATTTTACATATATCATTGCATGACGGTCCCCTAAAACGTTTGTCGAAGTCGGGTCCCTGACGGTTTAACATAGACTTATATAGGGACATCCATATCAAATACTGTAAGATTTGTTGGTTTTCATGGGCTGTTACCGCAAAAGTAGACACACTTCATTTCAGAACATTGTTGCCATAAGTAAAATAACACTGACTGTTAGACCCTCCAACTTTTAACCGCCTTGTTCCTTTTAGGAATTAAAGAAAGGGTCTATAAACTTGCATAAAATTACATGAACAGATTCAAAAAGCTTTACATGGTTACTCAGGTGACCGTTACGGCCCATGGACCTCTTGTTCATTTGGTATTCTGTGCGCGGTTGTTTTGACCATTCATACATTCAATGTGCCCGGTCACTTTGCGTCGTAACCCCATTAAACAAGTCATACCTTCATAAGACCTTATCATCAGTGGAACCAGTGATAGACACCCAGGATCGGTGAATCGTTGATTCCATTCTCTTTCTCGGCTTTGTCTAGTGTATATGTGCAAGACACTTTATTCGCATAAGCTTAGTACTGGTTCTATCCATAAAGACTTCAAGCGTAATTTGTATACGTTGTAAGAATTTGTTTCACAATCGATGTAAAATAAATAAGTTGCGTTGCTTTTTTTTAACATCCAACTTATTAAAAAAAAACTTGCTGTGCCCCGGTCTGAAATCGAAACTTAAACATTCCACACTTTAGACGGTATCATACATTTAGAAATTCTTGAATCAAGTTTTTCTAAAATATTTAGTTGCAACAATTTTGTATAAAGTCACACGTACTCCAGTAATGTGTCAAATTCCATTTATTTACATAGGTTTACTTAAACATGCATCACCTGTAACTTTTTGTTCAGTAAAGGATGGGAATTTTAATAAATCACAAAGAAAAAGCCCCTTTCGAAGATAATGGCTGATTAAGTCCTTGTAGTTCATCTTATTAATGAGGAATTCTTTAATCCACAGACCGACATTTTCCGTTTAAATCGTCAATGTTTTTGTATAACACGTTACTGGCCAATGGATGACTTTATCGCAGGCCACGATTTAGTATTTGGTCAACGAGATTGATCAATTTTACACTACAGAGACGAAATACAAACAGAATACCATAACATATTGTTTGAAATAAATGTGTAGTTTTACTGCTAAGATAAAAAAAAATATCGGCGATATTAATGCATTATGAATTTTATGTTCGTATAATTGATGAATCATTTCGATTAATCATTGTATACAACCACTTTATATACACAACGTTGCTTTATGCTTAAATACATGTAATATATTTATTACAAATTTTAGTGTCCTGCTTCTTTAATAAAGCGAGACGGTAGTTTAGTGGATAGAGTGTTGGCCGCTCATGACACAGGTTTCGGATTCGATCCTCAACTTGACTCGATATCATTTAAAATAACAGCCAGTACTTGTTCTGTCCAGGGAGAAAATCCAGAAGCGGATCATATATTATAAACTTTAAGCTTTCTGCTTCTTAAATAAAGCGAGGCGCTAGTTGAGTGGATAGAGTGTTGGCCGCTGATGACAGAGGTTTCGTGCTCGATCCTCAGCTTGACCCGATATCATTTAAAATAACAGGCAGTACTCATTCTATCCAGGGAGTGAACCCGGGAGCGGATCATATATTAAAAACTTTAAGCTTTCTTCGCAATTGAACTAAAATTCAATTAAATTAGTAAATGAACTAAATAAAGTACATTGTTTTGCGTGCCTAAATAGTTTTGCTAATATTAAACCAAAATATCAAAATATCAAAAGCTGATATGTAATGTTTATATTTTTTTTCTATAACAGAACAGACAAAAACAAAAATGAGAAGCCTACTATCGACTGGACTGATATTGGCTGTCGTGGTATTTATAGTATTGTTGGTGTACAATACAAACTTGAAGACCAGTCACATACATCTGGACCAGTTCTTCAACAACAGCATTACTAAAAGACGTTTTGTGCTCAACCAAACTGGTAATACCAACCATTCTGTATCTGAATTCCATGACAAAAATTCTACCAATTCGCAAACAACTACATACTCGCCAATTTCAACAGACGAAGATATCAATTTAAACACAGAGCGCGTTTATTATGTTCAGAAATCCGAAACTGGTCAAAAAGGTGAAATTCCCAAAATAATTCATTTCGTGTGGACAGACGAAATAATACCGTCTATTTTTGTTGAAAACATTCAATCATTTCTGTCGCTGAATCCAACCTGGCAATACTACTTTTGGACTTACCAATCAGGGAGAAATTTTATCGAAAAACACAACCCAGAATTGCTCGATACATTCGATAATTATAAACATCAGGTTTCGAAATCGGATGCACTGCGATATGTGGTTTTATACCACCTCGGTGGTGCGTATTTTGATTTAGATACTACTTGCATCAAGAGTTTAGACAAACTGATAGAAGGTGAGGAATGTATACTGACACCGGAACCCGCTGAGCACGCTGTGTTTGTCTTGCAGATTGAAGCCTTGATAGCTAACTCAGCCTTACTATGTAAACCAAAACATAGCCTCTTTAAGTACGTTATAGAACAGTTGTATGTCACAGGACACAATAACGACATGATGGAAGCTGCAGGACCTTTATTTTTAACAACACAACTGAAGTCGTACATTCTACAATCTGCAGTGGAACCTACAGCCGATCGCGAAAACGATGAATCGATCCATGTCGTATCATACGAGTTGTTTGAAGACCTTATCAAGGAAGACGTTCATACCGTTATGCTGAATTATTGCAGTAAGTCTCTGAACAATATCAATTACAATATCGCGGCTAACATATTAAAGATGGAAACGTGTGTGAAGTGGAGGCGGCGTGGGGGAGTCAAAAGGAACATAAGTTCACGAGCTGTGGCTGTACATGTTCATTTCGGGTCATATGACAAAAAGAAACAAAAACATTTGATATTTCGTAATGAAAATAATATAAACAACATCATACCAAATGTGAAACACTATGTCAAGGGAAACATTGATATTTCGTAATGAAAATAATATAAACATCATACCAAATGTGAAACTTTAAGACAAAGGATAACCATAACTTCATCAAAGCCCTACTTCCGCTGAGGAAATGCAGTCATTAGAACAGTTTCTGGACGACAAATGATGACATCTGTGTAAAGAAGAAAGTTGACAGCATGTCTTTAAGGCTATTCAGTTTGAGGACATTTAAACCAAACTTGGTTAATGGACATAAACTAACTAAGACCAATCATTTTGATTGTGTACGATGACTCCTGTAAATTTGTCACGTCTACAAAAATTCTCAACAATCTAGATACTCTGTTATATTAAAACAAAGATATGCTATGCTTAATTGTTACTGAAGTTTTTCGTTTTCTTTGTTTATAAGGAAATTCCAAGATGGTAGCTAAAATACATCCATTGTGATCAAAATAAACCCATACAATAGGAACGCCAGCGACTCGCGGAGTGATATTTGTTAAAATCACGTGACAGAAAATTGGTGAAAAACACATGCCTTCTAAAAATCGTGAAAATAGTACTTTTAACTGAAAGATCGGTCAGTTTGTCATTTTCCTCCAAAATAAAAAAATATTTCCGGGAAACATATTTAACAATGCTATACAGCGCCTAAATCTAATCTCTACAACTTGCATCTAAAAATTTCACTTTTATACAAAATCATTTAAAAAATCAGTCCTTATAGCGATAAAAAAATCCGAAAACATCACTAGGTAGATCAACATCTACACTAGCGACAGGCAAAATTTTAAAAGAATCAGAAACCCATTTTTTTTGGCCGAAAAACAGATTCATCCCTAATGCATTTAAGAATTGTAAATCGAGCGATAATTAGAAAATCGACTCACAGTATAATAAATGATGTAACATTTTTGAAATAAAATTATTCAATTAATATTAATTGCGATAGATTGTGCACACATTTTCCATACCGCCTATATATACACTGTACATTGAAAGTGTCAAGGCTTGATCTGCTGGGTCGAATAAAGTCGTATTTTCACGAAAATGATGATTGTTATAATGGCTAAAAAAATGTCCAAAAGTTAAAATCGGATGAAATGTTTGTTTTAACAGCGAGAATGCCAAAAAATCTGCTCATAATCTTCAGTAAACTATCATGAATCAATAATAAAAATTAAAGGACAATCAAGAAAAAATCTAACTTTTTTTTTTGCCGAAATTCAGTTTTTTGACCGCGGCAATACTTTTGCATTGAAATAGGCATTAAGAAATTATGGATTGATGTGAAAAATTTATTTTTTTTGTAATTTCTAATAAAGTTGTGAAATACAAAAATTCACATTTTATACATTACACTATTTTTATTAACTTACGTGCAAAAACAAGTTTTTTTAATAAACGTAAAACAGTTAAAGTATGTTTTTTCAGATGATTGGCTTGGCACGGTTGGGTTTGCATGGCTTATATCTAAAAATGCCCGTTATATATTAATATAATGTTCGATTACTTACAGTTTGTAATAGATAACAGTGCATTTATAACTCTGAAACTATTTCCTTTAAAAAATATGCTTTAAATCAGAAAAATATTTTTAAGTTTACTAAGGTAACCTGTACCTGTTAGCTGCTCAGTCGGTAGAAAGTCCGACTATAAAATCAGGGACGTGAGTTTGAATTCCCATCCAGCCAGTCTCCATGATGATTGATATACAACATTACGCCTCATCGTCATTTGTTGTTGTATGGTGTTCATCGACGCTTTCAACAATTTTTCAGTTATATCGTGACAGTTTCTGCTTGAGACAGTATTCCAAGCGCTGCCACACAGGAGTATAATTCTGTAGACACATGTACGATACCCAAACCCAGTCACATTATACCAACACCGATTAACTATCATCTTAATGCTGAGTGCCAAGCATTGAAACTTCTAGTACCATTTTCCACCCATATGACCCCGCTGGCAATTGCACCCATGACCGTCTGCATACAATGTAGACACTCTACTCCAGAGAGCACAAACTCTGATTAAAGAGTAACATTTATCAGTTTCTTACGGAGATGGGTGTACTCTAGTACTGGATCACAGAAAATATATTTATCTTTGAAAGTTGTTATATAGAGGTCACGGTTATTGGTTGTCCTAAGATGCTCAGTCTAGCAGATAGGCATGAAAACAATATTTTCGTGCGTTTCAACTGACTTAAAATTATTTAGCGCCATTCGACAGTTCGACAAGGCAGAGTACAAATTACTTTGTAACAAGTATTACGATGATCGAAGAAAATTCACAACCTCGTCGTTTAGATTTATTTGAAAATTCAGAAGATTACAAACCGAGAAGTTTAGTTCCCTGCGACGTGCTAGAAATCCAAACACAGAACATACAGGAATTTCTATAAGGTAAGCTCTCGGGCAGAGAAATTTTTGAAGCTCTTTATCTTTTCCGAACATATTTAGACTCGCAAATAGGAGAATAGCAAATAAGTTTGTTACAACAACGTCTTAAGAGAGTGACAATTTCAAGAATATTTCACATACGTATCAGTTTGTCTTTAACTCGGAGAGAATTACAGAATATTGTATCACGTGCTGCAGATACAAATTTTGTCAGACAGAAGGCTTTAGATCTAGTTAAGTAAATTAATTACAGAACATGACCATTAAGGTAGCTGATAAATCCCCTGGGGGCTGGGCCACTGTTAGAGAGTACGAGACCAGCTCTTTTGGAATTGATAGCGAAGACAAGAAGAAGTTGAAAGCGCAAAACCCAGAGCCGTCGAAAAACTTAAAACTTCCAACACTAAACAGTACGGTTCCTTACAATCTTTTTCTGATTTCTTGCGGGTTTCTTTGTATTGCGGCAAGACGGCACCTGCCAGAAACAACTCTTTATACTCGGCACGTTGTCAATAACTTCCCACGAATCCTGGGAATTCAAGAGAGTATTCATTTCGTCTGAAACGTACAGCAAATCCAAGAGACGTCTGCTTCAGCTATGGAAGGACGGGTCATTTCAGCGCAGAATGCACGTTTTCAAACAGCACGACAAGATTCACTATGTCATCATCAGAAAGCAGAAGAGCTTCATTTCCCTCGAGTGTCAATAAATGATAAGTATAATTTGACTCTGTTTGAATATGATCAGTTCTTTGAATTTAAAGAAAGGAAATATTTTATGTCTTCAGATTCAGGACAGTCAAATGTTAGAGGAAAACTGAAGAGCAAAATTAGTATCTGGGAACATATCGGAGCAATTTCTGATCTAGAGATGCTATAAGATTCAGGTATAAAAATCCTTTTCTTTCTACTTCTGAAATCTCCTAAAAACAACAAATCTGCTGAAGAAAATATAGATTTCGTAGAAAGCTCTATTACTGAAATGTTACAGTGTATATTATTAAAACGCCTTTCAAACCACATATTGTAAGTCCTATGAGTGTATCAGTTAATAAAGAGGGAAAGAAAAGGCTCATTTTAGATTTACGCATTGTAAATAAACATATTTGGAAAGAAAAAATACATTTGAGGACTGGCAGACAGCACTCGACTATTTTGAAGAAAATTCTTATTGTTTCAAGTTTGACCTATCTAAAGCATATTACCATATAGGCATTTTCCTTTCGCATCAAACATTTCTGGGGTTTTCCGTAAAGGGCAAATACTTCTGTTTCACTGTAGTCCCTTTTGGTCTGAGCTCTGCCCCTTTTATTTTTTTCCATGGTGTTTAAAGAGGTGGTTAAGTACTGGCATTTTAACGGCATAAACATTGTTATGTTTCTTGATGACGGATGTGGTATACATTCAAATGATGAAAGAACGCTTTAAGTTGCTAAATTCATTAGAATCGTTAGAATCTGCAGGTTTTGTAATAAATGTTGAAAAATCTATTTGGTCACCAGTAAAAAAATTCGAATGGATAGGTATCATTTGGAATTCTGAGATTTTTTGTATTTCTATTACTAAAAGAAGGGTAGAAAGTCTAAAACAGTCATTATACAATGTATTTGACAATCTTCTTTTCGTGTCAGCTAGACAATTGGCTGTATGCTCTTGTAAAAATGTGTCCATGATGCCAGTTATTAGAAACTTGGTACGTTTATTAATAAGGTTTCTGTATATGAAAATTGAAAGACGCTTTTCTTGGGATTTCAGATATAAGCTTTCGGTAGATGATTTGTGTAAACTATATCTGAGTTAAAATTATCAAACTATTGTCTATTCTGATGCTAACAATGCATGTTTAGCTTATATAGAAAATAAATGTTTTCAGAAATTCATTGCCAGCATAAGATATATTGAAATGTTCTACTTTCAGAGCAATTAGAGCTGTACATTAAGCTCTAAGAGCATATGGGAAAGTTCTAAATAATAGATGATTCTCAGAACTGTGTACAAATTACAAAAATATGGCAGTACAAAACCTGACCTACATACGGAGTCTTTAGAAATATTCAAATTGTGTCTGTATCATCATATCGATCTAGAAATTCAATGTGTACCTAGAAATGAAAATCAGATAGCAGATAATGTAAGGAAAACTCATTATACTCATGAATTGGTGGTAACCCCAGATTTCTTCAACTTTATGAATTCACTGTGGGGACCTTATGAAATTGATAGGTTAACTAGTTCAGAATAGTCGCAAGGTTTTTAGATACAATTAAACATTCTATGATTCCTAAACGGAAGCTGTAGACTGTCTCACGCAAAATTGGGAAATGCTAATAATTGGCTCGTTCCACCAATATAGTTGGTCAATAAAACTGTTCAACATCTTTCATGTAAAGCCCATGCTACCCTGATTTTACCCAAATGGCCCAGTTCTGCATTTTGACCTACTTTATTCAAACCAAGTTATAAAAAACAGAATAACGTACGTGATAATTTGGAATTGAATAAAGGACAGTCATTTTTAAAAAATCAATATCGGGTACTTTCATCTTTAGTTCTAGAAGATTTTCTAGTAAGGTTCTTACAGTCAGATTCTAGGATTTGGCGATTCATAGTGTTGCAGTTTAGTCTCAGTGAGAAAGTTAAATAAGTTCATATTTATGCACTCGTGCAGTTAAGTCCCAGTGGGACAGTTAAATCACTTTATGGTGTAGTTTATAGTTATGCACAGGGGTGCAGTTTAGTACCAGTGGGAAAGTTAAATCAGTATTTATTTATGCACAGTGGCGTAGTTTAGTCCCAGTGGATCAGTTAAATACGTTTATATTTATGCAGAGTGGTGCACTTCAGTCTCAGTGGAGCAGCTAAATACGTTTATATTTATGCACAGTGGTGCACTTCAGTCACAGTGAAACAGTTAAATACGTTTATAATATGCAGAGTGGTGGACTTCAGTCACAGCAGAACAGTTAATTACGTTGATATTTATGCACACAGTGGTGTACTTCAGTCACAGAGGAAAAGTTAAATACGTTTATATTTATTCACAGTGGTGTACTTCAGTCACATTGGAACAGTTAAAATCGTTTATATTTACGACAGTTGTGTACTTCAGTCCAAGTGGAACAATTAAATACATTTATATTTATGCACTGTGGTGCACTTCTATTACAGTGGGACAGTTAGATACGTTTATATTTATGCACAGTGGTACACTTCAGTCACAGTGGGACAGATAAATGCGTTTATATAAATGCACTGTGGTGCACTTCAGTCACAGTGGAACAGTTACATGCGTTTATATTAATGCACAGTGGTGTACTTCAGTCACAGTGGGACAGTTAAATACGTTTATATTTACGACAGTTGTGCACTTCAGTCCAAGTGGAACAGCTAAATATGTTTATATTTATGCTCTGTGGCGCACTTCTGTCACAGTGGAACAGTTAGATACGTTTATATTTATGCACTGTGGCGCACTTTTGTCACAATGGGACAGTTAAATACGTTTATATTTATGCACTGTGGCGCACTTTTGTCACAGTGGAACAGTTAAATACGTTTATATTAATGCACAGTTGTGCAGTTTAGTTCCATTGGGACAATTAAATACGTTTACATTTATGCACACAGTGGTGTACGTATGTCAAAGTGGAACAGTTAAATACGTTTATATCTATGCCCATTGGTGCACTTCATTCACAGTGGGACAGTTAATTACGTTTATCTCTTATATTATTATATTATCGATATGAATGTAACAATATGCAATTTTACTGGAGCCAGTCAAAATCACGATCACCTGGCGTTTTGTAGATCTAAGTTTTTAAGTATTGAAGTATATGATGGCAAAACAGGAGCTAGGTGGTGTTTGTTGGCCCCAAAATGAATCGAAGCAGAACCAAAGAATTTCTACAAGTAACAGATACAGTTTTTCTTGTCCGTTGCTCCTACTGATCGATAAAGGGTCACAAAAGGTTGATTGATCGTTCAATTATCGCTAACGCCTGGTCTTTTTAGGACCTATTTGACGATTTCAAGAAGTTCAAATGAGTTATATCGTGATAATAGTTATTAAAAACTTCTCGTGATGAAATCCAATGATTTTTGAGATTTTAGTATCAGAAAAGGATCAATTGAAGTTTTTGGGATGAACTTTTCTTTTACGATTTAAAAAAATGTTTGCCTTTACAGTTAATTTGTATTAATTTTGTTAGTTTTAATACCATTCTACACTTCTTAAGTTCGTTTTATTTTAATGTATGTGTGGCAGGTTAAGCAATTTTATTCATTTTAACTAATTAACAGTTACAGTGGAAATAGTTGTTTAATATAAACATGGCCATAACATTTGTAATTAAGACTCTGATATAAACTGTCACGTGTTCTATTAACCGACCCCGCCCTTACACACACACACACACACACACACACACACACACACACACGCTGCGAGAGGGTTAACAATAAAATATGGCCCCAAGATATGGTCATAGCATGTGGTATATCATTTTAATCCCATGTCCCCATAAGTCGCACAATTAGACATGTTTTATGACCTGTTGTATGCTATATTTTTTGGTAATTTTATAACTTCCTAATTTAATAAATTTGGTATAAATAATTTGCTTATGTCGGAGGGTTTCGTTTGTGGTGTTTACTTTGAGTCAAAATATTTAAAGGACTTTAGATTTTATTACAAGTACCGCAATTTCTGTTACTACCACGACTACTTCTACTACGATACGTACACTAAATCACAAACTAGTACTAATACTACTACTACTACCACCACCACCACCACCACCACCACTAATACTAATACTTCTACTAATACTTCTACTAATACTATTACTGCAACTAATACTACTAATGCTTCTACTTCAATTACATCTTCTACTACTACTTATTCTACTCATACTACGAAACGTACACTAAAAACACATACTAGTACTAAAACAA
>CM055911.1:18418219-18550719 GCA_029582155.1 Panopea generosa | reverse complement strand
TGACCACCCCTCGTGTATACACACAGTTATATAAGTAACCACAAATACTATTTGAGAAACAAGTATAGGAATGTTCTCAGTAGTCACAGTTACATTATTGAAACAGGTTTTGACGTTGTTGTTATCGTCGTCGTCGTCATCGTCGTCGTCGTCGTCATCGTCGTCTTCGTCTTCGTCTTCGTCGTTGTAGTTGTCGTTGTTGTTAAACATTTTTAACTTGTTCTGGTGCTAGTTGTCTTATCTTAAAAGTTGCAAATACAATGTTGTTTGGATTTGATATTACTTTTTTCACATATTAAACATTTCGGAACTATTGCCTGTTGAAGTACAATAATTTAATGTTATGATATTGATTTTGACAAATAGTGAACATGAATCATATCTTTTTACATGAAATAAATTGCTATATGAGAATCACTGTAAAGAAATAACACTGATGGTTGTAAATTTTAGCCAAACATTATTTATAAAAAGAGAAAGTGGAGACAATAAAAAAACATTGCCTACCTATCTTGACATCATTTTATTCAGGTTTTGTCAGATTCCTTTTTTTAATTCTCACCGTCTTGCACATTTGTCTGTTTATTAGTATTATCCTTTCTTTGAGTATGGATAAAAGCCATTATAACACTTAACATATTATACATGTTCCTGGCATATCAGGTTTTAATGGTGGTCTGAATACACAACGTCAGCGGTAAGAGATAACAGTGCCTTAGCCCACTCGGCCACGACTGGTCTTGTGTTGTCAAGTGGTCAATTGTTACTGTGACACCAGTTTTATGTTCATGGCCATTCTTAAATCCCATTTTAACAACATATTTGTTAGTTCAGCTGACCAAAATCAGATGGGTATTTTTTTATATATTTTTTTTCATATAAAAATTATAATATTACAGACTAACAATATAACAATAAACTTTTTCAATACTTACAAAATATATTAAAGTTTTATTTGTATTGATTGGTCGAAGACTCGCTCGTACATTCAGATGATTTACGTTCATTAAAAAAAACATAAATTAAATTATCAATTATTATAAGTAGTTTTGTATTTTAGTATAAAAGGATGTGGCTGTTTTATTGTGGTGTGTGATTATAATTTTATAAAGAGTCTTATACGGTAGGAAATACTTTACATGAGAACATGTACAATAAAACAGAACATACGTGGTTTCAGTTTAACAACATGTGTTCCTTAATGTTTTATTAACAATTAACTAAATTACGACCCGTTGTTAATCTAGTATATTATCAATGCTAATTAAGTCATATGAAGCATTACTGAAATCATGATCACCTAGCTACTTTACTAGGTAGAATTGTTGTTGTCAGATTTTCATTTTTATAGTCGTTTTAATAAAATGGACAGAAATCATGAAACATTGATCATTTGTAGTTCAGTAAATTTATGAGTAGTACATTTTGTATGTGTACGTAGCAAAATGATAAAAAATACCGGAAACTTGTATATGCTTCTGCTGTAACAAAGATTGGTAAAGAGGTAATAAGCGTTAACCCTGTTTATCCATCTGTACGGTAAAAATAGTTTATGATCAATCATTTCTGAAGGGACTAATGTACTTAATTAGTATTTCGTGTATACCTGTATAATTATAAAATACAAATCAGGATCCATATTTTTTAAGAATCACCACTATTGGATCTATAATGTTTATATAATTTTCTTTGATACTAAGGGAAATATGAAATTATTATTTTTTTCTGAAAGACAAAAACAAACATTTATTCAATACTGAACACGTATCAACACGACCAGGCCCCTGTAAACGTCTCGACTTGTAATTTTCCTCAACTCATTTTTTTTTAAATATAACAACTTCATTTTACACTGAACATTTAGCATGTTATCCTTTATTACTGAGTTAAACAATAATTATGTGTGGTCATTCCATGTGTTATGAGTTCGAATACTGATTAAGAAAAAAATAAGAATTTTCAGTTGAGAAAAATCTCAGCTTCAGATGTTTCGTGAAACCGGCCACAAACCACACGTTTATAAGTCTCTGATATGGCCATTTATTATCAAATTAAATAAAAATATAAAAAAAAGTTTTAGCTTTTTAAACTCAAAGCGCTGATTTATACACAATAAATTATGTATATTGTATATCCAATATTTGATAGACGGCTGATTTATACACAATAAACTATGTATAGTGTATATCCAATATTTGATAGACGGCTGATTTATACACAATAAATTATGTATAGTGTATATCCAATATTTGATAGACGGCTGATTTATACACAATAAATTATATATATTGTATATCCAATATTTGATAGACGGCTGATTTATACACACTAAATTATGTATAGTGTATATCCAATATTTGATAGACGGCTGATTTATACACAATAAATTATGTATATTGTATATCCAATATTTGATAGACCGCTGATTTATACACAATAAACTATGTATAGTGTATATCCAATATTTGATAGACGGCTGATTTATACACAATAAACTATGTATAGTGTATATCCAATATTTGATAGACGGCTGATTTATACACAATAAATTATGTATAGTGTATATCCAATATTTGATAGACGGTTGATTTATACACAATAAGTAATGTATATTGTATATCCAATATTTGCTGGACGATGTCTTGTAACATAAACAATTATGAATGATATGAAAACGCTAATTCAAATTAAAATATATCACCAAAATAAACCTGCACTTGACTTGCGAACCTATTAGCGGCTAATCGTCATAGACATACGTGTATACTTGTGAGTTACAACAGTCACAAGAAGAAGAGCACATCCTGTTGACTCGCCGGGATGTATGTTTAAGCTTGCTGTTGTCCGCAAGACATCAAAAATATGTTCTTCAGTCTGGTTATGGTGTTCAACAAAAGACGTATTGAGAAGCTATAATCGTGTCTACTTTACGTTCCATGAATTCGTTAGTGCACATTTTGTCGTATCGTTCACGCACACAACAGAATTTAGGTACTGTCCTAAATCCAATTAAATTGCTGAGACTTTTCAAAGAGAATATTTAATGTTACATATATCAGGTGTATACTTCCCAGTTGCAGTTATACATAAGGTGTAAACTTCCCAGCTACAGTGATAGATCAGTTGTAAACATTCCACCTGTAGTGATAGATCAGGTGTTAACTCCCTCATCGACAGTCATATATCAGGTGTTAAATCCGCAGGTGCATTGATAGATCAGGTGTAAATACCCCACCTGCAGTGATACATCAGGTGTAAACTCCCCGGCTGTAGTGATAGATCAGGTGTAAACGCCCCACAGGGTAGTGATAGATCAGGTGTCAACTCCCTTATCGACAGTCATATATCAAACTCGCAGGTGCTTTGATAGATCAGGTGTAAACGCACCACCTGCAGTGATAGATCAGGTGTACACTCCCCGGCTGAAGTGATAGATCAGGTGTAAAGTCCCCAGCTGTAGTTATAGATCAGGTGTAAACATCCCACCTACAGTGATAGATCAAGTAAACTCCCCAGCTGTAGTGATAAATCAGGTGTAAACGCCCCACCTGCAGTGATAGATCAGGTGTAGACGACCTCATCGACAGTCATATATCAGGTGTTAAATCCGCAGGTGCATTGATAGATCAGGTGTAAACGTCCCACCTGCAGTGATAGATCAGGTGTGATCTCCCTGGCTGCAGTGATAGATCAGGTGTAAACTCCCCAGCTTTAGTGATAGAGCAGGTGTAAACTCCCCGGCTGCAGTGGTAGATCAGGGGTAACCCCGCCCCCCCCCCCCTCCCACCTGCAGTGATAAAGCCGGTGAAACTCCCCAGCTTTAATGATAGAACAGGTGTACACTCCCCTGCTACAGTGATATACCAGGTGAAAACTCCGTAGCGGCAGTGATATATCCGATGTACACTCCCAAGCTGCTGTGATATATCAGGTGTACACTCCCCATCTACAGTGATAAATCAGGTGTAAACTTCCCAGCTACAATGATAGATCAGGTGTAAATTCCCAATGTACAGAGATAGGTCAGGTGTAAACTCCCCAGCTGCAGTGATTTATCAGGTGTACATTACCCAGCTACAGTGATAAACCAGGTGTAAACTCCGTAGCGGTAGTGATATATCAAGTGTACACTCCCCAGCTACAGTGATATATCAGATGTACACTCCCCAGCTACAGTGATATATCAGGTTTAAACTCCCGAGCTACAGTGATAAATCAGGTGTAAACTCCCCAGCTACAGTGATATATCCTGTGTAAACTCCCAAGCTGCAGTTATAAATCAGATGTAAACTTCTCAGCTGAAGTTATAGATCAGGTATAATCTCCCTAGCATCAGTGACAGATCAGGTGTAAACTCCCTAACTGCAGTGAGAGATCAGATGAAAACTCCCTATCCACAATGAAAGATCATGTGTTAATTCCCTCACCGACAGTGATATATCAGGTGTAGACTCCCCATCTGCAGTGAGAGATCAGGTGTAATCTCCCCAGCTGCAGATATATAACTGATGTTTACTCCCAAGCTACAGTGATATATCAGGTGTAAACTCTCCAGTTGCAGTGATATATCACGTGTAAACTCCCTAGCTACAGTGATATATCAGGTGTAAACTCTCCAGTTGTAGTGATATATCAAGAGTAAACTCCCCAGCTACAGTGATATATCAGATGTACACTCCCCAGCTACAGTGATATATCAGGTGTAAACTCCCCAGCTACAGTGATAAATCAGGTGTAAATTCCCCAGCTACAGTGATAAATCAGGTGTAAACTCCCCAGCTACAGTGATAGATCAGGTGTAAACTTCCCAGCTGCAGTGATGGATCAGGTGTAAACTCCCCAGCTACAGTGATAAAGCAGGTGTAAACTCCCCAGCTACAGTGATATATCAGATGTACACTCCCCAGCTACAGTGATATATCAGGTGTACACTCCCCAGCTGCAGTGATATATCAGGTGTAAACTCCCAAGCTGCAGTTATAAATCAGATGTAAACTTCTCAGCTGAAGTTATAGATCAGGTATAATCTCCCTAGCATCAGTGACAGATCAGATGTAAGCTCCCTATCTGCAGTGAGAGATCAGATGAAAACTCCCTATCCACAATGATAGATCATGTGTTAATGCCCTCATCTACAGTGATATATCAGGTGTAAACTTCCCATCTGCAGTGAGGGATCAGGTGTAATCTCCCCAGCTGCAGATATATAACTAATGTTTACTCCCAAGCTACAGTGATATATCAGGTGTAAACTCCCTTATCTACAGAGATATATTAAGTATATATATATCCCAAGCCGCAGTGATAAATCAGGTGTAAACGTCCCAGCTGCAATGATAGATCGGGTGTAATATCCACAGCTGCAATGATAGATCAGGTGTTAACTCCGCAGCTGCAGTGATATACCAGGTGTAAATTCCTCCCAAGCTGCAGTGATAAATCATATATAAACTTCAAAGCTGCAGTGATTAATCGGTTGTTATCTTCTCAGCTGCAATGATAGGTCAGGTGTAAATTCAACAGTTGCAGATATATATCAGGTGTAACTCCTAAGCTGCAGTGATATATCAGGTGAAAATTTCACAACTCCATTTATAGATCAAGTGTAAACTATCCAGTTGCAAATATATATCAGATGTAAACTTCCCAGCTGTAGTGATAGATCAGGTGTAAACTTCCCAGCTGCAGTGATATATCAGATGTAAACTCCCCAGCTGCAGTTATTAAGCAGGTGTAAACTCCCCAGCTACAGTGATTTACATGTGTAAACTCCCTGCTGCAGTGATAGATCATTTGTAAACTGAAAAGCTACAACGATAGACCAGGTATATTCTCCCTCGCTCCAGTGATAGATCATGGGCAAGCTCCCTAGTTGCAGTGATAGATCACGTGTAAACTTCCCAGCCACAGTCATTGATCAGGCGTGAACTCCCCACCTGCAGTAATAGATCAGGTACTAGCTCCCCAGCTCCAGTTATAGATCAAGTGTAAACTCTTCAGTTGCAGATACTTATATATATCAGGTGTAAACTTTCCAGCTACAGTCATTGATCAGGCGTGAAATCTCCACCCGCAGTGATAGATCAGGTAAAAGCTCCACAGCTCCAGTTATAGATCAAGTGTAAACTCCCCAGTTGCAGATATAAATCAGGTGTAAACACCCCAGCTGAAATGACAGACCAGTAAACTCCTCATCTGGAGTGGTAGATCAGGAGTAATCTCCCCAGATGCAGATATATAACTGTTGTTAACTCCCGAGCTACAGTGATATATCAGGTGTGAACTCCCTTGTCTGCAATGATATATCGAGTGTAAACTCCCCAGCTGCAGTGATATATGACGTGTAATCTCCCAAACTGCAGTGATATATCAGGTATAAACGCCCCAGCTGCAGTGATATGTTATCACCTGTAAATTCCCCAGCTGCAGTGATAGATTATGTGTAAAATCCGCGGCTGCAGTGATTGATCAGGCGTAATCTCCCTCGCTGCAGTGATATATCAGGTATGAACGCCCCAGCTGCAGTGATATGTTATCACCTGTAAACTACCCAGTTGCCGCGATGTATCAGGCGTAAACTCTCCAGTTTTAGTGATATATATCGTGTAATCTCCCAAGCTGCAGTGATAGATAGTTATAAACGCCCCAGCTGCAGTGATGTATCAGGCGTAAACTTTCCAGCTTTAGTGATATATGACGTGTAATCTCCCGAGCTGCAGTGATAGATCAGGTATAAACGCCCCAGTTGCAGTGATATGTTATCACCTGTAAACTCCCCTGTTGCCGCGATGTATCAGGCATAAACTCTCCAGCTTTAGTGATATATGACGTGTAATTTCCCAAGCTGCAGTGATATATCAGGTATAAACGCCTCAGCTGCAGTGATATGTTATCACCTGTAAACTCTCCAGCTGCAGTGATAGATCATGTGTAAAATCCGCGGCTTTAGTGATGTACTCTCCAGCTTTAGTGATATATGACGTGCAATTCTGCAGGTATCACGGTTTTAGGTCCATTCTGCATATTCAGTTGTTGATGTGTGTTTTTTTTCCATTTGTATGTTAATTTGTTGTTTTTCTACATGTAGAGTGAACATGGAATCTTCCTTCCTGTTGGCGTCGAATAATCTAGTACAGTGTGTTGGTAAGCCATAAACCCCAGTTCATTCATTCATTCATTCATTCATTCATTCATTCATTCATTCATTCATTCATTTATTCATTCATTCATTCATTCATTCATTCATTCATTCATTCATTCATTCATTCATTCATTCATTCATTCATTCATTCATTCATTCATTCATTCATTCATTCAATCATTCTTTCATTCATTCATTCATTCATTCATTCATTCATTCATTCATTCATTCATTCATTCATTCATTCATTCATTCATTCATTCATTTATTCATTCATTCATTCATTCATTCATTCATTCATTCATTCATTCATTCATTCATTCATTCATTCATTCATTCATTCATTCAATCAATCTAATATCTATAGTGAATAAATCATTTTTTAAGGATTGTCATTCACAGAAAGATAAAAATATTACATTGTTTTGTTTGTTGACTGACATCTGAAGTGCAAACTATCATAAGAAAAGTATGGGTCATGTTTCATCCAAGATAGTTTTTCATCGGGGAAGTGGGTAACTAACGTTGATTAAACGTGTAGACTGACTCTCTTAAATTCTGTTCATAATATTTGTTACAAATTCATGTTTTTGAACATGTAGAAATCAAATTAAAAACAAAGAAATGCTTCGAGAGTGAATTGCCTAAGTTGTAACTAAGAACTTGTTTCATAATCAATATAATATAGATAAAAAGAAAAACAAATAAAAATAAATTAAAATAAACATGCAAAATGAAAACAAAATCGTTTTTGTTGTATTGTTTGTTTATTGGGGTAGTTATAAGCTAGATGGTAAAAAGACACTTAGATCACTCTAGGAACACATTATCATCATAGCATATGATAAAAACCAAATGATTTGTTTTCGCAATAATTTAAGAATGTTTCAGTTATACTCCATGTAACTAGACACATACGGTGTTGAATTTAACGTAACACATTAATTTATAAACGAACCTAGCTCTCCCGATTGGGTCCGTTTAATAGCAATTTTACCAGCACGCTAATTGGTCAGATGCTTCCGGGAAAGGTTTAATGAAAGCGTATAATTTCTATAAATTATGAGATAGGCAATAATATCCAGCTTTTTTTTCAGTGTGGGTGGGTGTGTGTATGTGGGTGTGTGTGTGTGGGGGGGGGGGGAATAGACCTGATTCGGGAGATATCAGGCTCCGATATAGAAATGTAACACTTGTAAATGCATAAATACATAAAAAGAAAAGAAATATTACCATTTAACAAACGTTAATTTTGTGTTCTCGATTATTAATTTCTTCAATTTTGATGAATTGTAATATTGTCGCTCTCCCTCATAAAGTGTGTGCATCGTGATATATTCTTTCGTATTTTATGATTATATAATTATTATAATATAACTAATTAATATCTAATATTATATTGTTATAAAAGCTGTACAAAATGCGTAATAGTACGCTAGTGTCACATCCTACTATTAGTTGCAACATAAATTTCAGCCATGTTTGTTGGCTTCTTCTGGTATAATTTCACTGGCAACAGATACATGTATTAGGTAATCAATCTTTCTAATGAAAAAAAAAATCTGTCTAGTGACACAAATATTGTCGCAAAAACGTGTTGTTTTTTTTTCAATGGTAAATGTCAGTGTGAATTTAGTATTGCCAAAACTGCAAATATCGAAGTTCAATAGATATCTAGCAATAGTTCCTGATAGGGGTAACATAAGGACACATATGAAATAAAATTGTATCACACATTTTCTTAAGAGACTATTCTTTTAAAATTTTCATCCAACACTTTGCACCCGAAATTCTCAACAAAAATTCTTTTTTTTTAGTAACATAAGCGGTTGCGAACTTATTGTATTTTTTTTGTAAAATGTATGTTCACAAATATTAAAAATACATATATTGAACAAAACGTATGTTTATTTCAACAATAATCATGTATTTGAAGATTTAACTCTTAAGAGTCACTATTGGTAAATTTTGCTGTGATATGTTCTTCATTTCATTGCTGGTCTGGTATCATAAACGAGCGGACACTACATCGGCAAAATCTGCCTGCAATCATTACGCACGCTCTGTTATGTCCACTACGTCCACATCGACCTTTGCCATTCCGTATTGGCCGAGCATCTTTGCATGATCCGTTATGTTGTACGCACAGCCGTCTAGGCCGTCTTCTACAGGTCACTTCCATGACGTCGTCACTTATCAATATAAATGCCACAAGAAGTACGGCGCAGAGTTTGGACAGGTTCATATTGACAATCTGAAAGTAGTAAATACCTTTTTTATTTAATTTAGACATGTTTTTGATATGAACTATAGCTTAAAAAGAAACACGAGCCTTTGCAATGAATTAAACTGAAATACTGCAGCAAACTGAACAAAGGAATACAATGTAACCAATTAAATGAATATGAGCTACTTTGGCACAGATCAAACTAAACTAAATAAAATTGTATTGACAATATCGACATTTGCTTTGGGACCATTACAGTGTTTTAAATAAATATGATCAAGGCACAATACATGTATAATACAAAATCATAAATAGCACACGAGTGGGTAGGGGGTTGGTGGGTGTTGTCGGAAAGTTCGTAGACTATTGTTTTGTGTTTTGACAAATAGTGAAATCGAAATATATATATTATATTTATATGAAATAAATTGATATATATATGATTCACTGCAAAGAAATAACACTCATGGTTGTAAATTTTTGTCTCAAAGTTGCTCTAGGCAGGATAAACGGATTATAAACAGTGGCGACAAGGACACTTAAAACCTTTGCTGCCTAACTTGACATTACTTTATTCAAAGATGATCAGGCTTCTTTTTAATTTTAACCGTCTAGCATTTTTATCTGTGTTTTATTCGTATTATCATTTCTTTCAATGTGGATAAACGCTATTTTCATCACATAACATATACATGTAGTGGTAAGTATATAGCCGTTAGATACACGGGGTGAATAGTACGTCACAGCATGATATGATTTGTTCACATTAGTACAACGGATTAGCTCACAATTCTGGTCATAAATTATTGACTGGAGATATATAAAACAAATCCGGCACCTTGGATCCGAGTTGAAAACTAATATGGGACCTAATCCATTACATCTAATCCGTCGCCTTACAGTGAACAAAATCACTTTACGCTCCGTATAATACACCTCGTGTATAGCTCTAGAATACACCAACGCTATTCGCCTGTGTTACAAGTCTGTTCATTCGCGTGACAGTATTATATCGAATTTTTTATTTATACACTCGACATGGGTCATGTTTATAGGGAAATTTAAAATATCAGTCTTGATTAACCAACGTTTATATTTTCAACGTACATGTATATAAGGTGACATAAGGGGGCAGCCATTTAATTTTATCATGTGACTGAAAGTTGTTCCAAAATCGCGCCTTTTATGTCAGAGGTTTATTGCGTAGCATAAAGGCCGAGGTGATCATATTGTATACACCCCGTGCGTTATCAGTGTCTGAAACCACTCGACCGCGGTTGATCTTGCGTTGTCAAGTGATCAATTGTGTGGATAACGTAGTAGAATGGTTGAGCATCGACCCTTGATCGGACCCTTGATCGGAGGGTCGTGGGTTCGATTCTCCAACACGGCTATATACGATGCCCTTGAGAAGGACAGCTTTCCGGCATATGCTTAGTACTGGTCCTACCCTTGATGACCTCGAGCGTGATTTGAATAAGTTTTAATAACGTGTTATGCAATCGAAATAAAATAAATAAGTTTAAACTAAGTGATGAATTGATATTGTGTTGCATGTACTAGCTTTATATGAATGATATATATTTATATTCATGATAATTTTAAAAACCCATTTTTTACAACATGTTAGTGAGTTGTGCTTACCTAAATCAGATA
Source organism: Panopea generosa (assembly GCA_029582155.1). Classification (NCBI taxonomy): domain Eukaryota; kingdom Metazoa; phylum Mollusca; class Bivalvia; order Adapedonta; family Hiatellidae; genus Panopea; species Panopea generosa. Next base: position 18,539,695 of record CM055911.1, on the reverse strand, counting down.
GGGGGGGGGGGGGGAAGGGGGTTTAACTTAAAAAATAAGGTTTCACAGAATAACAATATAATTTTTATATCGGTAGATACAAGAAATGCATTGTAAACATTAATAACTTTATACAATAATTACAAAATATATACAAAGTTTTATTTGTATTGGTCGAAGACACGCTTGCACATTTAGATCTATAAATAAATATTACTTAATAAGTTTATTAAATTAATACTGAATAAAATTATCAACTTTGGTGATAGATCTATATAAATTAGGTATTTGAAACATTGTCAACGTGAGCTATTTGACACGCGTATGTAATAATCGCGAGGCTTCCAACGATCAGCACACAGCATATACATTTTAGTATGTTTTCCACATTTTATTCTCAATTTCAGCATAACATGTTCTTAAGCATAATTTTGATAGTTTAGTAAGAAGTATTGTTTTTGATATAAAACAATATTATTGGCTGTTGTATTGCGATGTCTGATTATAATTTTTTAAACAGTCCTATACGCTATTAACTACGTTACAAGAGAACATGTACTGTGTAACAATAAAACAAAACATAAATTGTTTAAGTATAACAATATTTGTTTCTTAATTTCTTTATTTACAATTCATTATAATGCCACTCGTTGTTTATTTATTATATTAGCAATGCTAATGAAATCATATGAAGCTTTACTGAAACCAGTCTAAAATCATGATCACCTGGCTGCTTTACTAGGTAGAATTTTTGTTGTTAGAGTTTCATTTTATAGTCGTTTTAAAAAATTGGACAGAAATCATGAAATATTAATCATTTGTAATTCAGTAAACATATGAGTAGCTACAATGTGTATTTGAATGAAGAAGAACAACCAAATTAATCACAGAACTATCTATACAAAACTTAACTTAAAGTAACATTACATTAATAAGCATTTGTGCACACCATAAAGCGTAGACTTCTGTAGTGTATGTAACACCGGTAACTTGTATATGCCTCGCTGTTCAAAGAATGGTCAAGAGGCATAAAGCGTTAATCCTGTTCGTTCGTCCGTACGGTAAAAAGGTTTCTGATCAATAATTTCTGAAGGCGTCGATGTATTAATTGGTATTGTGTATGTATACCTGTATAATTATCAAATACAGGTCAGGTTCGATATTTTTTTAAGAATTACCTATATTATATTTATATAATTTTCATCGATACTAAAGGAAATGTGAAATAAAAAAAAATATATCTGAAATATATTTGTCCAATACTTATCATGTATGGATATACCAAGTTACTAAAGATTATATGTCACTGACAGTAAGTATTGAAATGATAAATAAATATATAAACAAAATGCTTTACCTCTTTAAAATTCAAGCGCTGATTTATATCCAATTAATTATGTATATTGTATATCCAATATTTGATAGACGGCTGTTTTATACACAATTACTTATGTGTATTGTATATCTAATATTTGATAGACGGCTGATTTATAGACAATAAATTATGTATATTGTATATCCAATGTTTGCTGGACGACGTCTTGTAGCATAAATAATTATTAATTAAATGAAAACGTAGTTTCAAACGAAACATATCACCGAAATAAACACACTTAAATTCTGTACTTGACTTACTAACTATCAGTTGATAATCGTCATCAAACTACTTGTGAGTTCCGCATTTTACAACAGTTACAGGAAGAAGAGGACACTTATATCAATTCCTGTTTCCTCGGACTTGAGGCTTGAGCCATCTGTGGCCTAGATATCGAGATACGTCAGACCTTAACAGTATGTTCTTCCTGGTTATGATGTTCCATTAATGACCTATTGTGAAGCTATAATCGTGTCTTCTTTATCTATGTTCAAGGAATTCGTTATTGTGCTATTTTGTATCGTATTCACACACAACAGAATCTAGATGTTGGTGATCCTTCTCACCCAATCAAATCGCTCAGAGTTTTTAAAATAGAACATTCTATATTACATAGAACGCCATGACCGTCAGTTGATGTTGACCTTCTTCATAACCCACTTATATCGTTTCAGGAACAAGTAAGTATATCAACATCTAAGCCGGTAAGAAGTTACATGGACTTTTCTATATAACTTCTAACCCAAACCTACATGTTTACTCGTTCGTAAAGCCCTTTTGACTAGTTCTCGTGCTTTAATAAGAACGGATATAGTCTTGTTTAAATTTCTTAATGATGCACTTTTTCATTTATAAAGGTAAATGAAGGGCCATCGTGATCCTTTTGTCTGTACTTGAAACATATCAGATGACTTTTTAAGGTATTGTTGTAACGGCGATTATAGGGATTTGAAATAAAAGATAGTATACCGACTTTTGTATTTACAATTAACGTTTTTGGCCAGCTCTTTTTGACGAAAATTGTATATAGTTATTTATATTATATATATATATATTGTAATATGTGTTTATATGGCAATTCAATATGTTTAAACTATTAACATTTTTATCAGGCACCCTGTCTCTCAACTACCACATCTAACAAGCAGTCGATCCCCAACAACTATTTATCAAACAGTCATTTCCAACAAACACGTTTAACTCTTACAAACAAGTCATCTTCAAAAGAGTTTATCTCAGTTAGAAAGTTTATTCAGTATTCGATCCTAACTTGTTTACCCAGACAAGCGATCTCGAGTAGCGAGTCAACTGGGAAAATATTTAAATGTAGAAGCTAACGTTTAATATAACACACAACTAAAAGATGTGTCCCCTGCAAACATTATTGTATTACAACTAGGTGGCCTTTTGTCACTGACCTGTTTCCATACCCATGAATAATTGGATATGTTTTAGTCTATTTTGCCAATATGTCAACTTTTGCAAAATAAGGGCTGTTCACTCACTCACTCACACTGTCAGGCACTCACTCACTCACTCACTCACTCACTCACTCACTCACTCACTCACTCACTCACTCACTCACTCACTCACTCACTCACTCACTCACTCACTCACTCACTCACTCACTCACTCACTCACTCACTCACTCACTTACTCACTCACTCACTCACTCACTCACTCACTCACTCACTCACTCACTCACTCACTCACTCACTCACTCACACTCACTCACTCACTCACTCACTCACTCACTCACTCACTCACTTATTCACTCACTCACTCACTCACTCACTCACTCACTCACTCACTCACTCACTCACTCACTCACTCACTCACTCACTCACTCACTCACTCACTCACTCACTCACTCACTCACTCACTCACTCACTCACTCACACTGTCACTCATTCACTCACTCACTAAATTACTCACTCACTCACGTCTCATTCACGCACACATATTATATCACCATGTATCTCTCTCTTTCATTCTCTTTCTTTCATTTTCTCAACTACTTCACTAATTATTTCACTCCCTCAATCACTCCCTCACCCATTCACTCACTCACTTACTTATTCACTCACTCACTCAATCACGCATTCACTCACTCACTCATTTACTCACTCACTTACTCACGCATATTATATATCTCTCTCTCTCTCTCTCTCTATATATATATATATATATATATATATATATATATATATATATCTGTGTTTCTGTTTCTCTCTCGCTCATTTTCTTTCTCCCATTCTAAACACTCGCTCATTTATTCACCCATTAAGTCAATTACTCTCTTTCTCTCTTTATCTAACTCTTTCTCTCACTCACTCACTTACTCACTCTCTCTCTCTCTCTCTCTCTCTCTCTCTCTCTCTCTCTCTCTCTCTCTCTCTCTTTCTCTTTCTCTCTTTCTCTTTCTCTCTCTCTCTCTCTCTCTATCCTCTTCGCAATCAAAAACATTTAATCAAGACGACTCTCTGATATTAGCCAGTCTTTATTCAAATGTATTAATTCAGTAGTTTACATTTACTTGTACAATTTTTAAAAGATAATTAATTATAGTTTGAAGTAGTTTGTAGTAATGATCTGATGCGGATCCAGGGTTGCGAGAAGGCTGAGGTGGGAGGCGAGGGTGCATGCTCCCCTTGAAACGTTGATAAAGACGTTGATAAAGATACCAGATGGTCCAATCTGATAAATATTTGAAACTAAATTGTTTAAAGACAGAACCTAAAGCCTTATAAAGGGATTATATTGGCAAGTAACACAAACACACTGTTAATCCAGGCTTCTCCTGTATGCAATATGCACAAAATAATGCTTATGTATAACCTTTATTTACTTGAAAGTTATCAAGTTAACAGTCATTGAATATTGGCCAAAATTTTAATACGTCCCGCAATAAAGTATTGCGCAATGTTTACATTGAACTCCGTAAACTTTCCGAACAAAGCCTCGATAACGAGATCGGGAACGAGTCTTCACGATGATATCCGTTGATTGATAGTTGGAAAAGGCGAATGTAAACAAAAACAAAAACGTGGCTTCAGAAACCCGATGTTTGTAATAAAGAGGTTATGCAATTAGACACTTTAGACGCGTACATATCTAAGTTATAATTGTATCTTCATGCTGGACGTGTGTATCTAGGACAGGGAATTGACGGTAATATGTCAATATAATCCCTTTAAAGGGAGTATATCAGGAAAATATGCTTTAAAAGTATCTTTAAAATAAAATATTTATTAAAATGGATAAAAAAAAACCCATCTCATTGTAATTATTAAACAAAATCCGAATTGTTTTGTATGTCAAATCTACCAAAACATGTTTACGTATGATAGGGAAATCCCCATTCTAAAAACAGACAGCACTTAAAGACGTTTCTGCGGGTTGTTACTGCGCATCGCTACGCACATAGTTCATTTCTGTTACTTTCAGTTTCGGGGTCTAATTTTGCCGTTTGGTTAATTAAAAGTCGAGTCGCATTAGGATATTTACAAAGCGAAGTATTTTCATTTCGAAATGTCAGAAATGTAAATTTTGTCTAAGAAGCGATCGGAAAGCATGGAAGAGTATATTATTTTTCGTTCTAAACCACCATAAGTGCTTGTACATAAATAAGTCGAAGAAATAACTACGAAAATATACTCAATACTCGTAGTGGTAATATTTCGGATAACTCATTTTCGGATATGAATCATTTGTGAATTTGTTCCAAAGCGCTGAATACATGTACATAATGAATTTACCTGAAATAATATTATTTATACCGGGATGGAGACAAGGAAGAATAAGTCTTGAATTTTGACATTTAGCTGACCTGATGCATGTTAAAGTTTTGGTATTGAAGGACATTATGGAAGACACTAATATGGGTCAATGTTATATATAAACAGCGGTGAGAGACGATTGATAAAGAGAATTAGTGTTGAATATCTATCATCCTGGAGACTGGCAGGGCGGAGATTCGAACAGTATTCTTACACTGAGTAAATGTTAAAAAGAAATTTACACACCGTCACGTTCTGCATTTCCTGTTAAACAGAGAATTGTTACATGAATTATGAAAATAAGAAACTATTCAACACATTTCAAGAATGATAAACAGAGGCTCAGGTTACAGATGGATTGAGATGTCGGTGTTTTAAATACCTGAAGTGGTTTCATTAACTATGAAAAAGACAATCAATATTATGACATAGACAGAAGCACTAAATGAAAGAGTGACACTCATCAAAAGGAGCCGATTGTAATTATTACTGTAGTTTAACCGTTTCAACTTATTTCTACTACGGAATACAACAAAATAATCATGTGCACAATAAATGATCTGAGGGGGATCAAACCTGTGACTACTTGTTTAGCACACCCAATATCCGTGCATGTAACTGACAACTTTCCCACTTGAATCAGTGATTAAAGATGAATGAACATGAAACACAATGTTGGAATTTGCATATATTTAAATCATCACAGAAACTGGCCAAGCGGGGATTTGAGCTTGCAACCCATTGACTGCTTTTTACATAACATGACAGTTTCATTCAGTAAAAAATGTTCACATACATGCAAGTTTACAATCATAAGATTTTTTTCAATGGTTTGAACAGAGATATCACAACAGGAATTGCTGCTCAGTTATAGCCCTTGAGTTGTCAAACTATACCAATATATTGTGCTGTTTTATTAAAGTACACTGTCGTTTATTTAGCCAGATCAATGAGCGCAGTCAGTAGATCACGATACTTGTAGCTCAGGGTTGAGAGTTGGATACCTGAGGCTGGTTAACTTACAGTGCTAACAGTCATTCAGATGGGACTTTATGATTGTGCTTTACACCAAGCAAAAGAACCAGGTGAAACATATGATTGGGTTTCTATTATATTTGTTTCCTGCACTATCCCCCATAAACCTAAAAAACTAAACTGTTCACTCTTCTGAATGCATCACCCAAATGAGAAACTAGTGTTGATGTAAATTAAGCTTACATACAAACAAACATCATTTATTTTTTTATCTCATATAAGCTTCCTTTAATTTTCAGTGATGAAGTCAGTCAAGTAGTACACCAGGACTAGGCCAATTAATTACAATATGTGTTTCCAGAAGCATGGATTGTGACAGTAAATTAGATATTGGGACCATGTTAAGAAAAAGTATTCGAAAAACATATGATGTTTTTTCAAAAGACTAGGAAATGCACATATTATGAAAAAAAAGAACAATCACTACCAGTTCACCAGGCAGTGTTCTAAAATTTGAATGACAATTCAAAGATTAATGTTAGAAGTAGCCCAGTACAGGAATAAAAAAATCAAGTTAATGTAATAATAATGGATGACAGTGCGACTACTATAGCCAAGATAAATACCAGAAAAAATGACTTGAATGGATTCGTAGATAAAACTCTGAAGATATTATGTTGAGTAGCAGGTCACTGGTGATCCAACCTTGATTGACAGTACATGGTTTTACAACTAAGCCTCTAACATTTCAAACTTTTACAAATATTGATGTTCATCAATAACATGTACCTGGTATATATGACATGTATAAAAGCAACATAACAGTAATTACATTATAAATACAAAATTTATAATTGGTATTTAGTGCATCATTTACAAATATGAAAGATACCTCTGCAATGAAACTTCATTTATAAAATTACAACAGATAATTTTCACCATTTTGACAATTTTATAAAAAGAGGTGTGTGTGTGTGGGGGGGGGGGGGGGTAACATTTAGCACTGTAACTTTGTAACAAGCATGGTGACCAGTATTTTTTATTTTATTTTCTGATATAGTTTGTTATAGTGCCTCTTTGTAGAAAGAAAGAAAAAGTTCTCCGCGTTACAACTTTTTTTATTATTGAATTAGTGTCAAAATGCATCGTTTACGGTCATTTTATGAAAAGGGAGGTAACATTGAGCTCCTTAACTTAGTAACAAGCATGGGGACATCAATTTTTTATTTTATTTTCTGATATAGTTTGTTATTGTGCCTCTTTGTAAAAAGAATGAAACAATTCTCCGTGTTACAATTTTTTTTATTATTGAATTAGTGTAAAAACGCATCGTTTGCAGCCATTTTATGAAAAAGGGTGGTTACATTTAGCAATGTAACTTAGTAACAAGTAATGTAACATATGTTTTTTATTTTATTTTCTGATATAGTATGTTATAGTGTCTTTTTGTAAAAAGAATGAAACAATTATCTTCATTAGAACTTATTTTATTATTGAATTAGTGTCAAAATGCATCGTTTACGGCCATTTTATGAAAAGGGAGGTAACGTTTAGCACTGTAACTTAGTAACAAGCATGGGGACATATATTTTTTATTTTGTTTTCTGATATAGTTTGATATGTTGCCTCTTTGTAGAAAGAATGAATAATTCTCCGCTTTAGAACTTTTTTTATTTTTTAATTAGTATAAAAACATATCGTTAACGGCCAATTCTATAATCTTAGAAATTGATGAAAATCACTGTATGAAATGTGAAACTCAAAATAGCATCATGACTTTTACTGTTTTAGATACTTTATCTTTTGTTACATGAGTGACAACAATATTTTATTGAAATATATTACTTTGTTAGTAAATAAAACAAGATTTATAACTAACACACATTTGCTGTTTTTTCTTTAAAAAATGTAAAATGGTGTAGTTTAAAAATAGTCATAGCAGAAAAACAAGCATGGTGACCTGTATTTTTTTTAAGTTTTTAAACTTGTCTTACTTTAAAGTACTTGTGTGCAAAATTTTAAAAAAAATCTCCGCGCTAGAATTTACTCGAAGAAACGTCTTTAATACTGCTTGACGTTGTCATTCGGGCTCTTTGTAAGTACTACGTGTAAACCTGCAAAACGGATCAAATTGAAATCAAAATGAAATCACGTGAATCATCTAATACGTCACAAAATATGTTGCAATTTTAAGCGGGAAATCTATTTTAGTTTACGCGCAGCTCAAGGTAAGAAATCCCTTTGCAATATATTAGTTTGGCCCGCGAAGAAGACGAAGATGCTTCTCGGTGGGAGACCAGACTTATCAGGTGTTCGGGGCCGGGGAACGACAGTGGATGTACCCATCAGTCCCCCGAGAAGACCTGGAAACCACTACAGAGAAGAACCATTACCAAGTCGTCGCCGACCTCATCATACCAGCACAACCTCGGTGCTCTCTGTTCCTTCTGAGGTGTCCAGATATCGTTAATCACCAGTTGCGAGCAGAAGTACTTTGGGGACTTCAACAAACCAGATATCTCTGCTGATAGTTACTTCCAACAGTACAAGCAGGGAAGTGTTCCAACTCCAGGAAATAGCTCTAGAGAAAGACATACGAGGAATAGAAGAATATTAAGCCCTGTTCACGGTTGAAAAGAGGACAACAATTATCCCAAAAAACACGCCTTTCGCTTCCACTTGCCAGCCATTTTTGACGAACACCATGACGTTCAAACCATAAGCAGAAGACGGATTTCCGCGCTAAAAATGGCTACAACGTGGTTTTTAGAAGCTGTCGCAACTATAAGCGACCTTGCTGGGTATGTTACCAGCTTGGATCTGCTTTATAAGGATAACAACAGGGAGTTATCTGGCTCACAGGAATGCATGATGAGGGAACTTTGCAGGCAGATGTCCAGCTACCCGAAGCTTTCGACTGCAATCTGGAAAGAACGCGCGCTGCTTTAAAACTACTTAATTCAGTAGATTTGGAGGCCATTTGTGATAACTTATCACCAAATGAGATGAAAGTGAAATTGACAGGATCTGTAGCGAACTTCTGCAAGCCTGCTAATTATTCATCATATGAGGAAATTTCGTCTCTAAATGAGACGGGAGTTTAAAATTGGCATCCATCCAAAGAGCGCAGATTCAATAACAAGTTGGGAGCTGTGGAGAAATAGGACTCGATCTGACAGTAAGCCCAAACATGTGGCACCATCAACAAAATATAGTGGACATCGCGGTCGAGAGGCTGAAGGAAGATCATGTCCTGATAATCCATTGCCGACCAATGCCCAGTTACAGCAGTACAGATACTTACATGAGCCTGCTGTACCAATTGAAGTGCTCGGTTCCCAGGCAACAACCTGTGCATGTCCACTTTTTTTACTGGAGATTTGAATGTAATGAAGAATTGGAATCCTTCCCGTGTAGTTATTTTGGATACACTAAAATGAAAGAGAACTTCAACGATGGACAACTGGAGGCACTGAGAAGATCGAATACTCTTGGAAACAGACTCTCCATACTTCCAATTCCCAGGATACCACTTTTCAATCCCAGCTTTATTGGAATGGTGGATGAAGTCGTTGCAAGAATGAAGGGATTCCAACCAACCATCTGCTAGAGATTTCTACAGCTAACGCCAAGAACCTCTACCAAGACACTTTATATACATAAACTTTATAACCAATTTATACATATTTTCAGTTTAATCAGGATAAAACTACACATGCAATATGTATCGCCGGCATATACCAAGAAGATTAAAGATAAAGATAAAGAGGATCAATTTCAATACTTCAAGTGAAATATGTTCATATACTATAACCATAAAGATCAACTGCTGTTCCTTCGTAATGAAGTTGTGACTTTTTATTAATTAGTCAGGATAGTTATTCAAGAACTAAGGATAACCAATACGATTGTGCAAAACTGTTGCTTAGTATCAGACAATATAAGAGGATATGACGTGATGAGATCTCTATATATAAGGAAGTACCAGGACTCCTTTTAATAAAGAAGAGGAAGTGTAGTGACATATTGTACGTTGTGGGTAGATATAGATCTTCCCGCCTGATAGGGTAATCAGTCATCAGTGAGCGGGAACCGGCAGTGACGTCACGACAGCCGAGGAAGAAGCACACGTTAGCAATCAATCCTGGTGAATACACATATATATTGGACGAGTAAAATCAAGTGTTGGCGTATTCCAGCTTAGTTAATGGTGAGTAACACTTTACTGTTTTTTTCATGATTTATGTTCGTACTCTAAGGTTTGCGTACGCAGGTGCTTCGCAACCGTATATTGATATTGATACAGTAAAACTTATCTTATCTGCAGTCTGTCTTTTTGTAAACCCCGTATTGATTATTCTTTCAATTGTTATAGAATGTTTCGCTACAACTTCGCATTTTTTGTATAATTTCAGTCATTACCACTTACAGCATTTTTGTATAATTTCAGTCATTACCACTTACAGCATTTTTTTGTATAATTTCAGTCATTACCACTTACAGCATTATTTTGTATAATTTCAGTCGTTACCATTTACTCGCCTAAAGCATACATGTATGATACAGTCGAGAATAAAGTTTTGAAGACTATTTAGCGTTGGTTATACTATCTGCAACATCGAGGCAGAACAATAAATAATCCTTGTTTATTCTTTTAAAATGCAATTTCCTTATTTTAATGCACATTTTTTTTGTTTGAATGACATTATTAATGTATTTTGGACATTTTGAATGTGAGTTTAGAAAAAAAATGATGCTTGAAAATTAGGATATAAATACATGATTTCTACTTTCACTTTGTCAACAGTGTACACATTGAGCAGAATTTTTTTTTTAAAAAAAAAAGTATGACACATGATCCTACTTTTCTCATCATGTTTTGGTAGTGGAGAGGTTGGCAAACATTTAAATGTAAGTTTCACTTCTTTCATTTGGGTCACTCTATGAATGGTAAGCGTTCAATTTTTTATTATTTACTATAGAATGAAGAACAACAATCAATGGTGGGGCTTAAACCTTTAAGCATAGTACCATCATTGCAAAACAGGAAGTGCTTCCGTGGGGTAGTCGCATAATGGCTGCCACAAATAGTTTCTTTTTCTCTAAAAATGCATTTTCACATTTTTTTATTGTCATTTTTTGGTTTGGGTGGCATTGTTGATTTATTTGGATCATTTCAGAAGCATTATCATGTTTGAATTGTGAATTTAGAAAAACAAAAAAGATTTTGAGATAGGGGTGGGTGGATATTTAGGAAGTTTACACTTGACAGAAAAAAAAATCTTATATGACACATGACCCCTATTTTTTCATCATATATTGGTAGTGCAGATGTTGGCAAACAAGAATATGTAAGTTCCACTTCTTTCATTTGGGTCTCTCTTTGAATGACAAGCCTTCAAACTTTTATTATTTACTATACAATAAAAAATAAGGGAGACTACCGTTTATTGTTGACATTTTTAAAAGTGTCGTCTGCAAATTTTCAGCAACACCAATGGATCAGGATCATTTTATTAATATAACTCAACAAATAATACATAAAAATAGCATAAATTATGAGGGCAAAGCACTTTTATGTACATTTAGTTATATATCTGTTAAATAATGGGTTTCAAGAGCTACCAGATGGCCTACATGTGTCACATTTATGTAATTTCAGTTTGTGTGTCTATTGATTACAGTTAAGCTTGATGCCACAGTTCATAAAAACGATCGCCAGCGGTGTGGCGACAGGTGATCCTCACACAATTTATCAAATATATACATGTAGTTTCCCGACTGCATTTTTATAGCTTTTATGTACCATATTATGTCATTAGTTCTTAAAGCATAATTAAAATAACACAAACAAAATCGATTCTCAATTCATCATGTACATATTTACAGTTTTATGCCTTCAGTAATGTTAGCTTTTGGTTTTTAGTTTTCAGTGTTTTTGCAACTTTTCGCAGTTCAGTGTTTCCGACAGCCCAGACCACAACATACTCGTACTGTTTGAGCCACTGTATATATTATGGTAAACTTATTTTTGTTTATATTTTATAGAGCTCTAGTTAGAGAAGTTTGGTTTTAGATCAGTCATACCCTCAGCTCTGAGTGCATTATGTATCGTCGCATGCGAGTAGCATATCGCAATGTCTTCGCTCGAAGCACATACCTCTGACTTTTACTCTGTATTTGGTCAGTTCGAAGCAAGTGTTTAATTACTGAAGAACCATGCTTTAATTTTACGCCAAGTGCCTGGCACTTAATTGATACCGACTCATAACCATGATTTATGCGTAGAGTTTAGCCATTAATTCTACCATGACAATTTCGTACAAATATTACAGCTTTTGGCAAGCATGCTTGATATGATCTATTTACTGCTTCAGTTTTTTTTAATTGAAGTTAAAAGCTGGGTTTTCATTATACTGTCAGGCCCCAGACACATCATTATACACTTACAAAATATTTGTTCATCAATTTCAGTCATTTTTAGTTTGATGTTTGGCGGTATATAATTTTTAGCACGTCTGATATCACCGGGACACACAAAACTGTGTTTGGCGCGAAATTCGCCACAATAACCTTTTAAAAATAGCATCATAACTTTTATTGCAGCTGGCATTTTAATTTTAATTAAATCTATATATTGATATTAAAGTCCAGATGAGCTTCATAAAGCTCTGCCGAACATCTAGCTTTCACTGACAAAGCAAATCTCGATGGCATGCTGCAAGACTGATCCAACTCACATTTTTTCACAAAATCACTTTTTTACATATTTGAATAAAGCACAAAGGAATACACATCTTGTAAAAATATAGACTTGCATTCTTACTTATTTTAATATTGTTGATAAGAAACAAAAAGGTATATCTAATAAAACAAGTTTTCATAGACGCAAAACAGGTCCAAGTAGAGTTGGTCTTGTCGTGCAGTGAACTATTTTACTATACCAATATTTAAAACATCAGATAGGCTTAATATGTTGTTTTGAAAAGAGTTTATAATTGCTTTAATTTAATATATTTTAATTCTATTGATATCTTAGAAATGGGGTTGGCGCACAAGTTATTCCAACATTTGATTTAGCCCTCCACCTACAGCAAAGAACATAGTGAGTGTCGTAGTTGTCAATCAAATACATTCGAAAGAGAAAAAAGATGTAAAGTAAGAGTAAGAGCTGAAAGAAAAGATAAAAACAAACTTAAAATAATACTAAAATAGTTTATTTATCAACGTTTTTCAATTTTAAGTATTAGACTGTGATTATGGTATTAAACATAATATAAGTCTTCAATGATAGATTATGAAAGGACAATTTTATATATTAACATTGTAACTGTATCAATTAATTTTTTAGCAACAGTTTATGCAAACATGTTTACAGAAGATGGTAGTGGGGATAACTGTCTTATATCCCCCTCCCCCTCCCCCTCCAATAATATGATTTTTAGTTTCTTAAAATTAAAGTTACACCCTTCCCCCTAAATATACTACATCTCTCCCAGATATTGTGCAATAACATAGTATTGACAAATATAAATTATATATTTTAGGCACACTTAAACCAGGCTTTGGATACCATGTGTTTGAATCTTTATGGCAGTAAATTCCAGTAATGCGAATTTACTATTGGAAATGAAATTATAGGTTCAATGACATAAACTTGAAGACTCTTTGTCAGTTAATTATTGGAGTCACACACATTACACTTTTGAAAAATGCTATAAACAATGGTGAGTCTAGTGACTTTGAAGATTTCCCTGAAATACTTGATGGCCAGTACTCATGTTGTTTACAACAACTTTGCTAAAAATCTGGCATCTTAATTGACACAACTTTATGAACCAGGTATATCAGATAGTGATAGTCCAATAAATATTTTTAAGAAACTTCTAACAAAGATGATTATATTATCTCAACAAAGTACAGTGTACATTCCTGAGGTAAAGTACCATATAATTGCATTGGTCAATGCACATATTTTGTTTAAACCAGAAAAAAAAATGAATCAGGACCAGAATTGAATGGTTCTTTCATTGAAAGAGTAATAATGGGGAATTTAATAAATAAACCAAATATATCTATTGACATATTGACATAATCTGAACTGATGATGATGTTCCATTATGCTTCATAAAATACAGGCTATAGTATAAATCTATTCCAAAAACTTACATAGATTAAACTTCTAAGCAAATGACTTTACCATGGAAACTGAAGTAACTGATTCTGAGCATACAAGTTTAAGCCACAAAACTGAGTTAAAGGGTAGTTAAACAATAAATTTTGATATTAAAGTGTTAATAAATGAAGAAATGAATCTAAGTAAAGATGATTCGGAAAAGTGTCAATATGTCATCCGCAATGAAGAAGAAAAAATTAATAGAAAATTTAAGAAGTAACATTGTGAATGAAAAAAAAAACTCGAGAAAGTATATAGCAGTTTAGCAGTGACACAACCCTATCAGTCAAAATGTCACTAAATCATATCAGATGGAAAAAAAAGAAGAAAAAAAAAACAAAACATTTTCATCAATTCCAGAAAATGACATTTCAAAGTTGAAGGTCAATCTGTTCCTGTAATGCAAAACATTTCTCTTGCATTCACCAGATATAGGTCATGCAAAGATATACATTGCTTTAAAAAAGTGTGGATTTACTTGAAACAAAATAGCTGGTGTAGACTCACCTGACTAAAGCAGGAAAGTACACAAATAGGCTTAATAGTATTCCTCCAGATCAGGTAGCTCAAGTTATGGAATACAATTTTATAAATTCATTTCTAATAGAATTCACAATACTGCCAATAATTAAGTTTCAAACAAATGGTATCTAGAGCCAGGTACAGGTGTGTCGATATCATCAACCACCAATTTAACATTGCCTCTCACAAGCCTTATAAGGACAGTTGTGATTAATGCTCATGCTTTAGCTTCTAAAAAGTTGTGATGCAAATGGACTATGGAAAATACATTAAAACCAAAAGTTTCACATCAAAACAAAGTATTTAATAAAGGACGGGAAATGTAAAACAATGAGCCTGTTTTGACCTTTAACAAATTATTCCATGCCATGAAGGCATATCAAGTCAAGGAGCAAATGAAATGGCCTTTTACATTTATAAATTCCTTGACATTCAGTTAAGAAAAGACAAAAAAAACGAAATAATTTTGTGTTGTGTTAATTTTGACAAAAACCTGATAAATTTTTGTATAATGGTAAAAGTCCTCCAAAGCTGCCGGTCTCTAAATATAAGTCACAAGACCGAATGAATGAAAGAATGAATGAATGAATGAATGAATGAATGAATGTAAGGGGCTTTACGGTGTACCAACACATTGGAGGTTATTTGATGGCAGTAGGAATATAGATGTCAGGTTCATTCTACATGTACAACAACAAATTATCAATCATATGAAAAATGTCACATCAACAAATGAATATGCAGAATGACCTTAGAACTTTCATACCTGCAGAGCTGCACAGTTTCAGCAAATGCTGTTGTTTTACTCAAATTGTCACTTCTTACGACATGCACAAGCCACAGTGATCCTTTTTTGTCATCACTCACATGGCTCCCAGTAACCACACAGGTGCTGGTAATTTAACCACAATAATGAACATTACAAAAAATGATAAAATGAACATGACACCCATTCAGAGGATCCCTACCCCTCTGCAGAGATTTAAAGTGAGTTTATTCTTACCCAGGACCACAGGGGTTGTCAGTATTCAAATATTTTAGTCTACCATCAATTTTACCTTATTCTGAGCCACAAGTCTGAATTGGGGGTTGTTAGGCTTATTATACTCAGTATCATGATAATAAATATGATAAGTGTAGTTTATAGGTATAGCTAGTAATTTAATGCATAGATAAATGGAAATAGCCTGGGTGATTTTAAGCTGTGTTAGTTATAAACATAACATTGTAAAAGAAAAAGTAGGCGATTTATCTTTAAAAATATTATTTCAGTCGAAAAAATATTTAATGTATGTTGTAATACTCAATAACATTTTATTTCTTATTTGAGATATGCTAGCATCTAGTTACGAATATTTAATTTGAAAAAAATCTTCCTGTTTGCATGGTTATATATCTTTTTATTTATTAAGCTTAATTATTATTTTAATGGCAGAGGCCAATGAAATCATTACTAGTTACCAAAACTGACTGTACAGTCATAATGTACTATTTTGATTTAAATTGTTAGAAGAAAAACCTTTGAACACAACACAGTGAATTTCTGGAAAACTCTTTTTTCCAAAAACTTTTTTTTATCTTTCGTTATTTTTATTGACAAAGTATCCCAGTTTGAAGAGTATGACTGTGCGATCACAAAAAAGTAAGCAAAAGCATTATGAATTGCTAATTTATGTCACAATTATAATCTAAAGACCCCCAAAATGCATGCTTTCCCGCTGGAAAGTCGTTTCGTCCAAGTTGGAAAGATCAATTTCCAATTGGAATTTCTAATTTCCAAATTCGAATCAAAAATCAATTTTTAGAATTGGCCAATGGGAATAGAGGTTTTCCAATTGGAGGATTCCAATATTAAAGGGGAACGCAACCCTGTGTATAAAACAGGATAGTATGAATAGCTATGAGTTCAGCTTTCTATTAATAGTATTATTATGCATAAATTCGAGTCCATAAAGATATATCAGCTCGTTTTGTAACGGTCATTTTCGCACATCGACTTTATGGTGGAAGTCGCCATATTGGATACCTGTGTGACGTCATAACTGCACTTCCGGTTTAAAACATAATTGATTTATACGCTACAGCAGATGTAGAAACGTGCAATTATAGTCACCGGCAAAAGTACTCGCAAGAATAATAAAATGGATTTTAGTAACGGAGAAGGACTTGTGGCCTACAACTTTGAACCAGAATTTTCAGAACCAGAGTTAAATGAATTAGAAGACGAGAGAAATAGTGAGACGGCACAGTTGTTCACACACGTGAAAGATTTTTGCAGCTGCGAAAACTGTAATGATGCTTTCGTCTGACGAAAATACGTGCTGCAGATGCAATTTCACACTATTGGAAATTTAGAAGATTTAGAATGTATCACAGAAATAATACAAAGATGTCACAGCAATGTCTTATGAAGTTTTCACCCAAAAAGATGATAACTGTTAAACAGTCACACCGATCATGAACCAGAGATCAAACCCGAAACCCATCAATCACAACTCTGACATCTTATCATGTAGCCTGACATTGATGATTGAATTTTTCAAAATAGTAAAATTACCCTTAGCTTGATAAAAAAGTAATTATTGCCGTCAGTGTTGATGTAGATCCAGGCGAGCCTGCACATTCATGCTGTACTATCAGGGTATATACTGTTTGCTACTCAGTCAATACATTATCAAAAAAAAAACACTAATTAGACCAAGAATGGAATTTAAGGGAAAATGTTTTGTTACATATATTTACCTGTCTAAGAGAGATTAAGAAATAATATTATATCTCTTTTCTTATCGTGTTTAGCTGGTGCGGCCATTGTTGCGTACTGAGAAATGGCTGATAAAATTTTGATTTCATATCCTTTTTAGTAAATTTAGATGAAGCATGAATGAGTTGGGTTTTTTTTTTGTGTTGTTTTACATAACTGGCACTGTCTTTTGGTTATTCAAATGGTGTTACTACCCAATTTGATATATGATGATTATCTATTCTACCAGTTCTCTGAACATATATGAATGTGTATCCTTATAGGGAGTGTCATATGAAATATAATGTCTACAGGCATATTGCACAAAGTGTATGTTACTGTCCAGCTACTGGCACCCTGCTGAGCTTTCATAATTCACCAACACCACATTCACACCATGTGGTAATGAGAAATACCCTGCCACATTGTGCATATTGTACCCTAATAAGCGTGATCACCCCAGGTTTAATGACCCCAGGGTTTATGACAGGATGTTATATCACATAGTATTATGTCTTATTACTAATTTAAACATTTTCAGTTAATTAGGGTTTCAATATCAATGCAAACTTACAAGTAAAAAAATTATGTTATATGATTTTATGAATATTTTTCATAAATTGTATACCAGAACACTATTTTAACAGTAAAAAAAACTTTTCATGTATTAATGAATAAATAAAGGAACAAAGGTTTTACTTTATCTTTTTTCATTGCGAAGTAGAGGTAGTTCAAATGTCTATTCAAGAATAATGACCTAGTTGACTGTGAAAAAGCCATATATCAATAAACTAAATTGCCTATTGATTATAAAATTAATAAAATGAGTGTATGAACAATGAATGGTTGACTGGATATTTAGCATCAATTTTTGTCATCGAGGGTTTACTGTTCAGATGTTCAGTCAACCTAACCACTGTTTCCTGCAAAAGTTAACCAGTACTTGAGCACACCCAACAACCGCAAGTAACTGATAATTTTTCCACTCGAATCAGCAGTGAGAGACAAATGCTATTGAGACACAATGTTGTATGTCAGTCATCACAGAGACTGTCGCCGGGTTGGGATTCGAACTCGAGACACCAGGATTGTGGTTAGACACGTAACTGACTGAGCTAATCGGGCCTGTCACAATTAATTGGCCTTAATTTGTATTTTAATAACAACTTTTAGATACCATGTCGTTTTCACACCTTATGTTTTGGCATTAACCTCTTGTTTTTATTGTTAATTGGATTATCACACCTGTTCAAACAGCCTGCAATTATAATATTGTGAAAGTTTGATATATCAATTTCACAATATTTTGGAAGAGTATATAAAATTACAAATTAAATTTCAGAAATCAACTGAGCTATATGTTATAAGCACATTTTTAAGAGCTTCCCACTGGATAATATACACTAAGTTTATATGTATGTCGCATATGGTCATCTTCGTACTGAAATCATCAGAAATTGTATCCTTGGATAGTAGTACGCCAAGGCATTGGTACGCTTCATTCTACAATCTTAAGTCCTACCCCAAAGTATAAAGGCGTTTTGCGCGTGATGTCACCAGAAGCTTGACACTGAGGCAATGTGAAATCACATATTAGGAAAACTAAAAACAACACTGCCCACAAAACATATCGCATTACTCCACCCACTTATTCCGCTGGAGAAAACAATGTTTAATGGGTTAAGTCCTTCAATTCAGAATCGTTTTCGCGTTTAATTGTCTACCTTCGATGTTCACTAATGCACTGTATATCTGTATATAAACTGATTACGTATATTAGTGTATATACATAAGAGTTTCAGTAGAGAGCAGTCACTAACGACACAATACAATTTGCGCGATAACTAGAACGGAAGTGCAGTTATGACGTCACCGAATACCTCCATCACAAAAGAGCTACAAAATGGCGGCGCCCATAGCATTTAGGAAACGCTTGAAATCATGATATTTAATGTCATTTTTCTCATTTGATAAATTTCGTACAATTAAAATTTGTTGATTTTTGTGTTATTTACATGTCTATTTAACGATAAATAGCCATTTATATTCTGACGTGCGGTACCCTTTAATATCGGTAAAATTTTATTGGAAATTGCCGGTGTCATGTCATATTCACACGCACTTTGAAAAGTCCACGCTTTATGGGTGTACAATTATGCTTTTTATCTGGTGTTACTTTAAGTTATGTATTGATATTTAAACGATTTGTTTCATTATACCTAAACTTTGAATTGCAAAAGGTTAGAAGAAATAGTTCGTCCAATAAAATGTTTGAAATCGAACAATATTGACAAAATGTGAGTAGTAAAGTAGGAGCTTAAATAGATCTATTTTTCTGCCACATGTCTGGAGCAAAATGCCAAATTTTGTGAGCAAACCGAATATGAAGAAAATCGATACTCACCGAAGGCGAACGAACGCGACTTTAGTAGTAGCTATCACTATCGATCTTAAAAGGAAACGGCCGAGCGAGTATCGGCTTTCATTTTACTTCGTTAGACGGGGTTGATGGTAAAAGAAGGAAATAGCTTGAAGTTTTATTTGTTTTGCATTATGTATATATATATAACTTAACATAAAAAGCAGACGTAAACATGTTCTTGTGTAAATTGTTTTATTAGATTTTACAAAATAGTATTCTTATCTCACTTTCGTTATCTAAAGATTATCCGAGTATCTATAACGAGATCGTCTGTCAACGTCGTTGTAGTAGCGTATTACGTTTTTACAGAGACAACCACTGTATTTATTTACCTACGACAAAAAAAAATAAAAAAAATAAAGAATAAAAATGAAAAAAAAAATAATGAAATTAGAAATAATAATAACAAAAAATAAATGAATAAAATAACGAGAAATAAAAGTATAAGAAAAAAAAAAATAATGAAAGAAAAAAAAAGTAATAATAATAAAAAAACAAATAAAATTAAATGATTAAACTTCAGATATCTAATAGTCAAATTTTAAAAACACAAGATGGAATACTTAAAGAAACGAAATGGTTCTATAAATAATTATATTCACCTAGGGAAATTAAAATATAAACTTAAATGATACTTTTTCAAATTAAAATATATCAAAATTGAATGGAACTAAGAAAACATTACTTGAGGGTCCAATTACCTGCTAGCTTTTTTAAAAACTATGTCGAAGGTTAAAGTGCAGGCTTTGACGGATATACGGTTGAATTTTACAAATTATGCTGTGTTTTGAGTGAGAAAATGTAGAGACGCGTATGAAAATAAAGCATCAAATAAAGAATTTGAATATTGTGTAAGGATGTTGAGCATAGATAGATTAGAAAATCTAGTGCCTAGTAAGAAAACTCTATAGTCAAGTAAGGATGTTGTGTATCGAGTGAGAAAATGTAGTGTCGCGTGTGACAATATAGTGTTAAAAATGAAAATTGAATGTTGTTTAATGATGTTGAGTAAATACAGATTAGAAAATCTAGTGTCCAGTAAGAAAAATCTATAGTCAAGTAAGGATGTCGTAAATAAAAAAAAAATTTGGTGTCGCGTATAAAAATATAGTGTCAAATAAGGAATTTAAATGTTGTGTAAGGATGTTGAGTATATATAGCTTAGAAATTCTAGTACCCAGTAAAAAAATCTATAGTCAAGTAAGGGTTTTGTGTATCAAATTAGAAAATCTAGTATCGCATATGAAAATAAAATTTCAAATAAAGAATTTGAATATTGTGTAAGGATGTTGAGTATAGATAGATTAGAAAATCTAGTGCCCAGTCAGAAAAATCTATAGTCAAGTAAGGATGTTGTGTATTGAGTGATAAAATCCAATGTTGTGTATGAAAATATAGTGTGAAATAAGGAATTTGAATGCCTTGTAAGAATGTTGAGTAATAATAGACTAGAAAATCTAGGACCCAGTTAGAAAAATCTAAAGTCAAGTAAGAATGTTGTTTATTGAGTGAAAAAATGTAGTGTCGCGTATTATTACTACTACTACAAATACTGATGCTACTACTACTACTACTACTACTACTACTACATTACTACTACTATTACTACTACTACTACTACTGCTATTGCTGCTACTACTTCTACTACTACTACTACTACTACTTTTACTACTACAACTACTACTACTACTACTACTACTACTACTACTACTACTACTACTACATCAAATTCTGCTACTATACTAATATTATTACTACTACAACTGCTACTACTACTGCTACTACTACTGCTAATACTACTACTACTACTACTACTATTACTACTACTGTTATTACTACTACTACTTCCACAATTACTACTACTACTACTGCTGCTACTACTACTACTGCTGCTACTACTACTACTATACTACAACTACAAATTCTACTTCTACTACTACTACAACTACTACTACTACTTTTACTACTACTACTACTACTACTACTACTACTACTACTACTACTACTACTACTACTACTACTTTTACTATCACTACTACTACTACTACTACGACTTCAAATTCTGCTGCTACTACTACTACCACTACTACAACTACTACTACAACGATACTTCTATTATTATTATTACTACTACTACTACTACAAATACTGCTGCTACTACTACTACTACTACTACTACTACTACTACTATACTGATATTATTGCTACTGCTATTGTTATTACTTCTACTACTGCCACTACTACTACTACTACTACTACTACTACTGCTACTACTACTAGTACAATCTACTAGTAATACTACTGCTACTACTCCTATACTACTATTATTACTACTACTACAAATACTGATGCTACTTCTACTACTACTTCTATACTACTATTATTACTACTACTTCTGCTACTACTACTGCTACTGCTGCTGCTACTACTACTACTACTATACTGATATTATTGCTACTGCTACTAGTACTACTTCTACTACTGCTACTGCCACAACTACTACTACTACTACTACTAATTTCCCTTTTCAGGTTATTTATCAAGGCATTTCCAGTTGTATTGGTAGAGGAATACCTCAGAATGAATCGGAGTAGAACCTCTATGTTATCGCAAGCTACTAGCAAACTTTCTCACAATCGAGTGTGATTTGTCTAAGTTGTAAGAAATTGTTTCACAATCGAAGTAAAATAATTTTAAAACAATAATGAAATAGCACCGGCACACCAAATTGTTCTGTATGCCTGAACAAGTATTTAGTCAAACTTGAAAATGTAATACTGTGTTGAGTTTATTTGAACAAAACAAGTGAGAGTGGCCATCCAAGCGCTATACCGAAGACATGAATACTAATAACAAACCGCTCATTAGAGTACGATATTTCTAGTCTCGGGGTTGCCGGTTCGATTTCCGCGATTGGCCAACTAATATACAAACAGTCGTTTGGATGGACTATAAACCGAGGACTAGTGTAACGCCTCTGTATACCGAGCACGCTAAAGAACTCAAAGAATCTTACGACCGGTTCTCCACGAATCAAAAAGACTTACACTCTTCCGGGGGCCTCGCCACTATGGAAAAACAAAAACGGCGGCGATCAGCTTATATGCAACAATAATAATAGACACACTGTTGTTGTCCCATTGTGGCCGGGTGATTCAAGATGTCGTCGTCTATTGACCACTTACCCCTAGCTGCTAAGGTTGATGGTTGTCAGTTACCTGCGCAAGCGGGACTCATTCTGAAGTCTTCCTCTACCAATAAAATTTTATATTCGATATATGACCTGCCATACGTTAAAATGACGTTTAACCCTATTATAAAACATCAACATTGTTCCCACTGCGCAGTTCCGTTATTACCACGTACTAGCTATAGGCCTTTCGTGGCTCCTGTGATAATACGGGTATATGAATTATTATACTTGTTATATATTTCAAATATTTATCACATTTGTAAATAAAGAAATCTTGATTTTTATAATTATAGAAAGTATGCTTCGAAACAAGACGATGAAGAAGTTTGTACTGGCATTTGTGGTAGCAGCTGCCATTATAGTGACTCTGACAATCAGACTGTTTTGGAACGAAGGTACCAGTTGCTTCGCTGGAACATAACACATATAGATGACAACCTGTTGCATTTCTAGATTTAAAGGAATTTATCAGGATTTTTCAAACTATTAAATTTTTCTAAAACATATTTTTTTGTTCAAATATTATATCAGGCCAATATACAGTCACTGATCCCGTATTACCAAAACAATATATTAAAAAGGGATTTCCAAAATTGGGCTACGCGCCTAGGTTAGACTAAAACAGATTTCCCACTTAAAAGTTATTCTGCTTCTTCTTCATTTCTTTTATTTTTTTATTATAATTGTCAAATATCCCAATTTTACTGATTTTTTATACGACTTTCCGGCCTCTTCTTATTTAGGTTACATCACAAATGCAATTGCCGCCATTATGTGTTATTGATACCTTCTACTACTACAGTATTCACTTCGTCTCGAAAACATTTCCCCAAAATAATTGCCTCTGAAAATTTAACCATCTCTAATCTCTAAAATACATTCGGTAATTTAGCTGGTCACATGAATACATGTATCAATGGAAGACACGTGATTCACATACGTGGCAGTGTGACGCCGTTTAATATATCAGGATTTTTCGCCTCATTTTCTATTATATAAGAAGCAGAGTTATGTTAAAATATTGTCTTAACTATTGTTATTTCATCCTTAGATGCCAAAGGAGCGGAATATGTGAAGCAAAATTGTAACACAAAAATATTCGCAACACCATTGGAAGTAAGGTAAAAGTAGTTCCCGCGACATCATAATTGATGATGTCATCACTTTATATGTAGATAATATACTAAACTATTTTAGAGACACCCAGCAATTGAGGACGTAATCAATTTGTATGTAGATACTATATTAGACTTTTTTAAACATTATTTAAGAAACATCCCTGATTTGGTGTGAAAACAGAGTTCAGAGGTAAAAAAATGATTTCGTCTGTCCGGGACTTTAACTTTGTGACTGTTAAATTTTGATTACAACTTCTACTCATGTTTATCCCCATAGTTCGACATGTCAGCATCGTCAAGACTTGTCAGTCAGGGAAAATAAATGTGGAAATAGTTGGCTAGATTTATTGTCAATTGATACACATTATGTGATAACAAAACTCCTGAGGTAAAAAATTAATACTTGTATTTGAATATAAACTTTTCAAAATTCGATAGAAACAGAGTGATCATTTTTCTGTATTTGTTATATCAGTGACCTATCCACATGTTAATAAATCACTGATTACACATACCAAGCTACTTAGTTGCGTACATATTTCAGAACGCTCTATTCTACAGAACAAAATGACTCTACGAAATCGGAATCGAAACGATTAGCAAGATTAATCCAAAGACGCATAGCATACATTCAGGTAAAATGAAATAGTTCATTGCATAGTATAATATTTAGTATATATATATTAATTGATATTTTGTCCGGTTTCGAAGAAAGTGCAGGGGTGTTATTCACCAACCATTCTTAATGTTCTTAGAATTAAGCTTGGAAATGAAAATTTGAACCTTTGAAATCTTGTTTACCGTTACAGAAAGAATAATTGTGAGAATTTATTTCACAATATATTGGGTGTCGTTACATGCTTGCAAAGTTTGACTTCAAACAGTGGTCTCTAAGTGTGTTTTTCAAAATTCATTCTTCAGTTCAAGTCTAAGAATATTCTTAAGAATGGTTGGTGAATACCACCCCTGGGCTTATACGAATCGTTCCCAAAATCACGTCCTGTGTAGAAGAACTACTATCATACTACATCAGGTCGATGTGGATATCTCAGCTCGATGCAAGAAATTTGTCAATATATGCTAAATGAGACCTGGTAGCTCTGATCTATTTAGAAAGACATCACTTATATCTCTAGTCTGTAGTACGGACCCAGCTCTCCCGATTGGGCCCGTTGTTTAAATAACAATGTTGGGAAAGCAGCTCTCCAGGAAAACCGGCTTATTGACATAGATATGACGTCGAGGAAATCCCGGTCAAAGTATCGACGTCATAAAACACGTAGCATTTCGCTAAAATAAACTTTGAATGTCCGTGTCTTTTTTAATTTTATTTTATAAATTTATCAAGGGTTACCCGGATTTTCTAGATGGACAGTGATACAGAGGTAAGCAACTAAGTTAAAATTGGTATTTTTTAAGTAAATATTTAATTTTACATAAGGACTTAAATGTTAAAAGTGTTTTAAACTTTGCCATACTGATCAGTAAATTGTCGATTCATTTAAAACACATGCGCCCCGCGGGTTGTTATATTTCCTATCACCCACCCTCTTTTCCAACATCTGCAACCTCTCACATCTTGAAAAATACTATAATATAACTATAGATGTTTTAAACAATGTCCAAACATAATAATCTGAATAAAAATTCTGGAAAAAAAAAAGTTTTATCTTATATAAATTATAGGGGTTGTTTTAAAACATGACAACGCGTCCGGCGCTATGATTTAAACACATTGTAAATTTGTTTATTACAAAATTAAAATCTGCGATGTCTTCTAATAAATTATAAAGGAATGAATTCAATTTGGAATCGTGTAAATATAAATTGTCTTTAAAATTATACTAAAATATTTCAAAATGGCATTGAAATGATGATGAATCCTAGCATTCCCCACCCATCTACCATGCAGTATATAAAATGTACAAAAACGTGTCCATTAGGCCTAGTAGAAAGTTAAATCGTGCCATCATTACTATTTGAAATAAAACATCTTGAATTATAAATGTAATACATATATATTTTTTTTTTTTTTTTGAAAATAAACACGAAACTGCATATATAATTTATGACGTGACATTTGTACGTAATATCAATCTTTAACGATTCCGTCTTGATGTAATTGGCGCAGTAGCGTAGTGGTTATAGCAGTGAACTGACTGTTACGCGGGAAAACTGAGTTCAGATCCCCTGAGATGCATATTCTTTTTTTTTTCGTGTTTTTTTTCATATCTCAAACCATAATTAATTTTATAATGACTCATTTTAGATGTTAATATGTAGCATTTGATTCCAAAATATAGATTATGAGCATCGTTAGCACAGCTAACATTCTATCGATCGATTTCGGTTACATATTGTATCAGTATTTTAGGTTTTTCTATTTAAGGAGCTAGAGAATTTATTCTCCGAATATTTTGGGAAAACACCAATTTCTACCCTATTTGCTTCACAACCCAGTGACACTGAGGACAATGACGCCGTTCATGATGATGGTATCATTGATGAAATGACCTGCAACTGAATGTTGATGAACGAGCAAGACACTTTCTAACAACTGTATGTGTAGAAAGGGCAGATTCAGATAGTGACGATGAAAGAAAGCATGACCCTCAAGATGATAATGTAATGTTAGAGGGTGACCAAGATGTACAGATAATTAAGCAATTCATGTTAACTGGGTGTAGTTTCCATAACAACTGTCATACACATTTCAAAGAGCGAGATATTTACAAACATGTGTTGGATGTGCTTGAAATGGAAAAAATGACAATGAGATGTACATTATGACAACACTTTTGTATTGATTGTTCAGCCAATGAATCAACGAAACGCAGAAAGAAAAGACAGAGTCAGATATGAGTATTTTTTTCTGGAAAACATGTATGTAGGAAAACATTCAAACTTGTTTTTGATATAGGTAAACACAGCCTTCAAAACATGACACACATTAGTAAACACGGCGCAAGCCCAAGAACACATGCAAATACAGGACGGAAGCCAGCTAAGTCCCTTAAATTTGATGACATCAAATGGGTCGTTCAATTCATTTTCAATAAGCAAACGAATTTGGGATGTCACAGCCAGCTGCTCCAAAGGGACGGGACAATATACCTACAATTTATTTGCCAAGTGATACAACAAAAATTGTGTCCATAAAAAAGTATGTTGCTGGTTGTACTGAAAAGAACTTTGAATGCCGTTCTGTAAAATATACCACATTTTGCAATGTATGATATACATGTCTTTCTCGTGTAAACATAGCGACACACAGAGACGATGCATGTGCTTCTTGTGAAAAAATATGAAAAGCCATAATAGATTATGTTACTGAAGAAGAAAAGTTAAAATTTACAAACAAAATGAAAGAACATATATTGCAGGCGCAAAAAGAAAGAGAAGTATACAACACATGTATTAAATTGGCCAAACAAGCCCATGGCAACTCTGAGGCAGAACAATATGTCCACTATACGTTTGATTTCAGTCAGAATGTATGCTTACCCCATCACGGCAGGCAGATGGGCCCATTGTATTTAACAACGCTTAGAAAAACACAGATATTTGAATTTCAAATTCCCCGGCAATTGACTTTCTTAATTGATGAAAACGAAACGATTGGAAAAGATGGAACATCAACCCACGGTCCGAACTCTGTAATATCGATGATCGACTAGGCTTTACAGTCGCACGGCAATGGCGAGACAACTTGGTATTATACATGCAGACAACTGCCAAGGTAATGTTTAGATTTGTTTTTCTTTTATGTACGACTTATTTTTCATCATTACTATCTAGCATGTGAAATTCATTTTGTGTTATTCTTATCTATAAATGTATACTATGATAATGAACTTGAAGTACACCGAACACATTGGCTAATGTATTACAATATTATTTAATTACATGTAATTGGACCCACGCATGAAAATTTACCTTGTACGTTTTTAAGGGAAAAACAATATTATTTACTGATAAATGAACTCACAAATACATCTGTGTAAATTTTAAATAAGTTTTTATTTCACATACTTTAACTTCAGGTCAGAATAAAAACCAGTATGTACTCGGTTATTTTATGTGGCGAGTAATGACCGGAAAACACCAACGCATAGAGTACATGATACAAGTGCCTGGCCATGTACGTTGTTTGATGGACAGTGGCTTTGCCTCTTTGAAGAAAATGAAACGACGTACTGACTGTGATACCATAGGTCAGCTTGAAGATGTTGTTAACATATCGTCGTCAACAAATGCTGCGGTCCGGTATCCATCCTGGCAATGGCGTGACTGGAAATCATTTCTCGGGCCAGTATTCCGCCCGTCTCGAGGAATAAGGTATAGTTTACCTTAACATTTACTTCATTTTTGTCATTGTTATATACTGAGTTATGAGAAAACATATTAAAAAAGCATCAAACTAAGAAAGAAAAAATACTTCAACGCTTGTCGTTTAAAAAGTGCAGTTCGACAACTATATTATAAATATAAAAGTACTATTTTGATACATATTTTATGTAAATAAAATAGACCTTATTGAGAAATTTAAAAAATAAAAACATGATTTATTACTTTAAAATAGTGATATTATTTTATCAAATAAATGCTGTAACGACGGATCTAAAATGGGAAATATAATTTATTTCACCAGATTGCGGTTTTATTGTTTGAAATAAGCTATTCCTACAGGCAATGTCCGAGTTTTTTTAGTTCGATTTCATGCTCAACTCAAAGATTCGTGCTCAACTCAAGTAAATCTCAAATAGTCGATGTTATAAAAGTTTTGAGTCTGAGATCGTACTCCTCGTGAACACGAAACTCAACATTTTTAGCATGGTAAATAGCAATCTTAAGAGGTGCATTCACAACAAACAAGATGGCCGCTCATGTCCGACAGGAGCGTCTACGTCGGCAAAATATGGTTGCAGCCGTGAGACGACCTCGCTTTTTTTGCGACAGAAATAATCCACTAAGAGACCTTGAACCAGTCGGTGTTTTCCGGCGATACAGGTTTTTTCCCGGAACTATTATGTTTATAATGGGATTGATGCCGGACATGTCAACCACAACGGCTAGGAATATGCCTCTTCCACCCCTGCTGCAGCCTTTACTTTGTCAGAGATATTTTGCATCTTGAAGCTCCATCTTTTGATCGGCGAAAGTCTGAATGTTTCGAATCTTTTAAAACCTTTTATTTGTGTTAACTATATAATATCACTGGCTTATTTCCAAATTTTTAGAAACTTTTACCGTCTAAAAAAAGTTATCCACATTTACTTTACCATATCTCTATTTCAAAAGGCCGCAAAAAAAAATACAAAGTCCAAAATAGGTTAAATTGCTACAATGTTATTAATTTTCACTATTTTTTTTTCATTTTTTAGTATCAGTGTATTCTTAAAGCATATTTTTTAAGAAAAAATTATGAGCATTCAACATCAAATTGAAAAAAAAAAATCTAAAATGAACTTATTTGTATTCTAGCGGACAGGAGAAATCCATTTTTTTTGATAGCTTTGAAAAAAAGTTGTTCTAAAATATATATATACTATTCCACATATAATATTAAAAGATTAGGAAGTTTTACCATCCGTTTTTTTCTCAATATGTTTTTAATATGATAAGGTCAAAATTTCAAATCGGAACTTCTATAAAAATAAATGTTTATCGTAAAGGTAATGTTAATGTTTCCAAGTTTTTATACAAAAACTATAATGACAAATATTATTGAAATAAAGATGTTCACACATTATACAAAAATAGCATAAAAGCAATAATATGTCCTTTTTATGTGAAAATTGAACATGGAATCAGAACCTAACCCACCCCGACCCCGACACACACACCCCTCACTTGACACACACACTTGAAGTCATAAAGAGTTAGTGTTTGGAATATATAGCCATATTTGATAAAACCTAATCTAATACTTTTTTGCTTTGGTGACCCTTGGTACACCATCACCATTATTGCCAGGGAATATGCCTCTCAGTCCATCCTCACCAGAATGCTTATAAACTGTTTTCATTTAGAGTGAAACTGTAGGATAGGAGCTCTTTCGATGTCAACTATTTGAGGAGTTGCCCTGTAGCTGATATCGCACAATAATTTCACAAGGTCTTTCTGTTTATGTGAATGACTTGGAAACAGTTTCCTAAACACTGTCAGAGAATAATTAATCCTGATACACACTTGGAAATTGATCTGTATTGTTAGTACATATACCACTGGATAATAAAATTATCATCCATTGCAAGCGACTATAATGCCTTTAGATTTCATTTCCGGACATTTACAAAGTTTCTGGATAGCTGTTTGAATGTAGACTGGTTTCACACTATTACCATTGGCTCTCATGGTTCCAGAACCAGTTATTACTATACCAGAAACCTTCTGATGGTGTATGCAATCCTAGTCTAACATAGGTGGCAAATGTTTTTGAAGACTCGACTTCCACTGTAGCTATCACAGATGTAATGTGTAGCATCAGTCCACCACGTACTACACATACAGAATAAAGTACTGTTATTATTTAAGACTGCTTTGAGCTAATATTTTCAAGAGGAGACTAATGATTGAATGCTATTATTTTCTCTTTATCATCTTCATATGTCATTTTTTGCTCATCCTAATGTCAAAATATGACTGACCTCACTGTTGTAAACACAAATTCTCAAAATACTCAAAGAAAAGCGGAAGTGCAGTGGACAGTGTTGGCAGCTCACGCCAGAGATTGCGGGTTTGATCCCCAGCTCGACCCAGTGCCTCTGAAAAAGCAACACGCAGGACTGATTCTACCCGGGAAAAAGACTCGAGAGCGTTTAATAAAAGCTCAGAGCTTTTTTCGCAATCGATCTAAAATAAGTTGGTATAAACCAATTCAATTCTTTAAAGAGGGTTTGTCATCAACAGGTAGCCCGGAAGTTTTGTATTGATTGTTCAGTATCTACATGTATATAAACACAATTCTTACTACTTGTTTACATTTTAGTTTTATGTATTTTGTTGATGTGTGACAATGTGTCTCGTAATAATGAATTTCGTCTCTCACCGCTGATTAATGTGGAAAAGTTATCAACTACTTTTGGAAATGGATGTACTTGAGTACAGGTTAAGCTTCCAGGATCCCGGAAAGAATGGTTAGGTTAGCTAATCGTCTGTTTGGTCTCGATGGCATGAAAATGATATTCAATATATTATTTAATCATTAATCAAAGTCTAGCAAAAAAAAAAAATATATATATATATATATATGGTTTCTCAGCTTTTTTTTAATTCTGGATAATTGAACAGTTTTATCGCAACTAATTACTATCAGTTCTAATAAATACAACAGACAGTCATCAATACTATCTTACCTGGCCTAGTTTTGTGTTGGCAAAACAGGGCATTCTGTTTGATCTTTGATGGTGTGTTTTTGCCATATGCAACTCTGCTGACATGTCCACAGTCACTGTTCTGACGCACAACATACACATATTCGCCTAACCCTTTCTGATTTTTTTCTAGCAATGCTGTCATAAGTAACTGGTACAGTGCTTAGTCTGCATAATTGACAGCGTTTCAGGTTTGACAACAAAACTTCGAACACAACCAATTTTCGATCACTTTTTTTCCAACGCGCTTTGCTGATTTTTTTTTTTTTTTCGAATAAAAACATCTTCGACGATCATAATATCCATTTTTGTTTACAATCGGAAGAGAGCAATCGTCGTTTATTTTTTTATTAATTTATCATTAATGACGATAAAATGATATTAAAAGCTATGAAACAAAACAGGATATTTGGATTTATTGTTATGAAATAAAAAAAAATATCTACATTATGTATTTTATAAGTTTATTCCGATCTATACCGAGATGCTCTGAAATCGTTACGGAGGATACCGACATCGCACGAAAGTTAACGAGCCCATTACGGTCCCACTACCTTAAGCATGTTCTGCAATATTAACAATTATAAATATGTAAAACATATACAAAAACATATTGTGAAATTAAAGAGTTTCTTTCAATAGCTGTGATAAACTAATTGCTATTTTAATTATGTACAGTTAAGATCAGTAACAGATTTAAAATGCAAACATTTCAAAGTTCATTTAAACTAAACTTTTATATTATTTATAAATAAATTTTAATTCAAGAATCAAAAAGTACAAATATGTCAATTAAAAAACGCACACACTCACCCACTATACAATAATTAACACTTATGTAATGCTTTTTGATGAAAATAATAAAATGAATAAGTGAATGAATGAATGAATGAATGAATGAATGAATGAATGAATGAATGAATGAATGAATGAGTGAATAAATGAATGAATGAATGGAGTTTTACAGCGTACCAACACATTGTAGATTATACAACGCCAACAGAAAGGAAGATTCCAGGTGCACTCTACATGTACAAAAACAACACATTAACATACTGATAAAAATAAATAATATCAATCATGAACATTGACATTTCTATGTAGATTCATGATTTCACCACTTATGGTAATTTAACACAAGTGCCCACTTAATGAAATAAAAATGATAAATCAAGATTTTTTGTAACAAATGCGTTTATGATATTTTTTTTTGAATGGGGTTCAACACCCTTTTCACCACATTTTTTAATTATATATGGCATTTTCACTTATATTAGGAGAAAGACCTCAGAATGAATCTGAGTGAAATGACCATCCTTCCGTAAGTAACTGGCAAACTTTGTCATATTAAGCTTTTGGAGAATGCGGGACTCGAACCTACGACCTTAGTGATGAGAGGCAACTGATCTTGAGACAGTGCCTTAGACCACCACTCGACCCTTTATATAATATTTATACCAATAAGGTTTAGAACCCATTAAAATATTTAAGCAAAAATATTACCAATTAATATAATTTTGTTATTTAATAGATGTGTTGTAATGCAATGTTTCAAATAACCAGTTGCAACGCCTAAAGGCCAGGATCTGTACATGACAGCAGAGTGTTCAGAAGTTCTGCCCTATGCCATCAGTTTGAAAATGGTACGACCTATTGGTTTAACAACCCATTGATATCAAACTAACCTGTTTTTGTCATTATAAACATTGTATTAAAATTTCAGAAGATTTGATCCAGGCATTCTTAAGTTATTGTACAAATTTCTGGTAAAAAAGATCAGCAAAATTTTACATTGAAATTTGCAAATCAAAACCATCTTTTTTGTCATAACTCTTTATGTATTTTAAATGGTAGGTTATTTAATTTAATTTGCTTAAAACAAATTAACCAATAAAAAGACTGCTCAGCTGAAACGTATTGTAAATGTGTTCACAAAATATAAAAATACATTTGACTGAATCAAGCGCCCGAAAAAAAAATAGACACAAATCTACATTACAACATAACAATGCAATATTGTCACTTTAAAATCATTATATTATTTGAATTATTATATTGCAGGCGATCACACTGGGGTTTTACTAGGAGATTCGGGTTGTCCATGTATACATTTTCTGTTACCTATCACTGATCATGAAATCAGATACAACCTGGCTTTATGCAGAACAAGGGTTTTAATTGAACAACAGTTTGGGATTCTGAAAAGAAGATTTCAAGTATTACATGGCGAGACGATGACTTCACCAAAACCGACAGTGATAAATGTAATAGCATGTGTTGTCTTACACAATATTGGTATAATTCGTGGTGACATCATAAGCAATGATGATAATGTCCCTGAAATACAAGGGCTTCGTGTTAACATTCATACAGAAGGAGGACATGATGGTTGTTTGATAAGAAGACATATAGTTGAAACTTACTTTACCTAAATAATGTACAACTCTAAAATAACCAGTTGAGCTGAGCTCAGCTTTTTTTATAACCTCGGGGCCAGTACTTCATAATGTAGTCTGCAGACCACTGTGTTGTGAAAGTAAAGGAAACCTTCAACGCCGACGAGACTTCACTGAATTTATTAAAGTCTCGGGACTTCACCTTTGAAGAAGATGCTATGTCAGATATTATCGCCCCCTAGGGCTTGGCCAGTTGGCCAGGAGCGTCAATACTACTTCCATAGAGTTGTCAGACCGTTTGTTCGACAGGCGTACCAGGACATAGCGTGTCCAGCGCCTAATGACAGAATTTAAAGTGTATTTAATTTATATGGCTAATGTCACCATGAACACTTGGTTTCGTTCAAAATAAAACAATATCAATTAAAACTCAATAACATACATCGAGTATATGAGCATCATCTACGCGATTGGGTAGTTATGATCTGAACGTGAAATTTATGCAAGCCTCGTTTTCATTTTAACTGTCACTTGGTAGTTCGAAAATATCGGGAATTGTTCTTTCGATTTCAGACGTAAATGTTATCTACTTTCCGTGAGATAAGTAGGTAAATGTGATGTGAAATTATGTTGAGAGTTGATAGTGTTTTGGTAATTATAAACAGCAATTGCCATCTTGTATGTTTATTTATAACTACAGTTATGTTCGTTAAAGAAACACAAGTACAGTTTTGATTATTTTTTACTCACATCTTTGTATTTGTGCTTGATTCGATACGTTGTGTTAATTTCTTTTCAATCATCAAGGTATACAGAATAACTCAGACTTATGATTGCCATCGCGGTATTGTTTGCGCGCAAAATAACGTTGTTTTTTCTGAAACATAACGTCAAACGTTGTACATTAACGTCGCACAATGGCGTCGTGCATTATTATACCTCTTGCAGGAAAACGTTGATTATAGAAAAACTAATTGTCGTAAAATAAAAATGAAAGCAGTTTTATGTTCAGGAAACAGTTTTAATGCAAAAATAATAAATAAAAAAAATTGTCGAAAAAACGTCATTAAGCCCTGTTTTCCTGGAGAATGGCCCATAAATATATAACGCATGTCGAAATACAGTTAACTTTGTGTAAGTGGTCATCTCTATTAAACAGCCACTTGCCTTAAGCAGCCACATTTGCTATTAACCATTTTATGCACTTTGGATAACATATCGTTTTTGTCACGTTTGGGAAGATTTGAAATTCAAAATGTTTTTTTTTAGTTATACATATAAGTGACAATTAAATGTTATGTACAAATCATTATGTATATATTTTAAACTAATTTAAAAAAACAACATTTATAACAATTTTTTCTTGAAAGTTAAAAGTTTTATTGAAACAGAAACAAAATAGAAACTGTTCCAGAGTTAAGAAAAATGGTTTTCTCTTTGAATGCCTTTAAATTGAATATATTTTTTTATTGAAACAGAATCCGAAAGACTGTTCCAGAGCTAAGAAATTGATTTGCTCTTTAAAACAAACGTGTGGCTTCGGATGTCATATCCATCTATTGACCTACTGTCTTATCCAAGCATATGCTACACATAGAACATTGGTTTTAGATACCAATATGTCGGCGTACTCCGACGAGGGCTGGGAAACCCTCTTCCAGCCGATTAGCACGACATGCACGAATAGCACAGGTTCAAGTGTAGAAATATTGAATGGTATGTCAGCTTGTAATTATTAAAGTATAATACATTCATTATATACATTCTTATCAAGATAACCATTATTGACCGGTCAACAGCAATGCTTATGAGCGCGCTGATTGGCCAGCTATGTAAAAAAACTATAGTATGATATGAATAGCATGGAAACAGGGTAAATGATTCCCAGTTATTTTACGAAAGGACGGTGGTTCTACTCAGATTAATGCTGAGGTTCTCCGCCACCATTGAAACTAGATGTCAACTATAACAAGTAATATGTTGAAAATAGTGTTAAGTCCAGTTTAAACATCGATGGAAGACGTCTCTATCACGAACCGTGCACTTGTTGTCAGGGCTGAAGTCAAGGCAAAAATATACGTACAGAATACAGCAGTTTTTATTGAGACGTGAAATATATAGCTATTAACAAACAAAATGTTACATGAAAGAAACATTATATAACACATTGAAAGCAACTGATATATAATTCGTAGAATTTCTAAATCAAACATACAAAACATGATTTAATTTGGTATTTATAAACGTTACATTGCTTTTTACCAAATGTAGCCAATTCAAACTATCGAACATTCTAACATATTGAAGAAAGGTGAAACATTTTAGTGACAGCTTTGCTTTAGTCTAGCATAGTACCTGCCATATCCCGGTACAGTTCTGCTATACACCAATCTAAAAATATGGAATTCCCTGTCTGTCCCACAATCCGTTTTGATCTTCCGTTGTATCAGCTAATCTCTATATAGAACCTGATATCTCCCGATACAGATCTGCTATACATCAATCTAAATTATTGAAATACCTGTCTGTCCCACAATTCGTAGCACTACATTGCGCTTTGATCTTCCGACGAAGCACCCGACCAATAATCGTGCTCGTATATACATGTAGCTGCTATGTAACTAACAGTCCTTGGCGAGTAGAGCTAGGGCATTTGTCAAGATAATTAGTTTTGGCATTGATTATACAGTTAAATTTCAACAGTAGCATACATATAATATTGGATTACAGACACATTTAGGTAAGAAGAAATATAATGATAATGGCCATCGTAATACAGGCTAAATCTTTCTAAGAAAAATCGGTAAAATGATATTTCAATAAATGTGGTAGAAGTCTAGGATATAGAATAAATGTTAGAGGTAGATGATAACTGGATAATTAAAAAGCATTGGTTTAAAGAAATCTAATTATTCTTAATAATGTTTAAGTCAAAAGAAAAAAATGCATATTAAAGTAATGGCCAAATGTCATACTACACAGAGTTACATGACATATTTTATTGATAGCTATTTTTCTCAATCATGCAAACCATTGTAGATTTTTCTTATGAAAATGAAAACTCAACAGAGAAGGCACAAGTGATATACATTCCCTCACGTCCATCAATAATGGGATCAAAAATGAATATAACCTTTATGCCGCCTGCGATCCCTGAAGATTTGGCAGACAGAATGTTAAGTTTCCATGGAGATCCATCTGTTTGGTGGGTAGGGCAATTTATGAAATATCTGACACGCCCACAAACACGTTTGAAAAAAGAACTAATACACATGAAGAAGAAATGGTCTTTCCTGAATCCGATTGTTGGGTAAGTTAAACAGTTATAAACCGAGACGTGGAGAATAATTGTTGATTTCTTTGAAATGTCATTCTTATTTCATTAAGTCAAGGATGTATATAAAAAATGAAATGCAACTAATTGAGATGTCATGAAGCTCACGTATTAACGCAAAATCTCGCAAAATCTTGCTTTCAAATATCTTATATTCCATTCATTTAAGACATACAAATCCAAATTCTTTTACAGTTATTGATATACTCATGATTACAAAATTTATATACTGCAACTAAAATCAAGGAAATTGCTTGAAATATTTTACTTCAAACTGCAATATTTTAAATTCAAGATCATTTTGCGTGTTTAAAACATTATAAAACATCTAAGTTTACAATACACCTTACATCTTATGCAAAATAAATTAATTGCCTGTGAAATTTGAAAAATTTATATGCCAAATTAAGAATTCTTCGCATACTATTTTATCAACATTTAGTAAGGAGATGCAAGTTTCCTATCCACCTATATATGTCCTTGATCTAGTGGGCACAAAAGTGGTATAACCACAAGTGGCGAGGACATTAGTAACCATGAAAATGTTAGTGTTCATGAGTGAAACGTGTAATTTGTCTAATTCAATTAAATGAAACCAACGATTTATTTTATTTTAAATTGAAATCATTATAAATAACAATTTGACAAATGGCTAAAAATTCTCTCCATATTTAACAATTTACTATTTCTCTCTTTAATTTATACAAACGTATAATACACATGCATAATGTATTAATAACGTCATGAAATTATGGAGAACTATAAAATTATCATCCCCTATTTCAAAATCATATCAAAAAGAAACTTATGGTTTTATCAATCCCTTTTCACAATCACCATATCCATTTCTTTTAATCTTAAATTTATTTCCAGTGTACATGTTCGAAGAACAGATAAACTCATTAAGGAGGCTCAGTTTTATGGTATTAAGGACTATATGAAACACGTAGCAAACTGGTTTGATGAATACGAACGTCGATTTCCCGGTGTACGCCGCAATGTTTTTTTGGCTACCGACGATTATACAGTTATTCAAGACGCACAGAAATTGTAATTAAGTTTTTATATTATTTTATTATTATTATTATACATGCTCAAAGATCTTACTAAATGAAGGGACCAAATTTATACATCACTTATGATATCAATATAAGGAATTACCTTTAATTCTGGAACGTAAAAGTTTCCATGAATCCCTTTGGACTTCACTATTCATGTAAGACATATGCCATGAATATTCAACAAATACAATCCATTTCTCAATAATATTGTTTGTTTCAAAGGTAGATATTCTCTGTTTGTTTAAAAGGTATAATATATTCCCAGATATCCCAATTACACATTTATCAGCGACAAACGGGCAATCGAAGAAGCCAGTGTAAAGCCGCAGCGATATACACCTTCTGGTCTCAAAAGTATTTTCAAAGATGTGTACTTCTTATCTCGTAGCGACTTTCTTGTTTGTACATTTTCATCGAATGTAAGTTCCACTTTTATTTCTCGATCTTATTTAATTTTTAAATTGATTATATCTGTTGTAAATGGTCTGTTTTTGTTAGTCTTGTGTGAGTGGTCACCTCTATTAAGTAGTCACTTGCCTTAAGTAGTAATATTTGCTATTTCCCATTTCTGTGCTTTCAGAACAAATTATCTTGTAATCAGCTACAACCTCAAAAAGCCCTTATATGTGTTTTAAGGCAGAGTGCCACTATTAGAAACAGTAAATGCTTTCGTATTGTAGTCGTATCAAAGTAATGGTGGTTATAAATAATCATTGTTTCTTCTTTTTTAAAAATGCATTGTCATATTTGAATTGTGAATTTAGAAACAAAAATATTGCTTGGGAATAGGGATATGAAGACATGATTTCGGAAGTTTACTGTTACTTTGTCAAAAGTGTACACACTGAACAGAACAAATCTCTTATATAATACATGGCCTCTACTTTTCCCATCATATTTTGGTAGTGCAGTGGTTGACAAACAATAGAATGTAAGCACAACTTTCATTTGTCTCTTTATCAATAACAAGCATGCAAACTTGTCTTATTTATAATATTAGAACAAAGTACAACAGTCAATTGTGGGTTTACATTTCAAAGCGGTGCAACTGATGATCTTTATAATTATCGACCTATATCAATACTACCGATACTGTCTAAATTGATTGAAAAACATGTTAATGAACATTTTATTCTATTTTTAATTCACTATAAATTATTATTGTGTGCATTTCAAAGCGGGTTAAGAAATCAACTCAGTTGTGAAACAGTTCTTGTTCATATGATTGATAAATGGTTGGCGGCACTAAATGAAGGAAAGTTAGTGAGTGCAATTATAGTAGATTTTAGAAAAGCTTTTGATTTAGATGACCATATAAAATGGTTTCAATCTTACCTTACTGGAAGAAAACAGAAAGTGACAATAAATGGAGAAACATATATTGAAGAAATTATTATGTGTGGAGTACCACAAGGCTTTATACTAGGAGCTCTCTTGTTTTTTTTATATTTATAATTGATCTCCCTCTCAGTCTTGAGGGAAATTTATCAAATGCATGTATGTATGCAGATGATACAACAATATTTGACATAAATACATCAAACGCTGTTATACAAAATGTCATGAATCATCTTTAAATATTTTAAATGGATGATGTTTGAAAAATGGAATGATTATAAGCACATCAAAAACTAAAGTTCTATTTATTACTACACCACAACGGCGTGCTAGGCTTATTGATAAAAATGTATCATTAACATATAATGATATTACATTAGAACTTACATCTGGTGATAAGGTTCTTGGAATGCATATAAATAGTAACCTTAAGTGAGATACACATATCATGTTCATAAGGAAGAAAAGTTCAACCTACTTGTTGCTATTATCAAGAATAAAAACTTACATTCTATTAACTTACAGAAGTATTTTCTATAAAGCTTATATTCAACCCCATCTAGATTATTGTAACGTAATTTGGGGTAGTACAAGACAGACAAACATAAGCCGTCTCTTAATACATATATTGCAAAAGAGATCATGCCGAATAATCTTATGTGATCAATATTCAACATTTGCAGACGCTATGCAATTAATAAATGCACTTTCCATTGATCAAAGAATATTTCTCCAAAAAGCAAAATTAATGTATTAAGTTTGAAAAACTTTGCACCTTCGTATACAACAGATATGTATAATACCCATGATAACGTCCGTAGAAATCTACGTTCAACAAATCAATTAACTTTATCACTCCAAAACCCAACAGGGAATTATTCAACAAATCAATTAACTTTATCACTCCAAAACCCAACAGGGAATTATTCAAAGGTAGTTTGTCCTACTCTGGAACGTTAATCTGGAATATTATACAGTCAAACATTTTACAACATATTGTGTTAAACGGTTACAAACATAATTAGCTACTTTATATGTCCCGAATATTAATGCAAGTGCTACAAATAAGCCAACATCTCCAATATCTCGTATATACTAAGGTTTTTCATGCAACACATCTGGAATGGAGTGACAATTTACAGACATGAACATTCATGAGCTTTATATGAGTAGGATCCAGTGAAGGTTACATGACTATCTGCATGCTATATAAAGGATAGCAATACAAACCGGTTGGCTTATACAGTGTATATATCATATGTATTCATTTCATAAAGGGTGATAATTGAAATCGACACAAGGGAATTTCCGATTGTTAGGATCTTTTCAGATGCACATTCACAATGTATGATATATCGTATTTATAAGGAGATAATTATTTGTGAACAACCAGACATATATTAATAGACTAGACTACGACGAGAGCGCCTAAATACAATGCAAACCAACGACACAAATCATATGCATCTACCAACTCAATAGAATTCGTGTCAACTGTGACTGATATCAAATGATATTACGCATTTGAACTGAAGAAACAAATTACATAAATGAACTTATAGCTTTGTATGAGTAGGATACAGTAAATATTTAATAACTACGCATACGTCATATAAAGGACAGACGTAGAAACCCGCTTGATCATGAATATATAGTGAAATCAGTCATTGTATTTCATGAAGGGAGATAATTGAAATATATATTTATCTCAGTACTGTGTAATTAAATGTTACTTACACTCATCAATATGTACATTATGGAATTAAATGTTACGTTAACGTCATCATTATATACATAACGTA
Source organism: Panopea generosa (assembly GCA_029582155.1). Classification (NCBI taxonomy): domain Eukaryota; kingdom Metazoa; phylum Mollusca; class Bivalvia; order Adapedonta; family Hiatellidae; genus Panopea; species Panopea generosa. Next base: position 18,498,109 of record CM055911.1, on the reverse strand, counting down.
ATTAAATGTTACGTACACGTCATCAATATGTACACTACGTAATTAAATGTTACGTACAGGTCATCATTATATACATTACGTAATTAAATGTTATATACTTATTATCAGTATATACATTACGTATGAAATGTAACTTATATGTCATTTACTGTTTTGAAAGGTTGGAAGAGCCGCCTATGAGCTGATGCAGCCAAACCACGTGGACGCATCTCAGTGGTACAGGTCAGTAGATGATCGGTACTTTTTTCAAACTGACAAATACCATGATGTGCAAGCAATTGAGCTGCATGAAGCCAAAGCAAACATCTTGGGTGAAGAGATTGATCTTCAGACAAATGACTTCATTGTTGTGAAAAAACCGAACACTTTCTCGGATCATCACGTTTTCGGAACAAATACAAGAACTGGACACACAGGATATTTTCCAGCAAGAAAAGTTGTTATTATTTACAAACGTGTTAAGATGCCTACATACTCCGGTGTTTAAATCAAGATCTGTAAGATGAAGATAATTTCCTGATTTAAAAAGCAATCACAAAATAAAAACAGAATCTTAACTTAAACGGAAATGTCTAAGAAATGTATATCTGATAAAGTTATTTCAAATGTATAAAGTTGAAAAAAGTATGCAATTTCAGTCAGATATTACTTATGCTTATTCTGATGTATACGCTGGTGAAACAGGAGTCAGGTTGAATATAGATTTGTATACATATAGTATCATCGTCAGGCTTCTGTTTCACATATTTAGGTATACACTTAAAAACTTAAATCTAAGAAAAGCATCCAGGTGACCACGATTTTAGACTGGTTCCAGTACAACTTTACATGGTTTTACTGACACAAATTAAAGAATAATTAAGTTACAAGTCAAAATGAATTTAAGTTTTTAAATACAGAAGTAAAACTTACGACACTGATGGTGAAACATACATTATTTTGTTTTAAATGAATATGAGCAAACGAAAATAGAAACTATATTAAAGTAATGACGTAAGTGTTCAGGACCAAATAATAAACAAGGTCTGCAAGTTTTGCCGTTAGTACTAGATGTATGCATCGCGGTCGTCGCCTGTACTAGCGTCTTCTCCTTTCTTTATTATTGGAAACGAGGGTATAATAGATCATTTACTTAACTTAAGGAAATGAGTGTGCGATTTTATTTGATTATATTGCTTACTAAAAAAGCAATAAACATGTGTGTGTGTTTTTTCACTTTTTAAATATGAGATTTATATCTCAAATATGAGAATTATGTACCTCAGTCTTGATACGGGCCTGAACACTACTCACGACAGTGTCAGTGTCAAACAGTATTACATGTATATGTGCTGTCACACTAAAGTGTTATGCTGCAGACATATGGTACGCTATACAATAAAAACCGGCTTGAACAATACTCGAACTATTTTCAAATACATCATATAAGTTAGTAAGCGTATTTAAACAGATTGAAAAAGTATACATTTCTCTTCGAACACAATCAAAAAATGATGAAAATCTCTTTTGATTTATTTATTGATTGATTGAATATCAGGGTCATTTTTATGCCATAGAGGACTAACAGAAATCAGTTAACTTAACCACTATTTCCTTGGATGCTGGAAAATTAACCATTACTCGAGCACACCTCGTCTACCCAATAATTTTCTATTAATCGGACCTGGTAAAATTCTTCTTAATTGTTTATGTCTTTAGTCATGGACACCGCCTTAACCCCAACTTCATCCCACACACTTCTCCCGCGTTGTCAGAATTTGCCAAAAATCGACCTCACCATCGGCTGCAATCAATGAAATATATCAAAGAATGGCTAATTGTGGGAAAAGAATATAAAAATTAATGATGATATCAAGTACTTAATTTTCACCACACCGCAAATATATCATATAGTTATAATAATAGCATCGAACTTTTATTGGTGTAGTGAAATCTCACATCCATCATCCGTCCACAAATAACAGGCAGATCTTCTCAATTAAAATTTTGGACCGAGTTGTTTTCGTACACACGACCGCTAGCTTCAAGTATCAAACCAACATTTCATTGTTGAGCGTAATCCTCCGTGGCCGGGTGTTCTAAGGAGCCATCTCAAGACTACTTAGTACATCTAACTGCTAAGATCGTAGGTTCGGGTCCTGCTCCTTCCAAAAACCTAATATGAGAACGTTTGTCAGTTATCGACGGGACGATGGTGGTTCTACTCATATCAAATGAGGTCTTCCGCCACAAATAAAACTTAATATGCCATATATAACCTGAACTGTATTGAAAATGGCGTTAAACCGCATTTGAAAAATGATGGAACGAAATCAATCCATAGATTATTATACTGTAGCAATGAGGGAGACAACTCTTCCATTCCAATATGAATATAACACAGATATTTAGTTCGCTTGTAATAGATAAACCCCACATAAGCCTTTACTTGTCGAAAAATGTTAGTTTTGATCATCTGTGACGCTTGCTTTTCGGCATAGTAACACATAGTAATGGCGGTAATAAATAATCATTATTTTTTCTTCTTTAAAAAATGCAGTTTCCTTCTTCTAATGCTTTTTTTTTTTTGTTTTGTTTGAAGGGCAATATTGGTGTATTTCGAACATTTGGAAAGCATTGTCATGTTTAAATTGTGAATTAAGAGCAATACATTGATACTAAGAATTAGGGTAAGGCACACTGGACGGAAAATAAATATCTTTGATGGCACATGACCTCTACTTTTCTCATCATAATGACGGGAAGAATTTGACAAACAATAAAACCTATGTTTCATTTATTTCATTTGGGCTTTTCTATGAATGACAAGCATGCAAACATTATATTTACTATAGAACAAAAGAAATGCTTTAAAACTCTCCGAGGAAGTCCGATTATTTGAATGACCCAATCAAAACTTATTTTTAGGATACCGTTGCATTTTTGTTTACGGTGGACCTTTTCAAGACGTATGTATATTAGAAAAGCAAATGTCGCAGATGATAAGAAAACGTGAACAAACAGAAAAAGTATTCCCGCCATTTTTATCTTCTTGCAAATGCGACATCATGTAATATGTATATTGTGTAAAGCATAAACAATGTATAACCTCATATATCGGAATGTTTTTGTCTTCGAATAAGTCCTTATTTCGAATAAGCTGAAACGGGGACAAGTGTTATGCATATAAAACATAAGAAAATGTATTCAAAATATGATTTATTGGACGGAATGTGAAAAACATTGTATCACGAAATATGTAGACTTAATATAAATACAGAACTTGCATACAGACATAAACAGTCACGAAATTGTAAAATAAACTGCACACATGTTTATAAATAAACATTTTAACAGAGAAACTCTCGTTCCAACATACGTTTCACTAAATACATGTAATTTAGACAGAACCACCATATTATGAAATATAAATTGAGGAAAATACCATACAATGTTTGTTTGATACTAGATTGACAGTGAAATTAATACTCGTACATGTTGTTAAAAACAGTAATGGTACCAATCAAATGGATAGTATATTGACTGCCATGCCAGTGAAGAAACACATACGGTCTCAACCATGTTTTACTCTATAACGATGTTTCATTGTTTTCAACGTATTTATGTTACCTCGATTGTGAAACATTTTCTTACAGAATAGACAAATCACGTTCGAGGTCTTCCAGGGTAGGACCAGTACTAAGCATATGTGGATAAAGTGTCTTGCTTAAAGACTACACATAGCCGTTCCTTGTTGGAAACAATAAATACGACGTTTGCTGAAGCAATATATTATTTGTTGTTAGATTAAATTTGCATACGTTATTCGGTAAATATAATATTGACAAATAATTCTCCTTTTATGAAATGAGAAAGAAACAACATCTAAAACACTGTAAAACCACAAAGTTATTGGGTATGTGTGCAAGGAAAGGAAAATTCGAAAGGATTTTCGGTTCGGATCGGTTCTGGATAACTGATTTAACAGAGCCTCGTTTCCACAAAAACAGCTATCCCTTTGGACGGGATATTCACCCGAACCTCAAGTCTATCATTTATTCTTATAATATTTACACGGTGATGCACACAGACACACTTTTCCTATATGTAAGCTTTTTGTTTCACCATACTGATTATCTTGTAGATGTGCCCATCAAATTACACAGTATTTATCAACTTCACCTACTACATAACTAAAAGTAAGTTCAAACAACCATTTTGGTATTTGTAAGACAATTCACATATTGCTTAATATTTGAAATCGTAGAACTGCTTTTCGAAATAAGAAATGGATCCATCACCTGCAAAATAAACAAAAAGAAACATAAATTAAACTAATCAATATAATATAAAGTGCTGAATTTTTATTAATATAGCAAAGATGCATTTTTATAGTCCACATTACTTAATTTTTTTTCCAAGTTAAAATGTATTGTGTGTTATCGTCGATATTAAAGTATATATTTCCATAAAAAAACAATGACTAAAGAATTGTGATTTTCACAACTAGTCATTTTTTGCATACTTTTTTATATTACACAAGTTATTTTTTATCTACGTATGCACGATAATATTTGCATTTCATAAGTATTTTCTTCATAAATCTATGCACAAAAAAAGTGCACTATGACCAGCTTTACTAAGTAAAGAACATATTCAATGTTTGAAAAATATCAAAATAATAACGAAAATATGCACTCAATCTAAAATAAGTTTGCTAACAAAACAATAGCGGATTACGATTATTTACTGTACATCACGAAGGGTACACATGTATTGAATTTGACGATAAGTTCCTTTTTTAAAACGGTTTGCTAATTATAAAAGGTAAAGTGTTTATTTCATTTTACAAGTCAAATAGTTACTTACCATCAATGTCAAATAATTCAGAAACCCATTTGTATAGGTCGTCGTTCTTTTTAGAACAGATATCCGTGACAAAATCGGCGATGAAAACATCTGGAACATAACATTAAGAAAATGTATAGATGTATCATTGAAAGATCACAACAACTATAACAGGATAAACATAATCAATTCACGCATACATACATAGGGGCCGTCACCGCCTTTGAACAAAGTAGTAAAAGCGCCATTCGGGAGCTTAATGTGGTTGACGGATTGACAAGTGCACCCAATCTCATATACAAGACAATGTAAATAAAAGTAGAACTATCACGGAACAGTACTACCAGACATATTCTCCTATAAATGCCGCCGCATATACATGGAGCAACATGTGAACACTGCGCAACATTCACAGGACAGAAGCACAGTAACTTTACACTAAGTAGTGGCGGTATTGCCACTTGCTGTTCAGGGAATGAAAGGCAAAATGTAAAACGTATAAGGCATCAGTTGTAATGAGTAGAACAAAAGTTAGGAGCAAAAAATGTAAGTTTGTATATTGATCGTGTGATACTAAAGAATTAACGACAACAGTTATATTTCAAAAAAACTGTGAAGCACATGTTACAAAATATTAGCATACTTCCTTTGAGTGATAAAATTCAATATTACATACGTGATATTTAGTGATTTCATTTAAGTAAACTATCTTATTATAATGATGTAATTTATTATAGCAGCAATATATGATCAAGACAACATTTTTTACAAAACGTTAACAGTTGAAGAAAAATATTAACTTACACAAAGCTGTTAATAATCAATATAAGACTGTGATAGATTAAAAAAATCATACCTTTTACTTGGCACAGTTTTGACTTAATGACAGTGTATAATCTTTTCTGGCCCTTGAAGTGGTTACACAGACCATGTATAGCAAAATGTTTGACGGAACTGAAATTGTAAATGGTATATCATACTTTGTTAATCGAATATATAAAGTTAAATATAGATTGTTTTAACACCGTTTATATATATATATTCATTAACTCTTGTATTATTTCGTATTGTATGATGAGGGAATGGTTTGGTGAGCAGGACGCCATCTATCGTTGACAATATTCGATAAAACTCCGATATTTAATCGAGTGGTCTGGAGGGGGTTGGTGGTGCTGAATAATTCGTTGCGAGAAGGTAAAACTGACCAATATGTGTTTAAGTTTATTGCAATGTATTTTTCACTTAGGTCAATTGCTAATAAAGTCTAGATACTTATGAGCCGCCCTCGACTCCGCTACCTGGGTAGAACCAGTACTAAGTGTTGTTTTAAGGGGCATTGGATCGAACCAGCAACGTTTCTATTTGTGAAGCATACACAGTGAGTGGAGACTTATGTAGTGTCACAATCTCTAATTGAATATGATGACGTCAATGACTCCAAATATAAACAATAAAGAGCTGAAATATAATTTCGCCGAAATAGACCAGACTGCGGTTTATATTATTTATGTTTGCATATTTAAGTTATAACAACGGAAATACATTTGTGGAACATCATTTCGATACTCTAGCTAGAAAGTGATTGACCCGAGAACACAGTCAGTATGAGTTCAGCCGGTGTAGGCATTGTTTAATTACCAAACATTAGTTCCAAGTGATAATAATTGTAAGGACATATACTACAAGACAAAACACTTATTGCTATATGAGCTGAGACTCCCCGTCAAAGTTTACCTTTTTAACTTATTTATTCGTGTAATAATTCATTTCCATTATAAAAAAAACAAACTGACTTACATGTTTTGACTACTTCTGATAACCCTCCTCTGAACAGGTTCTTCAATTACCTTTGGTAAATCTTGCATTGTGACAGAACTCTTCTTATCTTCCTTGTTAACTATGAAACCGTGTGCAACTGATACGAGGAGAGCAATTAAGCAAATATAATACACATGCATATCGGCGGTTCCCGGCATCATTAGTTTCTTTCTTTGGATTTCCCTTTTTTGCGTTATCTTTATGTAAGATTCTATCTTCAGATGTATGACTTTTGTCTAGAACAACGTCTATATTTCAGTTGGCTTTCTCCTGGTCTGTCCGCCGTATGTTTAGACTTCTTCAAATATGTCGTTAGCATGTATCCAGACGACTGTAAATAGTAAAATGTAAATGTTATTATAAGCACAATTTGTAGCATCGCTGGCTACCATAAATAACAAAGAAAACCCTAGAGCTGTGAAAAAAAAAATCAATGTCAGGACAATATTGTCTGCTTGTCAATACAATTAGAATGCAACTATTGCTAGGTTTAAACATATTTTATTTCTCATATATTATACAATATCAGAAGAAAAATAATTGGAACGAAATACTAGCCCATGATTAAGAAGCGTAGTCACATACCATGGTTGGTTTTTAGATTCTATGTATAGAAAATAAATATTTGTATTAAATTTAGTGTTAATGAAATGAGGAAAAAATAGATAAGTTGAAACAAAAAGTAACAACAACAGACTATTTTTTTTCTTCAAATGAGCAGTATCCATGTATGTTTGGTATATGCCAACAAGTGTGTGTTCCCTTAAAGGTAACACTGAAAGGAATATTTGTTTTATGAAATGTGTTAGCAATATATTGTAAGTAGAGTATTTAATATCAAATACATACATACCTCGTCAAAACCTTTTATTTACGTGTTTTAGAATCCGATCAGTGGTCTATAACTTAAAATATTTACTTTAAATTTTATATTGCGTCATGTACTTCAAACAGATAAATGAAGCCGGTATTGGAAACACGAACTGTACTGATACTTACTCTCTGCTTACCGTCGCTTTTATATATTCCATCTCTGTCACAAGTCTAGTCACCACAAACCCAGCGAATTATATGACAGGATGACTCAGTGTTATTATCAAAATCTATTAATTATCATTTGAAAAGCAATCGACGATGCGGAAAAGGTGGATACAGAAGGATGAGTGGCAGCATTTGATGACAGATTAATAAAGCTTTGGTTACTTTAGGGTATCCGCTTTTATCAAACCAATCTTATAACATTTTTTTTTTTTGTTGTTGTTGAAGTGCTGCCATGGCATGTTCGGTAATCAAGTACATTTTTAAAGGGGTTTAACGCCTTTTTTAACACAGTTATAAATTGCATATCCTGTTTTATTGGTGAAGGAAGACCACAAAATTAATCTAAGTAGAACCACCGCCCTTCCGCAAGTAACTGGCAAACTTGATATCTTAAAAATTTTATATCGAGTGCGACTCGAACCTACGACCTTAGCGGTGAGAGCTAAGTTTTCTTGAGACGATGCCTTACACCACTCGGCCACGAAGGACCCATAATCAAGCGCAACGTGTGCCATAAGAATAACCTAAAGCAAGAAAAATAGCACAACACTTGCTCTTATGTTTATTACGATTTGTTTTAGCTCGATCGCGAACCGGCGTCAAGTTCGCTTCCTGGGTAGAACTAGTATTGAGTGTTTTTAACAATTCGGGTAATTTCTTTTGCTATTGAAATAATGATGATAATAATTATATATAAAATGAGATATAAATTATAGCTATATATGATTTGTTTTTGCTTTTGATACGTTTTAAAATCACTAATAGCGGTTTTGGAAAATCAAAATAAAATGGTAGGGTACATTACAATGCATTTGTATAAAAAAAAATGTTATTTTTCAAATATTTCCTGTTGACATCTTATTTGTAAATTTATCTTTCACAATTACCGAATGGCATATGGAATCGTAGTTCAACGTTGGGAATCAGTAGTTTGCCTTTTTTAGGCGTTCTATGACTTGTTTACTACTCTATTCAGGAAAACATATATTGATTGATAGCGTAATCATTTTATTTCATTTTGACTTGAACTTAACTTCAGGGGCGATAAATCTTATACGGATGTCATGCATTCATGTGTTTGTATAAAAAAGGAAATATTAATTGCTTTTTCTATATACTCTTAATCAAACAACATTAAGACCCTTTAGGGCATCTAGATGATTTTGCCTCTATGTTTCATGTACACACGGCACCTTGATACTGCATGGGTCGATTAACTGCTGTGTTGCGTTAATACATGTAATTAAGGAAATTGTCGTCGTATTGAACATTAATTGACTTGAACTATCTGAAAAATACCAAAACGTTTTGTCCAAACTTTTTATGGAAATAAAAACAAACCATTTTACTTTGACATGAGACGTTCGGCTTGCTACCGTAACACTTGTCATTTTCTATATAAAGCTATCGGAAACCATAAGAGCTGTGACGTCAACTTTATTACTTATAATCTCCTACGGCTTACTGATTCCGTAAACGTGTCATCTACATTTTATGTTGTCTACCCGGTACGTTTAAATCTCCGTCTAATATTATATACCAAGAACAACCAGAAATAATAAGTGGAGCAGAATTAATGTGACCACATTTACCGAAAATCCGTGTTTAAAAGTACCAAAGATAGTAAAGTGGTTAGCGAAATGTTGAAGAGAGATATAATTGATTTCAAAAATAGAATTATGTTAATGAATGACATTACATGGTGTTGCTTCGGTACAGGTGAAATTGTATTGTAAACGAGTGTAAGAGTTAATGGCAGTTATGATAATTATCATGATGTGTACAAATTGTAAAAAGGTTTAAGCAGTATACTACTGCAATAAGAAGATCGCTATCAAAGGTATCATTTCATTTTCAAATAAGCGTGTGTTACACAGAACATATTTAACTTTCCTTCCTGATTTTAGCAATCAATAATATAAATCAAATGTTTGCAATATCGACAAACATTTGCCTTTGACCATTTTCACGGTAGTTAAATAGAATATGACCAACTTCATTACCGTACTACAAGCTTTATATGTATTTTGCCTTCCATGACAATGTGTGTGTATTGTTATCAGTTTTGAATAAATGACTATGTAAGCATAAGGTTTTGCAACGGTTAGTGGCAAACTTTCCCTTTGTATGAAGGGGATATGCATTGAGATAACATTTAAAAAATATAAAATGTGTTTCTGTTTTAACTTTGTGCAGTATCAATATTTGTTTTCCAATTTCTTGTTCTGCGATGCAGTTATTTCCTGTAATCAGCAGATGATAAGATACTTGCTAACAAATAAATAACGTCGTAGAGATGAAGATCAATTAAAGCCTCACCGGCTGGTTCAATAACAGTTTTTTACCTCATTTGATGCTCACTTTAAAACAACATCTACATGAAGGAGACAGACCTGACTACCATACCTTAATTGAATGAGTAAGTGGGCAAGTCACCACGCTAATTGAAATATCAAGTAAATAACAAGCAGAAACAAAATTAGCTGATGCAATTGTATGCCGCCATGCTGTTTTACATTTCCAATTCATTAGCTACATAATTAACACTTGTGTGACACACTCGCAAGAATCGTTGTAGGTGCTTCCTAAGCGGATAATTGCTGGATAAACTGGGAGACGACACGCAGTTTGGCTGTTATGTGCGCTATTTAGAATGCTGTTTTTGTTCTGGATTAAAGATAAATTTAGTATTAATCTGTTGTTGTTGTTGTTGATTTTGTTGTTTTGAAGTGAATCATCGATTTTACAATTGAGAAGATTCTTCGTGTGAAGGTTTTTACAGGGACATAAAGTTACGGAGTGGGTTCTACTCCATCTATACATCAAGTTGCAGGAGGTGGTTATAATCAGATGTATTCGAAGCGTGCGTCAGTAACCTTCTTCCATCTATACATAAATTTACAGGAGGTGGTTATAATCAGATGTATTGAAAGCGTACGTCAGTAACCTTCCTCCATCTATACATAAAGTTACAGGAGGTGGTTATAATCAGATGTATTCAAAGCTTACGTCAGTAACCTTCCTCCATCTATACAGAAAGTTTCAGGAGGTTGTTATAATCAGATGTTTTCAAAGCGTACGTCAGTAACCTTCCTCCATCTATACAGAAAGTTTCAGGAGGTTGTTATAATCAGATGTATTCAAAGTGTGCGTCAGTAACCTTCTTCCATCTATACATAACTTTTCAGGAGGTGGTTATAATCAGATGTATTCAAAGCGTACGTCATACCTTCCTCCATCTATACATAAAGTTACAGGAGGTGGTTATAATCAGATGTATTCAAAGCGTACGCCAGTAACCTTCCTCCATCTATACAGAAAGTTTCAGGAGGTTGTTATAATCAGATGTATTCAAAGTGTGCGTCAGTAACCTTCTTGCGTCAGTAACCTTCCTCCATCTATACAGAAAGTTACAGGAGGTGGTTATAATCAGATGTATTCAAAGCGTGCGTCATTAACCTTCCCCCATCTACACATAAAGTTACAGGAGGTGGTTATAATCAGATGTATTCAAAGTGAGCGTCAGTAACCTTCCTCCATCTATACAGAAAGTTTCAGGAGGTTGTTATAATCAGATGTATTCAAAGTGTGCGTCAGTAACCTTCTTCCATCTATACATAAATTTTCAGGAGGTGGTTATAATCAGATGTATTGAAAGCGTACGTCATACCTTCCTCCATCTATACATAAAGTTACAGGAGGTGGTTATAATCAGATGTATTCAAAGCGTACGCCAGTAACCTTCCTCCATCTATACAGAAAGTTTCAGGAGGTTGTTATAATCAGATGTATTCAAAGTGTGCGTCAGTAACCTTCTTGCGTCAGTAACCTTCATCCATCTATACAGAAAGTTACAGGAGGTGGTTATAATCAGATGTATTCAAAGCGTGCGTCATTAACCTTCCCCCATCTACACATAAAGTTACAGGAGGTGGTTATAAACAGATGTATTCAAAGTGTGCGTCAGTAACCTTACTCCATCTATATATAAAGTTACAGGAGGTTGTTATAATCAGATGTATTCAAAGCGTGCGTCATTAACCTTCCCCCATCTACACATAAAGTTACAGGAGGTTGTTATAATCAGATGTATTCAAAGTGTGCCTCAGTAACGTTCACCCGTCTATACATAGAGGTACAGGAGGTGGTTATAATCAGATGTATTCAAAGCGTGCGTCAGTAACCTTCATCCATCTAAACATAAAGGTACAGGAGGTGGTTATAATCAAATTATTTAAAGCGTGCGTCATTAACCTTCCTTCATCTATACATAAAATTACAGGAGGTGGTTATAATCAGATGTATTCAAAGCGTCGGACAAGAATCAACGTTTACCCCCCCCCCCCCCCCCCCCCCTTGGAAATTTTTCACCCATTTAGCTTATTGAACAAAAACATTATTGTGGAAATACGAACGAGATAGTTAATAATGCTGTTTGTATCTCAGGAAAAAAGATTTGAGCTTATATGAATTGTTTTTGAGTCTGTTGTCTGGATGGAATCGGTACTGAGCGTTGTTTTTGGGAGGCCATCGGATCGAGCCGTAGGTTAAAACCAGAGAAATGTGGTGTGAACGACCAGCGCTCTATCTACTGCACCACAACACCGCAGCTGTGTTTATGGGACGCATGTTATATCAAATCGTTGAAAAGTATAATTTTGACTAAATCCATTATGTTGAAAGATGTTTTTCACATATGTGGACCAGGTTATTTCTTAATAACTTGACCTTACTTGAAACAGACGGATGAACTCTTTGATAAGGTATGTCGGGACCTTTTTGTTTGGCACTGGGTATACTCATTGTACAATGAGACCTATGTGTCCCTATAAATAATTTTAACGTGTCTTTTTTAACACCTGTAGCAAATAAACAAGATTTCCTCGTTCTTTAGTATCCACCTCCATCCCTCATCCTCCGTAGCACCTTAATGAAAAATAAATTAAATCACGTAAGAAGGAAATGCCATCGGTTACACATGCTTTTTTTTAAACATTTCTTTAAAATAATTGACTGGCATTTACAAGCACGTTGAATGCACGTGAACTCCCTGCACACCGCACATGCACGTCATGACAGTGACTACACCTGACATAAACATATAACAATTAACTGGTACTCATCAATCTATTAGACTGATCATTTAACATGTCTAACCTGGGAGGGTACATAGATATTATCGCATTGTTAAGTTGGTGTTATCGTATCAACACATATAAAAAACATCAAAAATAGATTTAGAAAGCAGTGGCGTTATCTCGTACAAAGGCGCTGTATTATACAAACTTTATGTGGCGGGACCGTCCTAAGTTTTATCAGGTACAAATCATCTGAATATATTAATAATTAATGCAAACTTTGTTAACTTGCTATGATTTTGATGTTTATTAAGACGTGTCGTTCATCATCACTATACAGTGGGTGTATGAATAAAGATCCAGATACGTTCGGAAACAAGCTGGCTGGTAGTTGTATAATATGTATTTTTACCGAATAATTGTTGATTTACCTAATTGACGATGTGCTTTATCAAATGATGAAAATATTACAAAAGTTCACGTATTTTTAACACGCCTCGAACATCAACTTGATTGCGAAGTAAGCACAGAGGTTATCTGCTTAGAAATATCAGTTGCTCTCGACTCCACTCCTGGGTATCCAGTCGTGCGTAAAAATTGTGGGAAACAATCGGATCAAGTCAAAGAAGGAACCGCAACCTCTAGCTTGAGCGTCTATCATACCATCTGTTACAACACTGCCCCGAATTATTTTGATGATAGCATCTATCTATTTTGAAAATCGCTAACCCCCAATAGCTGACATTGTGGGTTTTAGCCCTGTTTGGAGCTCTCATAGCTGAAATTGCGGGTTTGAGCCATGTTTGGAGCTCTCATAGCTGATATTGCGGGTTTGGGCCATGTCTGGAGCTCTCATAGCTGATATTGCGGGTTCTAGCCCTGTTTGGAGCTCTCATAGCTAAGATTGCGTGTTTTAGCCCTGTTTGGAGCTTCTCATAGCTGATATTGCGGGTTTGAGCCTTGTTTGGAGCTTTCATAGCTGAGATTGCGGGTTTAAGCCCTGTTTGGAGCTCTCATAGCTGATATTGCGGGTTTAAGCCTTGTTTGGAGCTTCTCATAGCTGAGATTGCGGGTTTGAACCTTGTTTGGAGCTGTCATAGCTGACATTGCGGGTTTTAGCCTTGTTTGGAACTTCTCATAGCTGACATTGCGGGTTTTAGCCTTGTTTGGAACTTCTCATAGCTGACATTGCGGGTTCTAGCCTTGTTTGGAGTTCTCATAGCTGACATTGCGGGTTTTAGCCTTGTTTGGAGTTTCTCATAGCTGACATTACGGGATTCAGCCTTATTTGGAGCTCTCATAGCTGAGATTGCGGGTTTTAGCCTTGTTTGGAGCTCTCATAGCTAAGATTGCTGGTTTTAGCCTTGTTTGGAGCTCTCATAGCTGACATTGCGGGTTTGAGCCTTGTTTGGAGCTTCTCATAGCTGACATTGCGGGTTTGAGCCTTGTCTGGAGCTCTCATAGCTGAGATTGCGGGTTTGAGCCTTGTCTGGAGCTCTCATAGCTGAGATTGCGGGTTTGAGGCTTGTCTGGAGCTCTCATAGCTGACATTACGGGGTTGGGCCTAGTTTGGAGCTCTCATAGCTGAGATTGCGGGTTTTAGCCTTGTCTGGAGCTCTCATAGATAGGATTGCGGGTTTTAGCCTTGTTTGGAGCTCTCATAGCTGACATTGTGGGTTTTAGCCTTGTTTGGAGCTTCTCATAGCTGAGATTGCGGGTTTGAGCTTTGTCTGGAGCTCTCATAGCTGACATTGCGGGTTTGAGCCTAATCTGGAGCTCTCATAGCTGACATTGCTGGGTTGGGCCTAGTTTGGAGCTCTCATAGCTGAGATTGTGGGTTTGAGCCTTGTTTGGAGTTCTCATAGCTGACATTGCGGGTTTGAGCAATGTTTGGAGCTCTCATAGCCGAGATTGCGGGTTTGAGCAATGTTTGGAGCTCTCATAGCCGAGATTGCGGGTTTGAGCCCAGTTTGGAGCTCTCATAGCTGACATTGCGGGTTTGAGCCTTGTTTGGAGCTCTCATACCTGAGGTTGTTGTTGCTGCAACTTAATTTGTTGTTTGAATATTAATGTTGTTGCTCTTGTTGTTGTTGCTGTTGTTGTTTTGGTTTTTGTTGTTGTTGATTGTTGTTGTTGTTGCTGATCTTTTTGTTTAAATGCTCTTGTTGCTGGACTTAAGTTGTTTAATTGTTGATCTTGTTGTTTTTGTTGTTGATTCTGTTGCTGTTGTTGTTGCTGATCTTGTTGTTCACGGCAGTCGATGGTGTTGTATTTTGTTATTGATTGTTGCTGTAATTGTTGTTATGCTGCTGCTGCAACTAGAGTTGTTGTTTGAATGTTGATGTTATTGCTATTGTTGTTGTTTTTATTGATGCATTTGTTGATGTTGATTGTTATTATTGTTGCTGATCTTGTTTTATTAAGATCTTGATGTTCTTATTGATTGTTTATGTTGTAGTATGTTGTTATGCTTGTTGCTTTTGTTGTTGCTGCAGCTGAAGTTGCTTTTAAATGTTGATGTTGTTGCTGATGTTGTTTTTACTTCTTTTGTTGTTGCTGTTCTATCTGTTTAAAGTATCTTGATATTGTTATATTTTGTTGTTATTGATTGGCTGTTGTTGGTGGTGGTGCAGCTGATATTGTTACACCCACAATCATTAACAGAAGCGTGACCTTGGGCGTGATCGTGAGTCTGAGCGTGGTGCGACCGCTAGCGTGAGCGTGAGTGTAGCGTAACCGTTTCCATAACCATAACCATAACCATCACAATCATATTCATAACCAATATAAAACAAACACGCAGAACAACATGGTTTCCGCCTTGAAATGGATTGGGCATGCGACAAACCTGCTTCGGGTGATGTGTTGAAACGGAGTTGGGGTGCAGCAGTTTGACGCGTGCAACCAATTCACCTCACCGCCCTACCGTTACCATATATTACATCGATACTGGTGTCTTTGATTCCAATCGCTGCAGAATAAGTAAATGATTATGGTCGGCTCTAAATTGGACAGTAAATACAAGCACATATCAAACATACTGATGCAAATATATGTGTTTAGTTTTAAATTATCCAACCGTTTCCGTAATACGTTTACATTGTTATGCCATGTGCATCACCACTTATGTTTATGCTGTTGCCCTGTTAAGAAACGCCGGCATACTTCTGCACGCTTTCTCCATACATTTAAGCACGTGGCGTTATTCATTTGTTTAGGTGAAAGATGTTATTGATTTTCTGGCAAATAGTGATTTGTTGAAATATATTGTCATGTCTTTATTTCAAGTTTCAGCATTTAATTGAATCATATGTGTTTAATTACTTCTGAACTGAACTTAAAGGCGGAACATGTCCACTATTAGAGTGTTGACCATCCGAGGCGCAGTTGGACTATTTAAGAGTTTTCTCTAACTTAAAAGTACGATCTATTGTTTAAATAGTGGACAGGCTTTAAAACAAGATGCACGAACACGTCAAGGGCACGTTCAGAGTAGGTGAGTATAATTTATCATTTATTTTATATTTTTGAACGGAGTTTAACGCCGTTTTCAACACATTCCAGGTTTTATGTAGCATATCCAGTAATATTGATTGAGGAATACCTCAGAATGAATCTGAGTAGAACCACCGTCCTTCCGCAAGTAACTAACTAGCAAACATTCTCGCATAAAGATTTTAGAACGAGTGCGACTCGAACCTAATACCTTAGCGGTGAGAGGTAAGTGAAATTGAGACGGCACATTAGAACACCCGGCCACGGAGGGCCCCTTCAGATATTCGACAACCGATTCAAAATAATCTCTATAATATTTTGAAAAGAAAAAAAAACAACAACAAAAATACCCCATGCCAATATTTCTACTTTTTCAACTTAGTTTCATTCTGATGTTTTCTACTTAAACCAAGAGTGTCATACTTATATAAAATGTTGTATGCATTTTTATGAAGATTTAACGTTATACATAACATGTGTTTCTTGTTATATAAAACTCGTATATAGCATATTCAGTTTTATATGAAGAAGTCCTCAGTGATGAGAGATAAAGTGTTATCTACAGGACACCGCCTTAGACCACTCAACCACAGAGGACCTTTCTTAATGTGCAAATAATCTTAAACCTCGCTCAATTAAAAGTATATTTTACGGTTGAGTGAAAATACATGTACATTGAGTTTAAAGTCTGTTGTAAAAAAATAATTTAATGTACAAAAATAAAAATGTTTTTTATTTGAATGGTTTAAGTAAACGACTTCGACTGAAAATGTACAATGCAAGTGTTTTTTGTGTGTTTTGAGAGGTTAACATGTCGTATAATTATGGGATCAGTAGTGACTGATGGAATCTGACCTAGAAATGAGTGTTGCAAACTTTCTCATATAGTTTTACGGACAGACACCACTTGTTAACAATAAGATGTAATTGCTAATCAGTCAATATGACTATGTACAATCGATGGATATAAATATGTTAACATCGGACACTGTTATCCTAACTTTATTATTCCATTAACCAAATGACTCTTTATTGCAGATGGAAAATAGACCTTGGAAAGAAATGCTCGCCGTTGTATTAAACATACAGCCGGTCAGAAAGAAACACTATGACCTTCCAACCCAGACTCTACTGAATGTGTTCAGTTTTTGTTTATAACTTATCAATACTTTTGCATTTCACATTCAATAACTGAGTATTGAATAAATACAATTGAATCGAATTGAATTTGAAATGTGTTATGCATGTAATAAGGAGTTGGGTTGTACTTTATACGTGGGGATGGAGGCAAAATCACGTGATGTTGTGAACAAGGGTGTTGGTTTGTGGACAAATGACAACGTGTTAAGAGAGTGACAGAGTCAGAAGGTGTGCTATTAAAAGTTACAGTTGCACGTGTTTAGATAGTGACGTAGTCGGTAGATGAAATGTGGGCAAGTAGCATGTAAAAAAAAGTATTGAGACGTATGAAGAGGACATTACATGAAAAGAAACCGAAGTATTTTGATAGACGAGATATGCAGTGTTCAAATTACATTTTAAACAAGTGTGTAGGGATACATTGTGCCACGAAGAAATCATGTTTTATACGTCCCTGGAGTTGTCGAGTTTGCGCTGTGTTGTGGGATTTTTTTTAAATAAGTGTGCGAGAACATCTTTCCTGCTTGAAGGCCTCGTTGAACCGGACGTCACCATAAGAAGATCATCGAAACTAGTACCGTAAGCTTTATCTATTTATTGTTTTTAATGTACACGCAATTGTATAGAGTGTATGTTTTATCCAAAAAAAAATTGTTTTTCCCAAGTACAATCTCATATTTAAGTTTAAATCTTTTCGTTGTATCGAATGAGAAACACATTCAACACCTCTTAGCTGAATTAAAGGTCCTGTTATTCGCCCACGTTTTTTTTTTATAGAAAAAAAGTTTAATATTGAAATCCTGCATGCTGGCATCAAATTGCAACTGAAACTTTTACAGATTTGTATTTGAAAAAGCAAGTCTTACACCGTGACAAATTAAAGTAATTTCTGAACAAATTATATAACAAATGTTCTATTTCTGATTTGTTGATAGTATAATACTAATCTGATGGATAACTGTCATTTAAATTTGTTTGTATCCGAAGTTGTGATTTTATTACATGAATACATCACGATTCATAATATAATTTCATTATTTTAATGGAGTAATCTAATAAAATATTGAAGTTTATATATAACCTCTTGTCACAGTTTACATTAATCTGTCAATAGCCTTGTTGGAAAATACCAATAAGATATTAACAGATGTGCACGTGATTTTAATCTTGTCAGCGAATATCACAAGAAGGCGAAACCTAGATATACTATTAACCATTCACTTGGCGACGTGTGCAGATTGGAAAACAGTTGTTCGGTATGTTATGTGGATAAAATAAATATAAAAAATACATATAAATTCTCTGCCCAAATGATTCAAATATGATTTTATTTTTTTTAATCATTAGACCACCGATTTACTCTGTGTGCTCCGAATTTCACTGGAGTGACGTGATTGTTTAAATGAGTTAAAATTATATTGTTATTATGATTTACATATGTGTTTCATATGCTGATAATGATAATGTATTGGTGATTATGGATTAGCTCATAGAAACGTATGGTTAGTCATAATAGTTTGCTTATTGTTTCATACTGAGGATGAACTAATGACAAATTTTGGCCTGTTTGATTAACGTTTATTGCAATACGATTTGTTCGATTAGAACTAGAACAGTATATTGATGTTTACCAATTACACGTAATTAACCGTTGCTGTTGCGTTTACATCAAGCCATAAAATGATAGACAATATCGTCCGGTCGAGGTTTTTGCTTTGCATACTATTTTCCTGTTTCGTTTACAACTCTTGTTTAGCAAATCCTTTTCATTCAGCTGTAGACTAACTAAATATTATACTTGGGCTTGTGGTACAATTGGAGTAATTGAGTTCTAGTTATATGGAGAAAGTTTTGTTGGTGGATTTAACTTGAATTTCTTTAATGAACTATTTTCTTTCAACCAACCAAGCATTTTATAAAGTATATATAAATGTATAATATATATATAAATATATATGATATATAAATACGTGCAGAGGATATCGCCTTGAGGTACACCATTCATAATTCAATTTTAATTTTTAGGTCTTTTTATAAGCTATTAACTACGTTCGCTGCACTGATCATGCTGTCATTTTTTTATTTCAAAGTTTTTAACCAACGTATGATCAATCTAAGAGGTTTGTGTGTTGAACAGATTAGAGTTAGGTTAGATTTTGGTAATTAATTCGAGACGAAATCTTTTCTTCGTCTGTAGAAAAAAAATGAGAACCTCCATAATAGCCTTTTGCTATGCAAGATAACGTTTAATCGCTTTTTCTTGATGTATTAACTTGAACAATAAGGTATTTAGTTTATTCAAAAATGTTTATCATTTTAATATATATATAAGATTAATTACAATATCCCGAGTACATATTAAAAGGGATGCAGAAGTAAGTCAATAACATTTTTAGAAACTGTTTCCCGTTGTCACATAACTTCCATGTGATTAGTGACACAACACTAATTAGTAACATATATTTTGACCTTAGATGGATCATATCATGTAGAATTGAAATTGGTAGTTACCATCATGACGTAAGTTTGTGAATAGATATTTCAAAATAAATAAAACTTGGATTTAAGATATTTGACGGTGAAATTTAAATTAATCGTAATCACTAGATTCAATTTAAATCGATTCGGATGTTTTTGCTATTTTATATTATTCCAAAGAAATGGGAGATACTGATAAAATGATAACATATAACAACACTTAAGTAAGTTCTGCATCTTCTTTTATTGGACGGAATGTAAAATGCATATCAATTAATAAAACATGAAATGTATTGAATTAAATAAAAAAAGAAGCATTTTCAGACAAAATTGTCCATCATATAATTATGTACATATTTAAATATAAACAATAAAAATTCGATTGTAAGTCCATATACAACATTATCAGATAAGTGATAAATTCGATGCTATCATACAGCTTATCTTAAATATTAATTTCTAAATGTGTGATGCATATATACATAATATAAAATTGAGAGCAAATATGAAATTCAAAATGTGTGATGCATATATACATAATGTGAAATTGAGAGCAAATATGGAATTCAAAATGTGTAATCTATATATACATACTGTGAATATGAAAGCAAATATGGAATACAAAATGTATGGTGTATATACATAATGTAAAATTGAGAACAATGGATAACTTTTGTCATACAGGATTTCATTTGCACATCAATAAAACATGAACGATTAGATTAGATATTTTACATAAAAGATATATACATGTATATCACAATAAACTGTTTGATAAGGTTTACAAACAAAGTAACATGTATAAACTATCACAGTTCCATTACTCCAGTTATGCAATGCATGTTCGTAAAGATAAATAGTAGTGACAAAAAATGAATTACACAGTTAATCTCTATGCTCACAAACAATTAAGTAAAACTTATAAAATACGCAGATCAAATAAATCGTGTTGCTTCAAATACATATTTATCTATATAGTTCTACAACAAAAATTGACCATTGATTTAGTATATAAGTTAAACGTATTCTATTGTGTAATTCATTATCTATTCAAATGTGCAAACGAGCTTTCGACCAACCAATACAAATAAATATTTACTATATTCGTAATTATTGCATATAATGTTATTTTTTTTTCTTTTACAATACATTTTTAGCCGATATGATGTTAATGTGTTACTCTGTAATATTGTAATTTTAAACTTTTGTGAAAAAAAAAAATCAGATACACTTCAAACTTAAACGCCATTGCACGTAAACCCAAAAATATACGCGAATAAATAACTTATTCACTGAAATTGTTACTGCCATATACTTAACTTCAAAGTATTTAAATATAGCATATACATATCGCTTTTAAAATAAAATTTCGTTAATATTCCTATTTGAAAACATCCACAAGTTGAACTGATCGACCTGTGGTTCTCAGTTTTAAGATACATGACCAATTTGCTTTTAAGCGTCATTTGAGTATGTTTTAATATAGGTACCTAGTATGCAATTAATTGTATCGATCGATTCAATTACTTGCGTAATGTATCAGTTTAAAACAGGCAATACTCTATTGGGTAAAGTTTTTAATATTCAAGTATTCTAAAGTATGAATTATAAGGATGTTATTAACATTGTCTGCCTTTTATACGTGTGTAAAACTGAAACTAAATAAATAAAGGTTTCATTTTAATTATAATTGCGAGTAATAAGCAATTGTTTTATTTAAATAAACTGACATACGATCAGCAAACATCCATATTCTCTCATAGTATTAGCTTAAGCATGATGATTTATACAGTTAGGAGTATATTTAGAATTTACATTTAAAAGTGCAGTCACTTCTTCTGAATCTGTTAAACGCGTTTTATTAATTTCTTTAAAATGGTGTATCTATTTAGTATCAGTTTTATGATTACCCACTACGTTATTTTTATTACTTTGAAGATTTAAGATTTCGGTCAACGGAAAAAATGCCATATTCAATGAAAATACATATTACACCAAAATAATAGTTGTGAATTATGACATCTGTTTTGTTTCATATTATCTCGGTAATTAAAGTGATGTCAATAATTTAAGCTAACAGATAGAATAAACAAAGTTTAAATACATTTTAGGCGCATGTCATTCGAAGAAAGTTGAAGGGTCATAACGTGTATCCCCATGTTTGTCCGTTAATTCGTGCATCCTTACTTCCATCCGCACATAAAAGTGGTTTCCGATGAAACATTAAACTAGCGCTGTATCTTGAGAATCCCACTGTCAGCTCAATTCCTGTTATAATTTAACAGCTCTATATTTAATATAGTAACACGTGCATCCACAAGGCGTGAACTCAAATGCCCACTTCGCAAAGTCGCCATCCTTAATGATTATAAATAGTTGATATGTTAGCACTAAGGTCTAGTTGGTTGGGCTGGTATAAGCGTTCCTAATGTTTAGTCATTAGTTTCATTAATCATTGTATTCGTAGAAATTCTTCTCAAAATAGGAAATAAAGCCGTTACCTACAATGAAAGATGGTTATTTAAAATACTTTGAACAGCAAATATAAGGTACATGCATATATTGGGTAGTGAGACCTATTTATCTAACGTTTGATAAAGTAGTAGCAATATTTTGGAGTAATTAATCATAATTGTTTTGAACACTGATAAAGTGGGTTTTAAGGCCAAGCTTATGTGCTTTTAAATGTATTCAATATCATCTGTATTTTCGTTTTATCAAATCTTATTTTCGTACTCTGTTCTGAGTTTATTGTAAAATTTCAATATAATCATTGGGAAGCGAGACTGATATAAATGACGAACAAGACAATTACCATACATCTAGGTTTTAATATTAACATGCAATCTTATATTGTATATCAATGTTGGCCACAGTTTTTGTACACCTTTCTATTATTATTTTGGAAATATTTCTTTTTAATGAATTATTTGAACAAATTGTACTAAACATTGGAATAAAAACTCACCATCAATGTCGAATAGTTCGGCTACCCACTTATACAACTCGTCGCTCTGTTTGTCACACAAATCCATCACTACATTGGCGACGAATAATTCTGAAAAATAATACAAATTATCAGTTGTTTTGAATATTAATATATATAATCTTTCTTTTATGCCTTCATATTGCATAGTTATATCATGTACATATTTAGAAGTAATGTGTGAAAAAAATTGCAACATATCTTGAAATTTATGGGCCTGTGTACTGTTCTTATAAAGAAATTGAATTGTTTATCAGGCGCTGAAAAATACTGTTTTTTATTTAAATTTGTACATACCTTTCATTTGGCACAATTTGGATTTCATGACATTGTAAAAATGTTTTTGTCCTTTAAAGTGCTTGCAGAGACCGTGCCTGGCATAATGTTCGACTGAACTGAAATTTAAGAAAAGACAAGATATACATAAACGATTACTCTGATGATGAAATAAATGTTTAACATATTGCATAGCATTAAACTAATAATACAGTATTTTGTTTGTTAACAGACATAAAAATGAAAAAAAAAATACATGTCAATTTGTTTTAATATTCTAATATCCGAATGGCGTTCAACATTTATCTAAAACTTCTGACATCATTGACATACGATTATATTGAAATTATATTTTACTAAAGTTATAACAAATAATGACATATTTGCCAACAAAATGTGTATTTCAAGCAATGATAAGAATAAAAATCGGTCTGAATCCAGTCAGGGGTATTTTAAATCCATATTTGCATTATGGATTTATGTAATTTTCAAAAAATACTGTTAAGTGAATATTCACTAAACGTGTCGTGTGTCCTTTTAATTAAAACATATTAATCTTAACAAACTTACATGTCTTGATTGAATCGAGGAATCCTCTGTTTAACAGCATCGCCCTGTTCTCGAGAATCCTTCAACGTGATGGAATTGTCCTTTTCCAATTGTATAACAAATCCATGTGTCATTGTCATGACAACCATAAATACACTCATATAAGTAAAAACTGTAGCAACTCCGGTCATCTTTATCTAATTAATTGTATGTCCCTTCTTTTTAAACTGGTAAAGTTAAACGAATGCTTCTAATCTGTATTTTTGGAGACAGTATGTTGGCTGTACTATTATCATTTACTTGGTGTCTAAACTATTTATGCTTTATATAGGTCGTCTCTCCTACGCACCTGTAAAAACAAAAGTATAACATAAACAAACGTATCCGGCGCCATTTAGTACTTCGAACAATCTCATCACAAAATGCCATGTTACACTGTGGGGCAATATATCATTCATTCCCATTCGCGTAATATACACTTGCTGGATTTTATCACACACTCTCGCGACAGTGTATTGTAAATATTACATGATATGTGATGATGTTTATGCATATTTTACCGTTATAATCAGGTCAGTTTATGACGTATTAGGTTTAAAATATATATACGTGTTGATGCATAGTTATTATAAACTATATTTCCAATACAGTACAGATTTTAATATTTTTATATTTGGCAATAAAAATACATTTTATAGAAGCATGCAATAATATACATTGTATAACAACAGAAAGGGATTACAACCGACGTGCTTGTGGTGTACATATTTTGATCTGATAATTCGTGTAGTGTATACTAGTACAACACTATTCAACAGATGAAACATTGACACTTACAAATTAACAATACAGATATTTAAAATTTACTTGCATTAATTGAACTGAAATTAAAATCTAAGAGTATATAGAAGTATAATTGCTTATTGAAATAATATTTTAATGACACCTCTATATCCTTTCGGTTTGTATTACAAGTTAAACATAGATTTGGGACACATTTGTTGCGTCCTAAGCATATTTCCAGGAATGTACTGTTTTAACTAAGTAAAAATAGGCAAACTGATGAATAAATAATATTTTGAAAAATAGAACTATTTTATACTAACAATTTTGCTGTTTAATTGGTATCTGTATTTTATATAAAATATCAGAAAAAAATGTTAAGCTCAAATAATGTCATTCATATTGTAGTTAAAAATAATACTAGAAGTAAAAGCTGTATCTGGAGACATTCTTTTTAACATTTGGTAACTTGCACATATATTTTATATTTCGTGTTTTTTTATCAATGATATTCACCGCACGAAGACAAGCGCATTAATATCGCCACACGATACGCTTGTTTATTACGTTTTTTTTGCATAGTTGACACAAGTTCAAAAATGAATGCCAAAGTAGGAATGTTCGCGTAATACGCATAGTGTACTTTTGTTTTTTTTTATTTTCAAACTCGGATGTAGAATTGATATATTGTTGGTACACTCTTTTATACGTTTATTGCGTATAGGTTTATACCGCCCATTCCGTTTAAAGTATGGACTAATATGAATTTTTGCCTTTTTAATAAATATAGTTTTATTTATTTTATATATGCTACCGCATGCAGTAAGGTACACTTTATAAAAAACAATTGTAGTATTCGTGATGATATTGTCATTTTCTTTCCTTTACTGACATAGTAGATAATAATAATGGTCATATCTAATTATTATTATAATTACGATCCGACCAACATAATATATGTGCTTTTGACTGGTTCCCTACAATATAGTAATCAGGCTGGATTCACACTTTTCGTTTTCCAACATATGATTTGCATATATTTATTTAAAGAAATATACAAAAAGGCCGACCAGTTAAATAATTCATGATAGTCTTAAATGAAGCAATATCTAAATAAATAGAAACTTATGTTGTGTTAAAATGTAATAATTGGAATATTTTACTTATACTATTAAATCAATTTATCAGTATGAACTGAATATGTTAGAAAAATAAAATGTTTTATAACTTTCAAAGGGTGAAAAAACATCATCTGTGTTTTTTATTTTACTATACTTATTCATTTAAACTCTGTTTCGAAGAAAGATCAAAGCAGTTGCTTCCTGGGTAGAACTTTTACTGAGTGTTTTCAGATACAATGTATTTTTAATTGTATTGATAAGAAATACAATATTATAGGAGTACTGGCAATATTTGGTATTCTAATATGGATACGCATTAATTGAAGCAATTATATGATTCAAATGACCATAATAGTATAATTGGCTATGTAGTACTATCTTTATTTAATATGCTACATATTTAATGCTTTTGTTTAACGTTCTGAAGGATTAAAACACAATAACTAATTTATCATCCACTTGACAGTTACACTGATTGGTTACGTCTGAATACCATCATTCATTCTTTGCAACACGAATCGTTACAAAAAATGAACGAAATAAATACAAACCTAGCACAAAAATATGAAAGAGTTATATTTTACAGCAGCATTGAATGTCATATTTGCGTTTTAAATATAAAAAAAAGCAAATTCGTAAATGACATTCCATAGACGTTATCAAATATAAAAAATGCGTTTGTGATTAATTAGATAAAACGAATTATTAATATACAATATAAACAACTAACATTATTGGATATATTTATTTAAAATTATATATATATATATATTTATACATATACATGTATGTATGAAGCAATGATATGCTTTCTTCTGTTTATATTATGTGAGTTTATACATAAATAAAAGTGCACATACCTTGATCTTATGTAATTGCTGCAATTTCCGCTTGACTCAATTTCGTTCCTTAGTTGCTTTTAAATTTGATGTGCAAAATATCAGTTTTTATCAAACTATCAATTTATTTAAAGTAACTTAAAGGAACAAAGCTAATGCTGTAGCGATATTTGAAAATATAAGTACGGTTTATGTAACGAGTATCAATGCTAATGATTCCTCAATTGCTGACACTGTCGCTTATATACTGTGGCTAGGTATCACGACTAATCAGCGTAAACCAGTCAATGGAGTGATAGTAGTAGTGACTCAACACATACAAGAATATGCTAATGCTAATGACCGACTTGAAGCTGCCAACGATGTATAGGAAGGTGAATAATACCGTATAGGAAGGACGAACGACACAGTCGATTATAATTCATTCACGCAATGTAGGTGTTAGTATTTTTGTTGCTATTGAAAATAGCTTCAAATATAACGAAATGATTTGACCATGCTTACAATTTGAAAGGTTAATAAAAAATAATTTAAAAAATGTCGATGGCCCGAGTGGTGGTAATATTGAATATTCAAAAAACTTGAAAATGGTTAAACTGTTGCTGTAGATTAGATAAAGATATTTATGTATTGATAAGATAAACCTATTTGTTTGAATAGACAAGATAAAGCTGACACAGAGTTTAGCTACTCAATAAATGAAGTGGAGATAAGGGGTTGGATTATTATACTTGACAGTTCGTTATGATGATATATTTTGTATTATATGGTTAAAACAAACAAAATGGCAAATCAAATATAAATATGGATTACAGTGGCGTATTTCAAATATAGTTATCATGTGAACACTTATAGGTTAGTTATTACAGTAATAGTTATTTGACAATATTTACGTTTGTTTATAAAGTATATGCTTAAGAGATCAAGCGGAAATTATATCGTTGCGAAATGCATGTGTATAACATGTTACTATAGTATATAAACTGAGTATGAATAACTTATAAGATAATGAAAATTATTGTATATAGATAATTTTAATAAAATGTTTTTAGTATTTTTCAATTTGAATAAAACAGAGTAACACCAGTTATTCCATTTTATACAATATACACCGCTCTATGCAAAGAATCGACATTATGTATAGGCGGTTGTGCAGTTGATGGACTGTTGTCCACGCACGCACGAACGATTTAAGGCTTGACCAGATTGCTTTCTCTCACTAGGGCTGCGTTCAGTACCGTTCAACAGTAAACACGTTTAATGCCTGATTCGTACAAATCATCGGGTACTGTGTGGCAATATGCGGCTGAGCCAGTATCAGGAAAGATATGTTAGCTTACGTTATCAAACATTTAACCGAACTGAACACAGCCCTGAAACATACTCTGTACTGGTCTACCTAGTAACGGTATCGGAAGCGGTTCACACAAGCAAAAGCTAAAACCTATTTCGCAATCGGTCGGAAATGTAATATGTTAAATGGAGAACTGATTTATATCTCACAGCTTAATTGTTATAACAAAGGTAACTTCAAATACATGTTAGCCTTTATAAAAAACATTTAGGTCATTTTTACAGTCTTTCTTTTTTCTGATTCTTCTTTTTCCTCTCTCATACTGTCTTCTCTGACACATTACAAACCTAACACAGTTTCCAGACGTTCATTGTATAATTTCTATCAATTAATAATTGCTTCTACAAAAACAGCTGGGTTTTATGTGTTTACTATTGTATTTAGCATAAGTATCCTCTTATACAATCATAAAATGATCATTTTACATCAAACAAGTAGCCCTTATGTATACATTAACTCTGAGAAAACAAAGGAATGATGCATACGTATATTTTTTACTTTAGATGCTTTTTTCTATCTGACCACAGCGGCATAAATGTATTTTGTGAAGTGTTTAATGAGTGAAGAATTAACTAATCTGAGTGATTAACAGTAAGTTAATTGATTCTACTCACGCACGTGTAGATGTGGTAAATAGGTAGGCAATAACTCACACATAAATGTTAGCATTTAACAGAAATATTTTCCATGACAAATAACCACCTCCTCCAAAATATTTAAATACTACACTACTTTGCAAATATATTTTGTAATGAATTTGAATATTAATTTTAGCAAATGATTAAAGGTGAAAAAAACAACACATTATGCTTTTAAAATCATTTTGATACCTCATGTTTGACCAAGCAAAGCTTTTAAAATGGTTCTAGAAGCTGTTTATTTGGGAGCAGCAGGACAGTGGGGCCCATTTTCAGTATATGTGACTTGGTAAGGTGGCATACCGAGTGTATGTGTTGAATAATTATACTTGGTGGTGTATCATACAATTGTATATTGGTATTGTACTGGGTGGTGTAGTATATACCATGTGTGTGTTGAACAGTTGACCTGGTAGAGTAGAGTATGGAGTGTGTGTTTGTGGAACATATGTACATTAGTATTATACTTGGTAGGGTAGCAAACCAAGTGTGTGTTAAACAGTTGACCTGGTAGAGTAGAGTATGGAGTGTGTGTTTGTGGAACATATGTACATTAGTATTATACTTGGTAGGGTAGCAAACCAAGCGTGTGTTGAACAGTTGACCTGGTAGAGTAGAGTATAGAGTGTGTGTGTGTGTGTGGAACACATGTACATTAGTATTATACTTGGTAGGGTAGCAAACCAAGCGTGTGTTGAACAGTTGACCTGGTAGAGTAGAGTATAGAGTGTGTGTGTGTGGAACACATGTACATTAGTATTATACTTGGTAGGGTAGCCTACCGTGTGTGTGTTGAACAGTTGACCTGGTAGAGTAGAGAATAGAGTGTGTGTGTGTGTGGAACACATGTACATTAGTATTATACTTGGTAGGGTAGCATACCATATGTGTGTTGAACAGTTGATCTGGTAGAGTAGAGTATAGAATGTGTGTGTGTGTGTGTGGAACACATGTACATTAGTATTATACCTGGTAGGGTAGCAAACCAAGCGTGTGTTGAACAGTAGACCTGGTAGAGTAGAGTATAGACTGTGTGTGGAACATATGTACATTAGTATTATACTTGGTAGAGTAGCATACCATGTGTGTGTTGAACAGTTGACCTGGTAGAGTAGCGTATAGAGTGTGTGTGTGTGGAACACATGTACATTAGTATTATACTTGGTAGGGTAGCAAACCAAGCGTGTATTGAACAGAAGACCTGGTAGAGTAGAGTATAGTGTGTGTATGTGTGTGTGGAACACATGTACATTAGTATTATACTTGGTAGGGTAGCATACCATGTGTGTGTTGAACAGTTGACCTGGTAGAGAAGAGTATAGTGTGTGTGTGTGTGTGTGTGTGTGTGTGTGTGTGTGTGTGTGTGTGTGTGTGTGTGTGTGTGTGTGAAACACATGTACATTAGTATTATACTTGGTAGAGTAGCATACCATTTGTGTGTTGAACAGTTGCCCTGGTAGAGTAGAGTATAGAGTGTGTGTGTGTGTGGAACACATGTACATTAGTATTATACTTGGTAGGGTAGCATACCATGTGTGTGTTGAACAGTTGACCTGGTACGTTAATATTATACTTGATACAGTAGCATACAAGTGTGTGTTGAACAGTTTACCTGGTAGAGTTGAGTATGGCATGTTTGTTTGTGGAACACATATGTACATTAGTATACTTGATAGAGAAACATACCAAGTGTGTCTTGAATAATTGTACACATATACAATATTGTGACATAAACAATAGATTACTGTGTATCGTCATGGTTATAAGTATTGAGTGAAATAAAGTTATATATGTATTTATATATACATATATATATTATTGAAATAGATTATTGAGCAGAACTATTTTCTAAATGGATTTAACGCCATTTTAAACACAGTTTAGGTTATATATGGCATATCCAGTTTCACTGGTGGAGGAAGACCTCAAAATGGATATGAGTAGAACCATAGAACCGCCGTCATTCGCAAGTACCTGGTATCACATACAACATTTTTGATCGATCGGTACTCGAACCGTCTGCCTAAGCTACCTGTAAAGTGGTTTTTAGAAGACGCATTATACCACTTTACCACGCAGGACCTTGAATAAATGAAAGTATATATGTTTATTAGCTTAACAGACATGTTCTCATATAATGATATATATTGCTAGAACATGTTTTAAAACAATTTTGGGAGCACAGGACGTAAGACAGTAAATAAAACCCCACACAAGCATATTCGGTTTTATTGATAGACGAAAGTGGCTTTTAACAGTTATCGACATAATCTAAAGGGTTTCTGCTTGCATATCAATTAATGAACATGCACGTGTCATATATTTGTATCTGTAGCGTCCGGAGACTGAGCAGCACGGGTACAATACAGCATGCTTTGGTGACAGTACGATTATTTACTATTAGTTATAACCACACATGGTTTCCTATAAAAAGAGCTGATACCTTTTAAAAGAAACTTATTGAAAGTCAACGAACAGAACGACAGCAGACATAGGGTAACCGCGATATCATCTTATTAATATTGCTGTCTTCCTTTTATCAAAATAAAGATATAACTGTCGTTAAGAATAGAGCAGAATACAAATTAGTACCCCCACACAATAACCCATGGAGACGTTATACTATATACGTTTCTGGTTACAAACCCGAAATACGTGCTTGGTGTTTATCATCATGTTCGCGGATATAAATATAAACAGATCTGATGATGTTTTCTGAATGGGTTAATCTATTTGTTTCTAGTGCAAGGGCGTTTGGTGTCATTAAAGTTATCAGTATTTATCGCATATTTGGAAAGGTTGTACAATTGTTGTTTCACTTGAATGTTTGTTTTCAATGTACTTTTATGCAGCCCAATTGTGATTTATGCAAACGTTTATGGTTAAGTTATTGTGGCATATATGCTGTTTTGATCGATGTATTTTAGGAAAGCTGCGTCTCTGCGTCTCCTGTTGTGAATGGGGTTACACTCCATTTTCAACATATTTTAGGTTATATATGGCATATCCAGTTTTATTGGAGGAGGAAGACCTCTGTTTAACAATAATCGTATTGTTGTTTATATTGTACATTGTTTAGACACGCGTGCATGGCAATTGCAAAATATGAAATAGTACAATGTATATTCATTAAAACCAAATGAGTATCATCTTATCTATTTAAGACCTTATCTCGATGTTTACTAAAGTTAGCCATGAAATCATGGAAAATAAATGGGTTCTACCCACCGGCCCCGTTACACATCAGCGATCACGATCTGAATAGTATTATCAAAATAATATTTTTTAAACAAAAATAATCAATTTTGAAAAAGTGGATACATATAATTTTTGCTGAGTATTTATATAAATATTGTCATCTATGCCGGTTACTTGCATGACCTTCTCTCGTAATATATAAACATTGGAATCACTTGGCTGTACTATATTTTTACTGAGCAAATCTGTAAAATATTATCGCAGTAACCAGTTACTACTAGATTTACACTCATGTCTCAATCTGTTAAGATGGATATTTTTATAGATATATTTAAAGAGTAATTGTTGTGTTGAAATGGTTTTATTTTATTTTATATGTTTGGGCCACAATTTCTTCCAACTTAGTTTCGGCCTTCCCATTCAAGTAACAAGTTTACAGTGAATAACAGAATAAATTACATGTTTATGCTAATATAAACAAATATGCAGTAGGTGATTGAGTGAGAGAGAAAAAAGAGAGAGTGCAAGAGAGATAGAGAGAGGAAGAAAAATAGAGGGAGAGAGAGCGATTTTATAAGCAGAGAAATAAGAAGTGATCAAGATGGTTAAGACGCCTTGTCCAACAAAACCAGATTAACAAGATGTATCTTTGATATTGATTTCACCATAAGAGCTCGCTAAGAAAGACGGTGATTATACATACGCTTTGAGCCAACCAAAATATGTATATTTGTAATTTAATTGCATAACTATTATAGTAATGATGTAAATCGAATACAAATCAAGCCTGTGATAATAACCTATTTTTTATTTTTTGGACATTACTTCAAAAACTAGATTAATTAAACGCGTAGTTGTTGAAAAGGTTGCATATGTTATATACTGGATGTATTACATTGTATATTGGCACATAAAGAAACGCATGTTGGCTGTTGTGATCACATATACAAAATTCTTTATACTTATTTGCGCGGGTATTTTAATAATATTAAAACATGAACCATTGCCGATGTACCGATTTATTTGTGGATAAATCAGATTCAGAAGAACATTATACATGCTATATGCTAAACCAATACTTGTCTTCATGTTGCCAAGTGAATATTCGTATATTACATGTTTATCATATTCAGAAGAACATTAAAAATGATATATGCTAAACCAATACTTGTCTTCATGTTGCCAAGTGTATATTCGTATATTACATGTTTATCATATTCAGAAGAACATTATAAATGATTTATGCTAAATCAATACTTGTCTTCATGTTGCCAAGTGTATATAAGTGTATATTCGTATATTACATGTTTATCATATTCAGAAGGACATTATAAATATTATATGCTAAACCAATACTTATCTTCATGTTGCCAAGTGTATATTCGTATATAACATTTTTATCATATTCAGAAGAACATTATTAATGCTATATGCTAAACCAAGACTTGTCTTCATGTTGCCAAGTGTATATTCGTATATTACATGTTTATCATATTCAGAAGAACATTATGAATGATATATGCCAAACCAATACTTGTCTTCATGTTGCCAAGTGTATATTCGTATATTACATGTTCATCATATTCAGAAGAACATTATAAATGATATATACTAAACCAATACTTGTCTTCATGTTGCCAAGTGTATATTCGTATATTACATGTTTATCATATTAAGAAGAACATTATGAATGATATATGCTAAACCAAAACATGTCTTCAAGTTGCCAAGTGTATATTCGTATATTACATATTTATCATATTTAGAAGAACATTATAAATGATATATGCTAAACCAATACTTGTTTTCATGTTGCCAAGTGTATATTCGTATATTACATGTTTATCATATTCAGAAGAACATTATGAATTATATATGCTAAACCAAAACCTGTCTTCATGTTGCCAAGTATATATTCGTATATTACATGTTTATCATATTCAGAAGAACATTATGAATGATTTATGCTAACCAAATACTTGTCTTTATGTGGCCAAGTATACATACGTATATGACATGCTTATCATATTCAGAAGAAAATTATAAATGATTTATTATAAACCGATAATTGTCTTCAAGTTGCCAAGTATATTTTCGTATATATTATGTTTTACTATACAAAATGAAACCATATGAAATAATGTGGACGTTAAAGTACTCCTGTATTGTTCAATGAGGGATATTTTATTAGTATCATTTTAGACGCTATCTTTCACGTCAACCACATTGGCCCATAAATTTATACTATAATGATGCAATACATGACAAAAATAGAATATACACCCTTATAGATAATGCAAAATATAGCAATTTCTGTCTAATGGGGTGCACTTGAATTCAGACTGTTATCACATTAATTGATGAAATAAAGATGGAAATGATAAAGAAACATCCGTATTCAAGACAATTAACGGACACGGAATCAGTCGACCTAGAATCAAATTCACATTCAAAATCGCCAACCGTTTACAATTAACAACATGTCAAGATGTCAAAATACTTCCATCAGTTTTTTTCTAAAGTAATATTTTAATTTTGAAAATTATATACCTTTTACTGCCCTCGCTCTCCGGAAGATAAACTGTAAATTGTGCAAGGGAATTCATCCTTTCACGCGATAAGGAACTGACAAATAAAGTCGCCTTTAATTGATGAAAACATGTACAATGTGTTCTTCGTAGCAACAATGTGCAAACAAACAATAAATGAAAATATATAATGCATATCAGGACCGCAGCCTGGTCTTGTGGTAGAGCGTCCGCCTCGCATGCGGAATACCAATGGGTTCAATCCCCGACAGGGTCATACCAAATACTTTAAAAATAGTACTAGAAGCTTCCTCGCTTGACGCTCAGCATTTAGAAGACAGTTCTAAGTCTGATTTACCCGGTGTCAATAAAATGTGAATGGATGGGGTATCATACCATGTGTCTGCGGCATGAAACTCCAGCGCTCAAAATACTGTCTGAAGTAGACACCGTCGCGATATGACTAAAAAATTGTTGAAAGCGACGCTAAAAGCCATACAACAAAATGCATATCTATATTCGCGTAAACGATGTTTGAGAGAGAGTGAATATACATTTTGTTTTGGTTGACATATTGGTCGATAGCACTCTCGGCCAATATGTCAGCAACTTAAAGTCTCATTTCACAGTTACGCCCCTTTTTTCCCCACGGTAACATAATTCGTACGCTTTAAAAAGGTCTATGTAATTAGGTTTTGAAATATTTTCAAAATAGTTAATAGTGGTTGTGATTTCTTGCTGCAGATATGTAGAGCAAACGTTGGCACAACATATACTGCAATAAGACATCACTCGTGCTAAAATGTGTCTTTTACAGGATTTCAACATATGCATATATTTATGGGCATTTGGAGACTTAATGTTTCCAAATATATCTCAGGGTGTCATTGCACCCTCTTTACAAAAAGCAAGCTGATCATCCTACCAGTTATTATGCATTTTTATGTGGATGTACATTCTTTCTATGAATAAAAATATATTTGGAATTCTTTGTTTACTATGGAAACAGACCTAATTAAAAATAAAACAAAGTCAAACAGTATAGTGAGACCTTAAGTAGCGGACAGTTTCCATAGTCTCCAAACGATTGACTTGGACCTTAGTATACATTAGTCTATGTGTTAACAGTAGATGCGATTATATTGTAACTGTGTTATTGGAATACTACGTTAGCTCTCAGGCATATATCTTCTCATATGTGTTTTATGTATAATTTTATACATACATCTGAGTGACTGTCTGGCTGGCTTGACTGACGAAATTGCCATTCCCAAGTCTGTGGGAAGAGAATCAGATATGACACCAACATATCAAACCTGGATAGTCATTTAGTTATAATACAATGCAGGTGGCACGCTACTTGAGGTAAATGAACAATGCAACTGCGCCATTGTATCATTAGATTTTTAGAATAATTTCTTTCATTATAAGTAAATGTATTTCTTACCACATTAATTCCACAAGCTAGAAAGCTCAAGAAATGGTTATTTTTATAGTTATAATTACTAGATAGTTATATCTCTCTCTCTCTTTCTCTCTCTCAAAGGCCACATAAGACCCAATATTACGTATTTTAGACACTTCTAAAAAAAGGATTTTATATAATATTATATTGTCAAGACAACTTGTACATGTACAATTTAGTCATAACACATACATATAATATGTAGTGTAATATGCACTAACTAAATAAAATTAACGTGTGTGTTTATAATACTATGCAAATAACACAATAACAATGGTTTTTACATATTGCCCTCTAATTTCTGACCTACTCAAAATCAGATGATTTGATTGGATAACATGACTGATCCGAGCACTGCATTAAAATGGTATTTGAATGAGTATAAGTTTAAGCAATTTAATAGTCAAAACTATTGAAATGTTACTGGTAGTATGAATGTATGAACACGTGTTAAGTAAATAAAAACGAGCGTCACTATCAATCAAACTCCATATATATTAATCAACATTTATATTTCGCATATGTAATGCGGTCTGTGGTTTTTAAACTCGCCACTTTAATTCATTAATATCGTGTCAATACTTACATTCTTAAGTATTTACTGGCTTTTGAATCTTTGAAAGGTTAGAAACAAGTGCTATTGGCGATGAAGTCAACTTTTGGTTTCCGGCTAAAGGGTGAAAACTGGAAGCAGTGACTTATTCAGAAAATTGCAAACCATACAATTAACATCATTTAGAAGTAACAGTTCTATACATTTACCGGTGTCTGTGTTTTTTTAATCAAAGGTTAGCATTTATTTTAAAAATCATTTCAAAATATTATCTAAATTGTTCTTATATTTTCTTAATGAATTGGCCAAGAACTCAATGATAAATTATATAACTTGGAAACTGTTGTAAAACTTTCTACAGACAGTTTGTGTTTCGCCGAAAAAAAGACAGCTAATTTGCTGGCATGGTCAACACATTAGCAAACCCGGAGAACAGGATTCACCATTGATAAAAACAATCCCCTGAAATGAACACAGCATGAAATCGCAAGGAATTTTGATTGCTATTATTGAATTACAAAATTAATTATAACGATAAACACAAGTAGCCAGTCAATTAAAATTATTATGCCTTTCGTCAGAGATGTTTTTCCGTCCAAACAGAAGACTTATATACTGCATTGGAATGCTAAATAGCCGCAAAACAATATGACTTCTCTATTAAACGCTTACATCTACACGCATTCACTAAAAGCGCAATATTTCACACTTGATATCTGAGTCAATAACGTAAAACAATTACTGTCAATGCAATCATTTCATTATTTCGTATTGTTTAATAACGAATCAAACAGCTGAGTTAGACGTGTTGAGAGGAAGGAATCATTAAATGGTATTGCGGGATAAGTGAGTTGAACAATTGAATACTATATAAATAAATGCTTTCTTCGAGTGTTCCTCTGCAAATACCTTTAATAAGTGGCTTAGTAGTCAGTTATGAAATGTGGTTACACTGATACACAAGTTCGGGATAATTTAGAAGTCATTTGTAAAAAATAATGTAACGTGGTTAGATACTAGATACTAAGGCGTTTTCGATAGAAAAGGCTTTAACTTTAGTGATGCTTCTAGTCTTCATTGTCATCTAAAAGATCATAGCGATTTTGGTGACTCCGAGCCTTTGGTGCTAATCACTCCAGATTTTTATCGTGGAACATACATGGATTTGTCTAATTTTTCATTTGACGCATGCGCAAAATTTATTGTAGTCACTTGGTCAGGTTAGCACGGGTAAATGACTAACGGGTAGTTGAGTTCTTTGGGTTTGACTAAAGGTGCAAATATTCAAATATTATTCAGCAGAAGTGCCCCCCCCCCCCCCCCCCCCCTCAAAAAATATAATAAAGGAAACGGTTTACATTGGTTACGCATTGCATTTTAGTCAGTCATCTTTGTAAACACTGTTACTGTCAATATGATCATTAGCAATAAAATGAATAACCAATAAAATGAGTTTATTGCGTGTGCATGGGTTCTGACCACAGCAAGGGTTCTAAAACGGATGACCACACTACGGTGTCGACACAATGCTAAGTATTTCTGGTACAGCCAACGGGCACACCTTCTGTTTTAATGAATAACGCGACCAGCAAATACCATACATATTACTGCGGCAGTATCCACCTTTTATTCATGCTGTGGTAATGTTTTGTTAACGAACTTTGAGGATATTGTTTTGCAACGAGATGATACCCCCACCTCTTGAATATAGTGTCGTATTACAATGGATATATCCGTGACTTTACTTATAAATTCTATTTGAAGTCATACTTGTTTCATTATGACTTATAAGCTTTGCTTAACATAATTATTGTCTAATAAAATTTGATTTGTAAATTACATCATATAATTTGATTTATCACTCAACTATTAAATTTTAAAGATAAATGGCTGTACTTAATTGTTTTCTTTCTACTTCAAAGAATTTGTTTTACATTTAAACATATTTATATTTTACATTGTTTTAACATATTAATCTATTAAGGTTTTAATTGCCTTAATACCATGTATATGCATCTTCCATACTGTTTTATACACGTACGCACGCACGTACACAAGAGCACAAAAGCGAACTTACAAAATGAAAAATACATTTCAATTCCATTGAGCGATATGAATTTAAAGGACGCTTTTATACTTGTCGCTTATCTTTTATGGTTTAATATGTGTGTCCAATCAGCATCAACGCTACACCAATAGTCACCGTATCGGAGCTGTTTAATCCCAGCGTAGATAAAATAATGGTATGTATGCACGCAACATGACATAGACACAGCCATGCATAAAATACCTTTACACCATGCTATTATACTCCAGTAGATATACTTATAACTGCCGTTATAGAAAGCAAAACAAAACCCGTGTTCATAGACAAAATATGATGATGTTGTTTGATTTCCTAGTATATTTTATTTTGCCAAAATGTACATGACAAAGCAGAATCACTTAAATAAGAACATAAATCTGCCTAATTTTGACTCGAAAAGAAAAAAAAAACCACTATGAAAATGATTAACCAGGATCCTAGAACTACCATAGGTGCATGTTTTACCTATGTTCACTAAGATTGTGTTTGAAATTTCGTTCGGACTTTTCCACCACACAAATGACCAACGAATGTTTGTATTAATTTTATTACATCTATTCGTGCAGTCCACAAATAGGTAAATGTATCAACATTAGTGAAATACGACCTAAGAAATGTTCATACTTTAAATATGTTGAGACAGTTAACGATAGATAACTATAGCGTGCTTGTAAAAGATAGAGATAATTGGATTGTCTGTTCCTTGCAAAAGCTCAATATATATGACAATTTTTCAATAAAACTTAACTACTTAAATCAGGTTCGTGGAAGAACCACTTAGTTCCTCCAAAAACATCAATTTCTTAATCCTCTCAAAGGTCCAGCTGTCGTCAACATGATCATGTGTTTTCATGCCTTGTTTATTTAATATACCCGATAGCTATCATAAATACCCAGTATACGTCAATATTTTATTTAAACAATTTAAACAAGTATGACTTTGGATTATGGTCTAGGATATGAGCCATTATTTCAAGTGTGATTTTATGAAGTGTCAATAGGAGTTGTACTTGACGTTGAACTTCTCTGTGAGTATTTTAGGAAAATGAGGTGACTTGATGACTACTAATACTGCTTCAAGATCCAGACACTCTCGGATCCATTCCCGACTGACTCACAGACGATTTTCAAACGTATGGTAACCTATTTGGTAAAGGTTTATTAAAGTCTTCCTTTAGTATTACGTAAATGTGCCAGTCCTGTGTGCAAGCAGATTCAAACTTAATATAAGTACAACGTCTCTCTGAACAAAGATCCATAATTCCTCGTAACTGAGGTCAACCAGGGAATAGTTAAATAATTATTGTGATTGTAATTACAGTGAAGGGAGGGAACTAGCTGTTGAGATATTTCAATTAAATTAAATGTTATAATCGTCCTTATTGCAAATATATACTACATCCAGTTAGGAATGAATTATATCTAACACATTCGTGCAATATAAACTTTAGCGATCCAGAAAGCCATCGCATAGACATTGCATTTTACATGCATCTTCACAAATCTCGTAAATGTTTCGTGTTAACGCCTGCACTGAGTTAAATTTAGAAAAATGTCTTGATTTTAAAAACTATAATAATTCACTATAAATAGAAAAATGCACCATCGCCATAACCTTTGCAAAGGTTGAATAAAGACAGAAAAGAAAATAACAAAGAGTAAACAAAACCGTTCTCGCTAAATACCATCTGGTTCCGTTTATCATATTTACAGGCACATCATTTTTAGCTCGCCGGGACGAAGTCCAAGGAGAGCTATAGTCATGACCCCGGCGTCGTCGTTGGCGTCGTCTGTAGACACCCAGGTTAAACTTTTGCCTTTAAGTTTCAGTTATCTATGCAACCACTCGTTGGATGTCAATGAAACTTTGCATGTGTGTTAACCATCATCAATTGAATACACAGAGATAAAAGCCATAACTCTGGATTGCATTTTGGCACAGTTATGGCCCTTTTTGGACTTAGACACCCAGGTTAACATTTACATTTAGTTGCGTTTAAGTTTAAGATATCTATGCAACCACTCATTGGATGTGAATGAAACTTCACATGTGTGTTCACTATCATCAATGGAACACACATAGATAAGAATCATAACTCTGGATTGCACTTTGGCACAGTTATGGCCCTTTTTGAACTTAGACACCAAGGTTTAACTTTGCGTTTAGTTGCGTTTAAGTTTAAGATATCTATGCAACCACATATTGGATGTGAATGAAACTTCACATGTGTGTTCGACACCATCAATGGAACACAAACAGACAAGAACCATAACTCTGGATTGGTTTTTGACACAGTTATGACCCTTTTTTTAATTAATTTTTCAGGTTAAAGTTTTTTTATCAGGTAAAATATTTATACAATCACTCATTGGATATGAATGAAATTTTGCATGTGTGTTCACCATCATCAATTGAACACAACGAGATAAGACCCATTACTCGGGGTTGCATTTTGGCAAAGTTATGGCCATTTTGAACTCAATTTTAGACAACCAGGTTAAACTTTGGCGTTTAGTTTTGGTGTTTGCCTCCCATCTCAATCTTTGCATGGGTGGTGAGTTTTATTCCATCGGCGAGCTTTGTTGTCTTCTGAAAACTCTTGTTTATATACGTAGGGTTGAGTCGGCTAGTGGAACAGCAAACGCCATGCCTTTGGTGCACCAAAGTATTGTACATGTCATGTGTGTTTATTACATTGTTGGCGTCAGCATCTACCGCTGTATTCCGAAAATAAGCCGTGTGCAAAAAATAGAACATTCGTGGGTAAGCGTTCACTGGAGAAAAAATACACATTCTATATAGTTCACTTGAAGAAATAACGTCACTATGTATGCTCTTATTTAGTTACGACATGTATCCCCTGCATGTATATATAACAAATTGCAATGCACCATTTTCATACATACACTGTACACCATGGATAAAATAAATGATGAATGAAAGGAAGGAATTGCAAAAGAGAACAATGTAATATTCGCGAAATATTGAGATAGTTATTTGTTTATTTCTTGTGAGGGGAGAACCAATCATTCTTAAAAATAGTCTTAGACTTGAACTCAAGAATGGATTTGAAAAAGAAACACAAACTTAGTGACCAATTTATAGAATACAATTTCCAAGCATGTAGGAAGACCAATTGTATAGCCAAATAATCTCTCACAAGCATGTAGGTACACCAAGTTGACAGCCAAATATGCTTTCGCAAGCATGTAAGTAACCCCAGTGTATAGCCAAAAAATCTCTCACAAGCATGTATGAACACCTATTCTATATCCAAATAATCTCTCACACGTATGTAGGTACGCTTACTGTATAGCCAAATAATCTCTCACAAGCATGTAGGATCACCTAGTGTACAGCCAAATAACCTATCACATGCATGTAAGTACACCCAGTATTTAGCCAAATAATCTCTTACAAGCATTTAAGTACACCCAGCGTATAGCCAAAAAATCTCTCACAAGCATGTAGGAACACCTAGAGTATAGCCAAATAATCTATCACAATAATGTTGGAACACAAAGTGTATAGCCAATTAATGTCGCACAAGCATGTAGGAACACCAAGTGTATAGCCAAATGATATTTAACAAGCATGTACGAACACCAAGTGCATAGCAAAATAATCTATCACAAGCATGTAGGTACACCCAGTGTATAGCCAAATAGTCTTTCACAAGCATGTAGGAACATCATGTGTATAGCTAAATGATCTCGCACAAGCATGTAAAACATCCAGTGAATAGACAAATAATCTGCCACAAGCATTAAGGAACATCCAGTGTATAACCAAATAATCTCTCACACGCATGTAAGTATTACCTGTATATAGCCAAATAATCACTTGCAAGCATGTAAGAACACCCAGTGTATAGCCAAACAATCCCTAACACGCCGGTAGGTATAGACAAATCATCTGTCAAAAACATTTAGGAACACCGAATGTATAGCCAAATAATCTCCCAGAAGCATATAGGTAAACCCATTGTATAGTCAAATAATCTATCACAAGCATGTAGGAACACCAAGTGTATAGCCAAATAATATTTCACAAGCATGTAGGAACACCAAGTGCATAGCAAAAAAATCTATCACAAGCATGTAGGTACACCCAGTGTATAGCCAAATAGTCTTTCACAAGCATGTAGGAACATCGTGTGTATAGCCAAATATTCTTTCAAAAGCATGTAGGAACACCAAGTGCATAGCAAAATAATCTACGTCAAGCATGTAGGAACACCCAGTATATAGTCAAATAATATCTCACAAGCATGTAGGAACACCCAGTGTATAGTCAAATAATATCTAACAAGCATGTAGTAACACCCATTGTATAGTCAAATAAACCAAAAATTCCTCACAAGCATGTAGGAACACCCAGTGTATAGTCAAATAATATCTAACAAGCATGTAGCAACACCCATTGTATAGTCAAATAAACCAAAAATTCCTCACAAGCATGTAGGAACACCCATTGTATAGTCAAATAATCCAAAAAATCTTCACAAGCCTTTAAGAACACCCAGTGTATAGCTAAATACTATCTCACAAGCATTTAAGTAAACCCAGTGTATAGTCAAATAATATATCACAAGCATGTAGGAACAACCAGTGAATAGTCAAAAAATATCTCACAAGCATGTAGGAACACCCATTGTATAGTCAAATAATCCAAAAACTCCTCACAATAATTTATGAACACCCAGTGAATAACCAAATAATCTCTAACAAGCATGTAGGTACACCATGTGTATAGCCTAATTATCTATCAAAAGCAATTAGGAACACCAAGTTTATAGCCAAATAATCTCCCACACAACCAGTGTATAGCCAAATAATCTCTCACAAGCATGTAAGTACACGAGGTGTATAGCCTAATAATCTATTGAAAGCATGTAGGAACACCCAGTTTATAGCCAAATAATAGCCAACACAACCAGTGTTTAGCCAAATAATCTCCTACAAGCAAGTAGGCACACCCAGTGTATAGCCAAATACTCTCTAACAAGCATGTAGGTACACCCGGTGTTTTGTCAAATAATCTCTCACAAGCATGTAGGTACACCCAGTGCAAAGCCAAATAATCTCTCACACGTATGTAGGAACACCTAGTGTATAGCCAAATAATCTCTCTCAAACATGTAGGCAGACCTAGTGCATAGCCAAATAATCTCTCACAAGCATGTAGGTACACTCAGTTTATATCCAAATAATCTATCACAAGCATGTAGGAACACCCAGTGTACAGCAAAATAATCTCTCACAAGCATGTAGGTACACCCAGTGTACATCCACAAAATCTCTCCCAAGCATGTAGGTACACACAGTGTATAGCCAAATAATCTCTAACACGCATGTAAGAGCACCCAGTGAATAGCCAAATTATCTCTCTCAAGTATATAGGTACACCCTGTGTATAGCCAAATAATCTCTCTCAAGCATGTAGGTACACCCAGAGTACAGCCAAATAATTTCTCACTAGCATGTAGGAACACCAAGCGTATTTCCAAATAATCTCTCTCAAGCATGTAGGTACACCCAGTGTACAGCCGAAAAATCTCTCTCAAGCATGTAGGTACACCCAGTGTACAGATGAAAAATCTCTCACACGCATATAGTTACACCCAGTGTACAGCCGAAAAATCTCTCATACGCATGTAGGTACACCCAGTGTACAGCAAATTAATCTCTAACACGCATGTAGGAAAACTCAGTGGATAGCCAAATAATCTCTCACAAGCATGTAGGAACACCAAGCGTATAGCCAAATAATCTTGCACAAGCATATAGGTAAACCCACTCTATAGCCACATAATCCCCCAGAAGTATTTAGATACACCTAGTGAATAGCTAAATAATCTCATACAAGCAAGTAGGTACACCCATTGTATAGCCAAGTAATCACCCACAAGCATGTAGGTACACCTAGTGTATAGCCAAATAATATCTCACAAGCATGTAGTAACACGTAGTTTATAGCCAAATAATATATCACAAGCATGTAGGATAATCAAGTGTACAGCCAAATAATCTCTCACACGCATGAAGTTATACACTGTGTATAAACAAATAATTTCTCACAAGCATGTAAGAACACCCGATATAGACAAGTAATCTCTAACAAGCATGTAGGAATACCGAGTGTATAGCCAAATAATCTGTCTCAAGTATTTAGTAATACCCGGTTTTTAGTGATAAAATCCATCACAAGCATGTAGGAACAACGGTGTCAAGCTAAATTTTCTCTCACAAACATGTAGGTACAAACAGTGTATAGCCAAATAATCTCTCACATACATGTAGGAACACCAAGTGTATATCATAATAATCTATCGAAAGAATGTTGGAACACCCAGTTTATAGCCAAATAATCTCCCTCACAACCAGTGTATAGCCAAATAATCTCCCACAGGCATGTAGGCACACCCAGTGTATAGCAAAATAATCTCTAACAAGCATGTAGGTACATCCGGTGTTTTGTCAAATAATCTCTCACAAGCATGAAGGTACACCCAGTGCATAGCCAAATAATATCTCACAAATATGTAGGTACACCGAGTGTATAGCCAAATAATCTCTCACAAGCATGTAGGAACACCCTGTGGATAGTCAAATACTCTCACACGCATGTACATGTATAAACACCAAGTGCATAGCCTAATAATCATCACAAGCATATAGGAAC
Source organism: Panopea generosa (assembly GCA_029582155.1). Taxonomy (NCBI): domain Eukaryota; kingdom Metazoa; phylum Mollusca; class Bivalvia; order Adapedonta; family Hiatellidae; genus Panopea; species Panopea generosa. Next base: position 18,453,171 of record CM055911.1, on the reverse strand, counting down.
ACCCAGTGTATAGCCAAATAATCTATCACAAGCATGTAGGTTTACCCAATGTATAGACAAATGTTATCTCACAAACATGTAGGAACGTCCAGTGTATTGCCAAATAAACTTTCTCAAGCATGTAGGAACACCCAGTGTATAGACAAATAATCTCTCACAAGAATGTACATACAACCAGTGTACAGCCAAATAATCTTTCAGAGGTATGTAGGTACAACCAGTGTATAGACAAATTATCTCTCACAAACATGAAGGTAAACCCAGTGTACAGCCAAATAAGCTCCCACAAGCATGTTGGAACACCCAGTGTATAGCCAAATAATCTTTCATAACCGTGTAAGAACACCCAGTGTATAGCCAAATAATCTCTCACACGCATGTAGATGCACCCAGTGTATAGCCAAATAATCTATCACAAGCATTTAGGTACACCCAGTGTAAAGTCAAATAATTTCTTACACGCATGTAGGAACAACCAGTTTATAGCCAAAAAATATCTCACAAGCATGTCTGAACACCCAGTGTATAGCCTAATAATCTCTCACAAGCATTTAGGAACACCCAATGTACAGCCAAATAATCTCTAACACGCATGTTGGTACAACCCATTGTTCAGCCAAATAATCTCTCGCACGCATGTAGGTACACCCAGTGTACAGTCAAATAATATCTAACATGCATGTAGGTACACCCAGTGTACAGCCAAATAATATCTTACATGCATGTAGGTACACCCAGTGTATAGTCAAATAATCTATCGCACGCATGTCGGAACACCCGGTGTATATAACAAAAATCTATTACAAGCATGTAGGTAGACCCAGTGTGTAACAAAATAATACCTCGCAATCATTTAAGAACACCCAGTGTATAGCCAAAAAATCAATAACACGCAAGTAGGTACACCCAGCGTATAGCCAAATCATCTGTCACAAGCCTGTATGAACACCAAGTGCATAGCCAAACAAACTCAGACATGCATGTAGGAACACCCAGTGTAAAGTCAAATAATCTCGTACAAGCATGTATGAACATCAAGTGTATAGCCAAATAATCTCCGACAAGCATGTAGGAACAACACGTGTATTGCCAAATAATCCCTAACACGCAAGTAGGTACACCCAGTATATATTCAAATCATCTGTCGCAGGCATGTAGGAACGCCCTGTGTATAGCCAAATAATCTCTAAAAAGCATGTAGGTACACCCAGTGTACAGCCAAATAATCTCCGACTTGCATGTAGGAACATCCAGTGCATAGCCAAATAATCTCCCACAAACATGTAGATTCAACCGAATGTATAGCCTAATAATCTCTCACAAGCATGTAGGTACACCCAGCGTATAGCCGGATAATCTCTAACAAGCATGTAGGTACACCCAGTGAATAGTCAAATAATCCAAAAAAATCATTAACAGCATTAAGGAACACCAAGTATATAGCAGGATAATCTCTCACACGCATGTAGGTACACCAAAAGTACAGCCAATTAATCTCTAACACGCATGTAGGAACACCAAGTGTAAATCATATAATCTGTCAAAAGTATGTAGGTGCACCAAGTGTAAAGCCAAATAATTTGTCACAAGCATGTAGATACACCCAGTGTATAGCCAAACAAAAAATATCTCAGAAGTATGTAAGTACACCCAGTGTAAATCAAACAATCTTTCACAAGCATGTAAATGCACCCAGTGTATAGCCAAATTATCTGTAAAAATCATGTAGATGCACCCAGTGTATAGCCAAATAATATCTCATAAGCACGTAGGTACACCCAGTGTAAAGAAAAATAATCTGTCACAAGCATGTACATACACTTAGTGTATAGCCAAATAATCTGTCGCAAGCATGTAGATGCACCCAGCGTAAAGCCAAATAATCTGTCACAAGCATTTAGGTACCCAGCGTATAGCCAAAAATATCTCAGAAGCATGTAGGTACACCAAGTGTAAAGCCAAATAATCTGTCACAAGCACGTAGGTACACCCATTGTATAGCCAAAAATATCTCAGAAGCATGTAGGTACACCCAGTCTATAGCCAAACAATCTCTCACAAGCATGTAGATGTACCCAGTGTTTAGCCAAGTAATATCTCAGAAGCATGCAGGTACACACAGTGTAAAGCGAAATAATCAGCCACAAGCATGTAGATGCACCCAGTGTATAGCCAAATAATCTCTCACAACCATGTAGGGACACCCGGTGTATAGCCAAATATTCTCTCACAAGCAAGTAGGAAAACTGAGCGTATGACCAAATATTCTATCACTAGCATATAGGAACACCAAGTGTATAGCCAAATAATATATCACAAGTATGTAGGTACACCAAGTCTTTAGCCAAATAATCTGTCACAAGCATGTTAGTACACCTAGTGTATAGCCACGTTATCTCTTACAAACATGTAGGTTAACCCAGTGTATAGCCAAAAAATCTCTCACAAGCATGTAGGAACACCCAGTTTATAGCCAAATAATTTCTCACACGCATGTAGGTACACCCAGCATAAATCCAAATAATCTCTCACATACATGAAGATGCACCCAGTGTATAGCCAAATAATCTCTCACAAGCATGTAGGAAAACCAAGTGTATAGACAAATATTCTATCACTAGCATGTAGAAACACCAAGTGTATAGCCAAATAATCTCTCACATGCATGTAAGAACACCCTGTGTATAGCCAAACAATTTCTCTCACGAATGTAGGTACGCCCAGCATATAGCCAAATAATCTGTCACAAGCATGTAGGAACACCAAGTGTTAAGCCAAATAATCTTTCATAACAATGTAGGAACACCCATTGTATAGCCAAATAATCTCTCACGCGCATGTAGATGCACCCAGTGTATAACCAAATAATCTCTTGCAAGGATGTAGGTACCCCCAGTGTATAGCCGAATAATCTATCACAAGCATTTAGGTACACCCAGTGTATAGCCAATTAATCTCTCACAAGCATGTAGGACCAGCCGGTGTATAGCCAAATAATCTCTCACACGCATGTAGAAACACCTAGTGTACAGCGAAATAATCTCTTACAAGCATGAAGGAACACCCTGTGTTTAGTCAAATAATTTCTCACACGGATGTAGGTACGCCCAGCATAAATCCAAATAATCTCTCACATACATGAAGATGCACCCAGTGTATAGACAAATATTCTATCACTAGCATGTAGAAACACCAAGTGTATAGCCAAATAATCTCTCACATGCATGTAAGAACACCCTGTGTATAGCCAAAAAATTTCTCTCACGAATGTAGGTACGCCCAGCATATAGCCAAATAATCTGTCACAAGCATGTAGGAACACCAAGTGTTAAGCCAATTAATCTTTCATAACAATGTAGGAACACCCATTGTATAGCCAAATAATCTCTCACACGCATGTAGATGCACCCAGTGTATAACCAAATAATCTCTTGCAAGGATGTAGGTACCCCCAGTGTATAGCCAAATAATCTATCACAAGCATTTAGGTACACCCAGTGTATAGCCAATTAATCTCTCACAAGCATGTAGGACCAGCCGGTGTATAGCCAAATAATTTCTAACACGCATGTAGAAACACCTAGTGTACAGCCAAATAATCTCTTACACGCATGTAGCAACACTCAGAGTACTGCCAAGTAATTTCTCACACGCATGTAGGTACACCCAGTGTACAGCCAAATGATATCTTACAAGCATAAAGAAACACCCAGTGTATAGCCAAATAATCTCTCACAAGCATGTTGGAACATCCAGTGTATAGCCAAATTATCTCTCACAAGCATTTTATTTGTCATGGTAATTTATATATCTACATTTGAAATTTCAATTTTCAATCTCGAGTCTAAGAATCTTCTCAATAATGGTTGATGAATACGACCCCTGGTGTAGTACCACCTATCAAACATCATATATTTTGTCCGTGTAATTTGGTTCTCGTAACTAATATGTAAAACTATTTGCATGAAGGCATAGTACCACCATTGCAAACCGGAAATGCTTCTATGGGTTAGTTACATAATGGCAGTTATAAATATTCTTTGTTTCTGCTTTATTTTAATGCTCTTTCTGATTTGTATGACATTATTGATGTATTTTGAATATTTTGAAAGCACTATCATGTCTGAATTGTGAAATTAGAAAAAAAAATGAACAGAAAACAAATATCTGAGATGACACAAGACCCCTACTTTTCTCATCATATTTTGGTAGTGCATAAGTTGACAAACAATAAAGTTTCACCTCTTCCCTTTGTGTCCCTCTATGAATGTCAAGCCTGTAAACTTTTTTATTTGATAAATAATACAGAATAAAACTAAATGGTGGCTTACACCTATATGACTGATTTTATAAGTCACGGCAAATAATCATTGAAAAAAACGTTGACGTCAACCCATTACTGACAGTTACTAATAGATGTGAAGAGGAATTTTCCACCTTCTTTATATGATATAAATAATCTAAACAAATAATAATAATGAGAAACGTACCGTTTTTCTGAGAACGTTCTTGCCTAATTATATATACCTTGTTGGCGAAAACTAACATAATGCTCTTCAGAGCTTGACATAATATGTTACGCTTACTCGTTTAATAAATTGATGAGGTTTCATGTAAGGTGAGTCATTACTTTCAGCTCATAAGCCCATTTTTTAATGACATTCTGTTTGAAGTTTAAAGGGACATTCATTTATTCCACGACATTTTATTTGGAGAAAAAGGGAAAATTAACTTATTCCACACTATTCTGTTTGGAGATTAAATGGTTATTTATTTGGTCCATGACATTTTGTTTGGAGAGATAAAAGAGACACTCAATTTTTACATTGACCCCATGTTTGAAGGTTAAAGGGTAATTCATTGATTCAATGATATTTTGTTTAGAGATTAAGAGAACATTCATTTATTCAATGGCATTTTGTTTGACTATGAAAAGGAAATTAATTTATTCCACGTTATATTGTTTGAACCTTCTTTGGCTGGAATATATTTACGTGAGAGAAATAACTTGTTGTCAGCTACTTGTGGAAGGACGATGGGTATCTTCAGATATACTGAGGTCGTCATCCACGAATGCATGGAAAATGCCTTAAAACTCCCAATCTCTTGATATTCTAACTAAGCATACGTTGATTGGGTTTTTCTTTCACAAAATTAGGCAAACATTTTCATCTTCCAGTATTCTCAATTTATTGATCTCATACTATATTTATTATCATATACTTGAACAATGTGTACGGCGACGACCTTCACCTGACTTTGTACACATGTTGTCGTCATCATTCTCACGGGTCTGACATCGGACAAGGCCGTTAGTGATATTACAATAACACACCTAGCGGGCGTCGGGGTGTATGCAATAAATTAATGTGTTGACAAGCCAATAGATGCGTCCTGAAATTGGTTTATTTTTAAATGTTAGGTTAAACGTTAGTTGTGCGTGAATGACTTATTGGACATTCATCTTTCATGCTTTATATCTACATAAACAAATTACCTCAATTTTAAATAAAAACATGCCTTATTTTACTGTTGCATGGCAATGGCAACTGTAAACATATCAAGATTACATGTACTGATTTAAATGCAAAGATGCATACAAATCGTTGCGAAAATAAACAACAGAGTATGACTTGTATAGGCAATAAATGTATGTGTCAGTCTAAATGCAAGAACGTGCACAGAAACACTCGATGGGCACTCGGAAAGAATTGCAATTATTTTTTAATAAAACACCTTTTTTTTAAGAAACTAATAATTTTAATTAACGATTGGTAATAATCACAGTTACACTTTTAACCACATATTTCAGAGCGAAATGAGTAAATATGTAACTTTAAACAAAACAATGAATCACATTATTTTTAAATTTCTCTCCTCTGCATGGCAACAACGGAAAACAAATGTAAAGCATTATATTATATAACATTGATATTTTGTTGTGTTATTTAGAGTTTATATACTTGTCCACGTGACCACAGAATGAGAATTCTCCCTCTGAGTCAATATAATAAAATTGTGTAAATTTGAACAAGCCTTATTAAGTTACTGATTGCTTATCAAAATATTAGCACAGGATAAGTTTATTAATATAAATCATAAGTTTCCAGTAGCTTGCGTTTACACATCATGAAATGAAAACATCGATGGTATAGAGTTGGCAAACGAATTATCCATAAACTATCCGGGAAGGTATTTTGTCATGGTCGCTAATGCCAAAGCATATCCATGTTCATAAATGTTCAGTCTGTTTTGTTTACTTGAGAATAGTTGATTGAAGGAGGAAGACCTCAGCTGAATGAATCTGAGTAGAGCCTGCGTCTTTTCGCCAATAACTGGCAAACTTTCTCCCGTAAAGTTTTTGGAGCGAGCGGGACTAGAATCTGCGACTTAAGCGGTGAGATGTAAGTAATCACAACCTTGTTTACGGCGGTCATATTGAAATTATATCAAAAAAAAAAATTGTATTCGGAACATTATTTGAAACTATAGTGACAATGAACTCAAAACTAATTAAACAATTTAGAATGTTAAAACACTCCTCCTGATATTTTGTATTTTGTAAATGTTTCAAACAGATTGCATTTTCAAACCGATTTTATATTTGATAATATTAAAGTAAACAATGGATGTTGAAAATCATCCATGTCACCTTTACAACATTTCTTTAAACAAACAGTCCATTGAAAACAAGGAAAGAAATAACAATAAGCACATACACAGAGCTAAACTGTACACGATCATGATACCAGATTTGCCTCACTGTAGCTAGTGTGTATTAATTTATTTTATCTATATTATGAAGTTAGCTCAGAGCCTATGTGCACCGCTCTTAAGTCCAGTTCATTCATGGGTATAACCATTACTAAGTGTTGTGATTTGAGAGAACATCGGGTTGAGGTAAGGGTTGAACCTGCAACATCTAGCTTAAGCGTCCAATACTATGTCCACTACACTGTCGTATAGCTTTAGTCAGTTTAGTCCATGCGTGTTGTAACAGGCGACATATTGAATATTTGATTATTTGTTTACACTCTGGGTGTCTGCATACATGTTTATTCTGCATATTGTTTTAGTCGGGCTTTATCCAAAGACATAGCTCGGCTTATGTCGTCGTGATCAAGCTTTGCAGTGCAAATCACCGCCAAAATGATCATACGCGACAGGGACTACTTTTTTATTTCCCAAATTCATTTTGTCAAGTATTGAATATAAGCAAGCAGAAGCAAATCAAACTATGGAAATGCATTGCTGACATTGTTATTTTGTCATTTTAAAACAAAACAAAATTGCATAAATAAACCAAACGCTGCAATAATATCAATCAAATTTGGTTATTTGTTAAAGCTATCGGTAAGTTCAAGTAGTTGGATGGTAATTGAGTCCTGAATGTTCCATCATGTTTGCTATCTTATATATTTTGTGTTGATACACCGCAATGGTCAAATCAGTCATTGCTTTATGTTAAACACTTAACAGAAATGATAAAACATATATCGAGAACGGAGTCCCGTTTCACTAACCTTCTTTTCATACGGTCATATTGTGACGTATTGGTATGTTTCATTTGCGCTGTAGTTTTGTAAATCATGCATAGATGGATTTTGTTGATACTTGCTACAAATGGTCAACATAGTAAAACGACGTGTCGCAAATAAGACCCACACCCGTACCTCAAAGTTCAAAGTCACAATTTGAGTTTGTTTGACAACACTTTGAGTTTGTGTGAGATTTCATTTCCGGCTTGTAACTTTCTCATGCATAGATGGATTTTATTGATACTTGCTACAAATGATCAACATAACATGACGACGTGTCGCGAGTAAGACCCACACCCATACCTCAAAGGTCAAGGTCACAATATGAGTTTGTTTGACAACACTTTGAGTTTGTGTGAGATATCGTTTCTGGCCTGTAACTTTGTCATGCATTGATGGATTTTGTTAATACTTGCTACAAATAATCAACATAACATAATTATCATATATTTTTATTTTCACATACCATTTGGGGGGCATGTGACACTTAACAGTGATATTTCTTGTTTTTAACCATGACCGCAAACTCACTTTATACTTTGCGTATATATATAAATAACAATAGCACAAGTTAATCAGATAAAATATCTTTATTGGACGGAATAGGTCTACAGTACCTCACGGAGATAGCAAATAAATCACAACAAACAGTCATTAAATGAATTTTAAACTTTTAACCTTAACAAAGTAAATAAGTGTACAAAACTTAAGATAAGTATCCATACTTTTGTTTTGAATGAGATAAAACTATCGATATAATAAATAAATTTAATAGAAACAACGACAGACACCGGTTATCCAACATTCTCTTATTCATAACTACGGTGTACTCCAAATAAATTGGTGAATATTTTAAAGAATCTAGTAAAGTACTGTTGACGAGATTAAATATACAACGTTCTATTAAATATGTTTCATTTGTCACTATAATACATCGACTTGTATTATAAATGAAGACATCAAGCCCTTATTTTTTGTGTCAGGTGATGTCTTGTTTGATGTCTAGCTTATTTATGTTAATACTTAAATGGTGCTCTGTTAAATACATAACCTGCATTTAACAAAGTAGATTTATTAAAAAAAGTCATGGCAATAAGATTTAATGGAAACTAACGTTGAATACTTAATTGAACACAGGGTACCAATTTCGAATTTAAAATTGGTAAACTGTATTAAATACACTGACAATGATTTTGTTTTCATTTTGATTTGATTTAACAAACATGTAAAGAATTGAAACAGTACTATTCCAACAAACATTTGCATAAACATTTTGATATCATTATACAGCCATACAAATGAGCATATGTATAAATGGATGTAAATTTCTGTGACCACATTTTTACAATAACGCTCTATCTAACAGCGTTCACATACAACTACACTTGCAGTCATTCTTCAAACTGTCAAATTAGATTTCACTCCAGCTGTAAATGTTGAAGAATTGCAGCGCCTAGCGAGGGTTATTATTAAACAGAATACCTTTTTTTGCAAGCTCGATAAGTGCGATATTTCAAGTTCATGTTTATCTACGCACTTAATGATTACTATATTATATATATATATATATATATATATATATACTGAACGCCCTAAAAACGCAAGTGTTTCTTTCCGTGTTTCTCCAACCGTGTCATCACCTTAAAACACAAAGTTCGCAAATTATATAATTTTGTTATATATACATGTATACACCGATAAGAGTGATAGCATGTTTGGTATAAGATATAAATTAAAAATGCATAACTTGTTTTTTTTAAAGGCGTTGAGTATATATATATACTTTTTAATCAGTTTTTATAAATACACTTTTTTCTTATCCTTCAAGGCTTGAAACCGCTTGATCTGCCATGAAACTTGATAACAAAGGTAATATTTCATACATCAACACGATTTGTCTTCTTCCTCTACGACGTCAATTCGTTACACTGATCCCACGAATGTTACTTAACGTGTCTCATCTTGACCACCATTCGCCCCCAATAGTACAAACTGGTGACAAGTGTATATGCACTAAATAAAAGACACTTGACCATTTTTGCACCAATTGAGCGATATATCTTTCTGTCGGTCTCATGTCGTCTGTCAATTCCTCGCGTATTCTAATATTTTAACATTTCCAAATGCAGATTGTGGATGCATTTTCTTCAAACGCTATACTTTAAAAATACAAAATACATGTAGGCTAGAAACACTGTAACTTTGCTTGATGCTGAATAAACATTGCTGTTGTTGTTGTTGTTGTTGTTGTTGTTGTTGTTGTTGTTGTTGTATAAAACGCATTTAACGGTTATTTCATTGAATTATATCATTTGTTTTATAATAACACATATTTGTGCACATCTGCTCTACATGCTTACATACCGTGATGCTCTGTAATTTCTCTTCAACTCCACATGCCAATTTTACACCTGTTTTACGCACGACTTTAAATATAAGTTCTATGAAATATTTCAATATCGTTATATATATATATCATATCAGAAGTGGCAATCGCTCAGCCTTTGGGATAAACAGTTTTTCAATGAAATATATTGCACACAAAAATAATATTTATTGGTTGTATAAGACCTCGTACAAGGCCGTTTATCATAATGAGATAGAGTGAGAGAGAGAGAGATACAGCAGCTGCCTATTTTGCTATCATATATGATTTTTTTTATAAAGTTTCGTTATTCGTAAAGGCACAACGGTTACTTTTTGAAAAGACAGGGCTTTCCTTGGCGTATTCTTTTTTTTTACACAATATATTGCTGACGATTTGCGAATCTCTCCTCAATCGTCGTACGAATGATAATGTCGCTCGAGGTAAGAAATGTGGTCATCATCTGAAAGAGGTGTACGAAAAGCTAGTTACATGTAGATTCTAGACACACGAACAAATATCAACAAGTACTTTTTTTTCTTTAAAATGAAAAGGTGCAAAAAAGAAATGTAAATAATCCAACATTAAATATTATTTGTTCTGATTCTTTATTCCATATTACAATATAACTCATAGTAAATTCTTCGAAGACATCCATTGTCGCAGATTTGTGGTCATGCGAGACAAAAGTACTATATATAATATATAAAGCAGATTTTAGACGATATGAAGATAACAATATAGAAAACATTATTATATATTAATTTTTTAGTCAAATGTACATGACAACATAGAGTGACTTCGTTTGTTTAGAAAAGAAACTTGTAATAACTTCTTAATAGATAATGGAGAGTAATGTCTTTATGGTTGCACATTCACAGAGTTAATATTGATTTGATTCGTTAACACAATAAACATTAGCTTGTATAAGTGTCGAGGCCATTGAATGGAGAAAACTATTGCAACGAATCTACAAACTAAGAAATAAGCAAAACAAGTCAAATAACAAGAAGTGAAGTGATATATTTGTCGCCCTTTGACCTTTGTCAATATTATTACAATTACTATTGAATAATTTGTTTGTGTTAAATTATCAAATGTCATAAACATTATGACACATTGATTCTTACCAAATTAATTTTGCTTAAACGAAAATGTGTTGTTTTGTTGTTTTTTGTTTTTTTTTTGTTTATTTTTCTTTTTTTTCTCAAATAATTGTCCTTTCTATTTAATTTATTGAGTCATCTTTAATTTAATTATTGTGATATGCAGCGTCGTATTTATCTAACACAGTTTCATATAAAAAACATAGTAATCAAATATGCAAAAATATTTTAACTTTAATATAAACATTTTTTTAATTGTCTAAAACCGCTATATTATATGGTATTATATCAATGTCATTATGATTTTATGAAATAGGTTAAGAATAAGTTTTTTAACTCACCATTTATATCAAACAACTCTTTCACCCATTTTATCAGTTCAGCATCACGTTTTAAACACATGTCAATCACCAGTGAGGCAATAAAATTACCTAGAAATATAGAGAAGACATTAATATTTAGAAAAAAATTATCAACTAGCTTCAAAATGCTCATGAAATCTGAATTGAATACATTAACAAATAAATAGAAACCCATGTATTCCAAATATCTGTATCGTTAGATTAAAATATACCCCGAATTAATGTCAGAACTGATGTCTTGGTGAAAGAAATACACCTGTAATCATTTGTTTGTCTGTTTGATGTTTTACTTTCTCGAGATACGAATACCACTTGAGACGGTCCTAGAGAAAATGATATTTGTGAAACATGCTTGTTTCCTTTCCCTTACGAATATACCCAATATAACTGAGTCTTTTTACTTGCATTTAAGAATTACCTCCCTTACATGACGGTAGGAAGATTCATACGGCAAAGAAATTAGAGCTGTGTAAACTGGTTGGGCATTATTTTTGTTAAAAATGCATAAAATGTCATATTTCTTTGTGCATATGGGAACATTGGAACATTTCATGATTTCTGCAAAGTTTGGATGATATTTGGAACTGTATGATGATGCTATAACAGTTTAAAAATGTGAAGTGATACACTGCAACAAATGGGTAGAATTGTCAAAAATGAAGGGCTGCCATCAAAGGCCAGCAGGGTTTATATCGTGTTAAATTTTCCGTCGTCGTCCGTCCGTCCGTCCGTCCTTTCGTTCACCTTTTTGTTGTAAAGGCGATAACACCTTCATTTTTCATTATATCTTAACTAAACTCGCACAGAGTTTGTATAACCACAAGATCTTGAACTAGCATGATTCGACCTAAAATGACCCCGCTTCAGGGCTTTTAAGCACTTTTTAATTAAAATTTAAAAGAAAAATAAAAAAAACAGTTCCTCTGAAAGTTTAAGGCCTAGACTTTAGGTATTTTAAATGTATCATTGCATGGGGCCCCCCTAAAAGATTTGTTGAAGTCGGGTCCCTGGGGTCAAATTCGGAACCGCCACAGGGGTCACTGTTTTACATAGAGTGATATAGGGAAATTGTCTGTAATGACTTACTGTCTATATTGCAGAGTTTGGACTTCAAAACTCGATAAAAGTATCTCTTGCCATGGTAATTTCTACATAGCTCGTGGATCGCAAAATGTTCAACAGACCTGTAAAGAGTTTAAGTATGAAATATATTGTTGCTTTTTATACAAAAGAATATGTATATTTTAACATGTGTATATGTCATGGATACTTTACCTTTTTCATCTCTCCACATACAGATTTCTATGTTGTGTAGTTAAATATTTTTGTTAAAACAAGTAAATATTCCGTAATATATTCGTTATAAGTTTCAGAAGAAAACACATTACATATTTGCATTGATACTAGCCTACCAGTTTCTGTAATTAGGTCATTGGTAAAATTAATTTATTCTGTTCAATACACTGGTATTAAAATTAGTATATTTAATAGAATTGTACGAAATATATTTCGTCTGATAATCGTCTCTCATTTAAAATTACATGCGTTTTTATCACTTTTTGATGTTAATTTTGAAACTAGTATTGGACCGAATATTGAAGAGTTCTTCACGAGAGTGCCCCGTGGTCGAATGGTCTAGGGCGCCGTCTCAAGATCTCATACCACTCACTACTGAGGTTGTAAGTTCGAGTTCCGCTAGGTCCAAATATTTTATGTGATAAAGTTTGTCAGTTATTTACGGAAGGACGGTGCTTCTACTCAGATTCATTCTGAGGCATTCCTTGACCAATAAATCTGGATATGCCATATATAACCTGATATATGTTGTAAAAAAACGCGTTCAACCCCATTCAAAAGAGTTCTCCCCGAAACCCCGAAACGGACAGAGACAACAGCTACTTTATTTCGTCTTATTGTACACTTGGTCGTTATTCTCTTGCAACTAGGGATTATTTTGCAAAGTTATCTGCGAATAGAATCACTTGTTCATTTACATATTATAGACTGGGAATGTTTGAATGCATGCTTCAATATTTATACGTACAACGGGATATATTTATTAATACCGCTGACTGCAACAGAAAACCATGTAAAATCTCCGCAGTTGCGGTTTCCAAATGACCTTTCCCGTGCAGTAATTTTTGTCTTGTTCACACTTATTAAGTATGTAATTATTTTAATAAGTCTATGAATTGATTGCATTTTGCGTAATTGTTGCTATTTGAATGCTTCATTCACTGTTGAACATATATTTTCATTTTTTTTACAGTGGTAAATATCAGTTACGTTACAAAATATGTGTCCTCCCTTCAGGACAAATTAACGCGTATAATTAATAATTCTGTCTATTATCTTTGCATACTCGTTTATTTTATTGCAATACTAACTTGTTTCATCATTTTTTTTGTGTGTATACCTCAAATGAATACTATAATATGCGGTGGTCAATTTTTGATAATCTTTCGATGAAGTATGCGATTGTCAAGAATATCGAAATATTTCCTTATGTCAAAATTGATTCTACTCTTTGTACAAAAGTGTTTGCAAGTCGGGGAACTACATGTAATTATGATATTAAAAATGATTTACGGGATAAATTTTAATACACTTGAACAGTGATATTTCTTCAAACATTATTGAAACATATATGTTAGCGCGCTGAAAAGTCAGGTTTTGATGACTTAGTAACCTTTCAAGGGATAAATACCTGCAGCCGGATGACAGTTGTCCACTTTGATAAAGGTGTGGGTTTTATAGTCGGTATCATGAAAGGACCATTTGAAATGACTGAAACTAATAAACCAATAAAACAAATTATCTCTCCGGGTACATATGTTCCTAATATGTTAACACCAGTAACACGTTATATGTCGTGTTTTCTTGTGTCCGGCAGTGCACGGAATATATTGAAAGTATATTAAGACTTTTAAGCGCATCCATAATAAGTTAATGTAACAACCTCCCAATTTTCTTCTATTTTTTTCGACTTCCTTCGGATTAAGGATTTAAGGATCTCCCGGTGAGTTTTATGATATAAAATCAAACCTGTCTTAAGAAGCCAGTCAAGGGAATGAAAAAACGTGACTTATTAAGACAGGTTGTTGCTTAATACAGGTTAATTGTCTTTGAAAGCATAGAAATGGGAAATAACAAATGTGTCTGCTTAAGACAAGTGGCTGCTTAATAAAGGTGCAACTTACACATGTTTTATCATATAATTAAAACACTGATATCGCGTGGTGCCCATGCTCGACTTATTATTTAAATGGTCGTTTCAGGACTGGTAGGACCTGTTTCGAACAGTTTAATGCAACTGAGTAGGGTATCGGGCTGTGTATCTGGCATGATACTTCATTGTGACAGCGCTTCAGTTAGTTCATTACCAGGAAGACATCGCATGGTACGATTAAACATTTTACTGAGCAACTATATCATCATTAACTTCTACAAAATGTTTTTGTTAAATATTTTGTTAGCTAATACACATGTACTAAGATTTAATGTCGCAAAACTACAATATGTTCTATTTTGCTAGCTTAATACTCATATATTAAGATTAAATGTCGCAATATTACAAACTGTTTTATTTTGTTAGCTAATACCCATATACTAAGATTCAATGTCGTAATACTACAAAATGTTCTATTCTGCTTGCTTAATACACATATACTTAGATTTAATGCCGCAAAACTTCAAAATGTTCTATTTTGCTTGATTAATACTCATATACTAAGATCTAATTTCGCAATACTTGTAAGTGTTTGTGGACATGCGGTTGTAATTGTTGTAGCATATCCTCAAAATAACGTCTTGTCATACGCTAATGCATGGTAAGACTGACTAATTGTCATCAATTACTGATTTTATGATCATCCTATACAAGTTATCAAGTTACCATGTCAATTTCCATTGCTGATAGATTCAGTGTACTTTTACATTTTTAATTATATAATTTTATTAAATTAAAGATGAAATTGTTTTTGGTTTCAAATCGCACCTTTTGGAAATCGTATTATTCTTAGTGGCTTTTTACTTCTTTAATAATCAAGCAATTTCGTAAGTTATATTATAAGGAGGATTTTGTTTTTGTGGGAAACATTGGGATACAGGTGAAAGGTCATGCAATTATTTTTGAAAATGGTAGTTTTCATTTCATTCTTAAGGTTTAAAAACTAAAAACCAAACAAATACGCTTAATAGTAAGAGTCGTTCAATGTAGGTAAAACGTTAATATTGATATATATCACCGTGTCATTAGTGAATCAGATATAATGTGCTACTACATTCACAACACTGTAGAAAGAAAGAGACGACGTAGTTTCTCAATATCGTATTGGATTTATAATTGTTGTATTTGACAAAATATTATATTTAGATTACTAATTCATATAATACAAAATTCTATTATTTCAAAAAATTTAATAAACGAAGAAAAACATCTACCTACGTTTCGTGAATATTTCTACGTATCCTTCTATGTGAGGAACTTATTTTCTGCACCGAGTCAGTTGCAGTATCACTATGTCGCTTGAGAACGTATCCATGGGAAAACGACAGTAGCAAAACAAACGCACACACATAGCACAGAGCCATATTAATTTCTGCAGCCATTCTGGAATATCGGCTCTTAAATATGACACAAAATTTCACTGAATATTCCGAGAACAGAGTGTTATCCAATACAGCACACTTTCTGATCCAATATACATAAAATGGAGATACCACTCTGACAGTCACTGAGATATATCAATGATAATTCACTTGTTTAATGTTATCAGGTACAGCGCCGGTATTTTAATGCGTCTTTAAACAACAGCTAGCACTGTGAAATAATATATATCTACATTCACAACTCCACGTGTATGTTTTGGTTAAGTGTATGCCTAGCACTGTGTCGTGTCTCGTTCGTATTTACGTGTCCTGATCAATTTTATATTTACCGATAACTTTTATGTTATGCGTCTTTATAGTTGACTTCATTAATGCAATTAAACGCTTTTATCTTCGCTATGACATATCTGATGTGTATATCATATATCCCGTACCTGTTGTAAGTTTAAACTTATATATATATATATATAGACTTTATAAATAATACAAAATTCTTTGTCCTTGACGCACATTGACAGATTACCTTATAGACGAAGAGTGTGTCCTACTGTGCGTATTATAAACGTTTTTATACACTAGTCCTCGCATAGAGGGGGTATAGTTTACATATTACGTTATCAGTAGCACAGGTGACATGGCTGTACACCTCCTACAGTCGTACAGATGTATCAATGTGACACAGGACGTTATGAACCAGCTTATTTTGACGAAGCTTAAATACAATTGTACCGAATTATTGATGTTTTGTGGTGTTAAAGGTGATGGTGGTATACGTTATTGTAAACGGATTGAATTACTAACAAAACTACTTGGTCATAATGATTTTGGTATGTATAACGGTGTCAGAAACCACATATTCTTATGAATAAGTACTATTGTGACTGTTGTGTCCGCACGTTAATCAGTTGGTCAGTGCAATATAATAACCCCATGCTGGTAATGGCCAATGTAATATAATGGACCCATGTAAGTTATGGCATTCCGTAGTAAATAGTAACATTTTCTTAAATTTCACAAACAGTTAGTGAGTGACTAACTAGACAATTTGAATAGGTTGACAAAAACGATTTAAAGAGTGATGTTGACAACAATTTAAAGGATGGATTTAAATTCCGCATGATATATTGCAGAAGGTGTTGGTGATTATGTCATTGTAAGGATTTTGGAGGTTCCTATATAAAACGCTTTTATCTTGCATACTGAACAAGGATTTCCGTGTATTTTTACCGGGTATAGATTTTTCATCCTCCACCCCACCCCTCACGCGCTCATCCAACCTTCTGTGACGTTAGAACAATTTATGACGTAACGTATCAAAACATATGACGTAATATATCTTATTTGACATCTAAAAAGTCATCGTTGTAAGAAAAAAAACTATATAAATGAAATAAGTGATTATTCAAGGTGTTTGACATGCAAAAAAATAATTATGGTTATTTCGATTCAGATAAAAAATTCCGTCCCTCGGGACAACGGTTTTCAAAAAACAGTTATCTCTCGGGACGGAACTACAACCTATGTAAGAGTCTTATAATATATAAACTGTCATTTGTTTGTGATATTTAAAGCTTTTTGGCTGAAATCAAAGAGAGTCAGTCTATATTAGCGCTAATGCGCATGCTCATTTAAAAGAGAGCTCTGTATATTTAAAGACCTAATTACCCAGCCAGTAACAATTTCATTGTAAATGAAACAATAGTCTATATATAGAACCTGATATCTTTCGAATCAGGTTTTTTAACCCCAAGGAAAAGGCGGGGAATTCTCTGTCTGACCCACAATGCATAGCTATTGAACGCTTACTAAACTGTGACGTCATTTAAACCCTCCCTGAACCAAATGGCCAATTAACGTGCTCCAATGTGGTTTTCCCAACGTCAAATTCACTTGTCAATCCTCCCACCATGTTGATGTATGATAATGAATCAGCGCGCTTGTAACACTTGCTTTGACCCAATCAGGAAAGCTGGTTCCCTTCTACAGAATAATGAAACATTATATTTTGTATTTGGGTGATAGTTACTTTATCGAATTATAAGCATTATCAAAGTTGTGAAAAGTTTAGTTTTTCGGAGTATAGTATACGATTCTTTTAGAAGTCGAAACTGCTGTATAGGCCTTACGACATTTCGTTTCGCACGATATTCATAGAAATCTACTGACCTACTATAGAAAAATAGTCGATCACAATCTGATCGCTCTCATCCAATGATGAGTCAAGTTTCAAGATTTGTTAATTTGTAACTTAAACATAAAATGTTTCTCATTACAAACATACATTATGACGTACATCCAATATATTAATTTTATTGATGACGTGACATATTATGCAAACATACATTAAGAACTAAATACGATATGAAAATTATTTAAATGAAGGCAGGATACTTGTTGGAGGTGAACTAGAATACTTATTTTTTCAATTGAATACTGTAATGTTGGGTGAATTGCAAGTCATGACATATGTATGATTGTGTTGTTTAACCTTTTCCCTAATCTCTTTATTAATATAGATCTACTTCTGCAATTATGTTTGCTTACTACCTGATGTACAAATATATTTACTCATTCCATAGTTTTTATATGTATAATATACGTTTTCATAGCATTTCATTAACTACAAATATAAGGATAACACTATGTTCAGATATTTTAACCTAATAGAAAAATGATTTTAATCATGTGTAAATGTAGGTAATATTAAAGTTGTATACCGCACCTTTACAGCCCATGTGGTTCCGGCTAAGAATAGAATCACTGTAGATCTCTGCAGAGGGGTAGGAATCCTCCGAATGAGTGTCATGTTCATTTTATCATTTTTTGTCATGTTCACTATTGTAGTTAAATTATCAACCCCTGTGTGGTTCCAGGGAGCCATGAGTGATGGCAAGAATGGGACCACTGTGGCTCATACATGTCGTAAGAAGCAACAATTTGAGTAATACGGTATATTTTGCTGAAACTCTGCAGTTCTGCAGGTATCAAGGCTCTAGGTTCATTATGCATATTCATTTGTTGATGTATTTCTTTTAATCTGTATGTTAAATTGTTGTTTTTGTACATGTAGTGTGAACTTGGAATCTTCTTTCCTGTTGGCGTCGAAAAACCTTTAATGTGTTGGTACGCCGTAAAACCTATTCATTCACACCTATACATCGTGCCTTGTTTTGTTTTCTTCAATTAAGGTGTGTAAAAGTGGGACTATCTGCTTTATATTGACTACACTAGTGCCTTAAGCTTATAAAGCATGCTTAAACCCTACAACACAGAACAGGAAGAAAATTACACGTGCTCTGTCACGAATTGCGTGATGTGTGCGTTAGTATGTTAGGGTAAAGTGATGTTGAATCTAAAACGCAATATGTATGAATATGCGCTTTCCAGCAGGTTCTGCTATAAACATAAAATCGGAATCAACATACTATCAGAGGCCATAAAATCTGTGATGATGATCTCTAATAGAAAACGGAGAGATAGCAAAATGACTAACTTTAGCGGTTGTTGTATATGTTTAGCGTCGCTTTCAACAATTGTTAACAAAGGATAACCCATCCAGTCACTTCACAAACTAGAATTATCTTCTTAACAAGTAAGGTTCTAGTGACATTTTTTCAAGTATTTGGTATGACCCGACCGGGGATCGTACCCATGATCTGCCGCATGCGAGGATGACTTTAGATGTGTTAATAAGACAGTAAAAAATAAAAGTAATGAAAGAAAGGAAATACACTTTTAGACTTTATCATAAGTGTCAGTTTTTAAATTATATAATTCTATAAATAAATTCACTCACTGAATGCCTCCGAAATTCAAAGATTTATCATGCTTCACAAAGCACAAAGTTTAGCAGCTTGGGGGTTTGAAATAAACATTTTCTCTTTTATAGAATTAACGGAGACAGTGGTTAAAATAAATGCAAAGCGAAGAAAACAAATGCCCATATTTGAACCTTAGTACAAATTCACGTATGACGTAAATAGAAATACACACTAGTATATATGAAACGCATGTATTCGACGTATATAAACTGAACGAAACAGCTAACACGCCACGTTTGTATTTCCAATATCTTCGTTAACTATTGAGTAACGCTATTAAGAATCTGTATACGACATTAGCAGCACGTATGTATAGGTTTTACATAGCATAAATGTTCTTTCTTGTTGAAATCAAAATTTCAAAAACAATTGCGCTGGCATATTTTGAGACAATACATAAAATGTCAGGTGGCGGTTTTCTATCAGTGTATATATATATATATATATATAAGAGATATATAAATATATATATATATACCTATTCAATAGATTAAATATCATGTAACTGACATATATTTACGTAACTAATCTTGAGCATATTAGATTTATTATATATTATTGTGTATAAAATATTCAATTAATATGTAAATAACAAAATGATAGCTATATAAAATACGATGTAAATAATGCTGAACGTAGCATAAACATGTAAATCACACCTAATGTTAATAATGCTTCACAACTAATAGAGATTATTTAAAATTAACTGATCGTTTTACTTACATATTATGGAATTAATGCTTCTATAGTCATATTCATTACAAAATGGTTATTACTAACAAATAATTTATGAATTATTCTTTTAAATAATTGATATGTAACTATGACTCAGATCCATTCAATACAATTAGTAGTGAAATACCTAAATAATATTAATGTATCTTATTAAATGTTATTACAAATGTTTCGTGTGAAGAGAATGTACGAACTCCCAGCAACATATACATAACGAAGCACCAACTATCTAAATAGAAGTAACTAAGTTGTGATTATTTCTTGGTTTCTATCAAACTTTAGTTCGTCCCAAACTAGAATATACCTCTTCAATTTAGACCGCGGCGTTGTTTAGTGGTAGAGCGTCCGCCTCGCATGCGGAAGATCGTGGGTTTAATCCCTGGCCAGGTCATACCAAAGACTTTAAAAATGGTACTAGAATCTTTCTCGCTTGACGCTTAGCATTTAGAGGAGAGTGTTAGGTCTGGTCGGCCCGGTGTCAGTATAATGTGACTGGGTGGGGTATCATACCATGTTTTTGCGGCATGATACTCCAGTGTGACAGCGCTTAGAATACTGTCTCAAGTAGACATCGTCGCGATATGACTGAAAAATTGTTGAAAGCGGCGCTAAACACCATACAACAACAACAACCTCTTCAATTTGAAATCCCCATATTCAGGTCAAAAAGCATAACATTGAAATAGTGCAGCTCGATGTACATATAGGAGATGGCGTAACACTAATCATGTTGGGGACATGCTTAACAATATACGATATCCAATCCTTGAGCAAATACGTACCAATACATGTTTGACATTATTTTACAAAACACGTAACCGATTGATTGGCATTGATATATACAACACCCAGTACTTTATGTCTAACAAAGAGACTGGGTATTCTTAAAAATATATATCACTTACAATAATACGATCGACAGACTGCCTCAACTGACCTTTTTAAGATTTAATTTTTCCCAAAAGTCGTACTGCTGTGGAATGCTCTTCCAGAATCTACTGTTGCCCTTAACACAGTAGATAATTTAATGAGAAAACTTGACTGAACAAGAATGAGTTGTATATGCACACAAGTCTCACATCAAATTTGTAATTAGTTTTAATGTTAAGGTTAGTATTCATTTTTAACAAAATATTCACATTCAAAGCGAAAGTTTCTTTTTTGGTTCAGTTTAGTTTCTGACTACGTAAATGGCACCCTGATCATAATTGAACGGTACACTACTTTAAACAGCAAGCCTTATACAAGTAACGCTAATTCCTTATACATTGGAATATAGTGTTGTCAGCATTTGGAATAAATGTCAATTTCGTTAAGGGACAATCCATGAACTGAGATATTTTCATGAATAAAGTTTGATTAGGAAAGATGGAAATCTACTCAACAAACCTTCTGACAAACCAAAGGTCGTGAGGAAATACGTCCTGATGACAATCTGCTCGAGTATGTGAAACATTAGCTTGAAAATGCGGTGGTTCGGTGCAGTGTATAGAATACTGAGCCAATAACGTGGGAAATTGGATCTATGGTTCATCTCAATGTCCTCTTAAAGCAACATTCAGTATTGGTTTAATTAAGGAAAATGACTCCAACCTGGTTCATATAACTTTAAAGCTCTAATCTTACTTCCTGTCTAAACTTAATTAGTATAAACTATATAACATCTGTAGGCTGGAGCAAGCAAAATAGAAAACAATATGTTTCCAAAGAATTGGCTGAATAGTGATACAACGCTTTGCAAAATAAATGAGAGGTTCGGTGTGTGTTAAATATGTCATAAAACCACAATTCCAATCGGGCGACCGGTTACATGTACAACACTATAAAACACTTGCTTGTTTGAAGTTTAATTCAGTATGACCTTCAAGTGTAGAATACGTGCATCAAAGCAGTTCATTATGGTAGAGCAAATTTGATTAGAAGATAAATGTCATTTGATACACTAGCATAATTCCTAGCTAATATATGGCAAAGCAATTAAGTACCATTCTAAATTCATTTGCTCATTGTTGGAAGTAGGATATAAATACTAATTGGTTTATACGCTAGGTCACCATTCTATGTTTTTAGTATTGTGCGTACCATTCTGCCAAGTGATATAATAAAATAAATCCATTGATATGAATAATATATAATACTACCATATAGCCCTAGCCCTGAGATCGTATTCACCAACCATTTTTGAGGATATTCTTAGACTTGAGTTTGAAAATCCGAATTTCAACGTTAGATACCTCGTTTACCATGACAGATGGATAAATTGTGAGATTTTATTTGACACTATATTAGGTGTTGCTGCATGATTAAAAATGTTGGTCTCTGAAAATGGTATTTAAGTGTGTTTTTTTTTCAAAATTCATTCTTGAGTTCCAAGTCTAAGAGATTCTTAAGAATGGTTTGCGATACGACCCCATATACCACCAATGAGTTTCTCAGAGAATCGCATATTACACCAATTTGACATTTCTAATTTCTATGTATTGTCAGTAAATATAATGTTTTGGAGTATCCTCAAATGTATAAGTTTTAGAAAAGCGGAGGCATACGTGCAACTTCCTGCCAATTTTAAAGCCTTGCAGTTGGTGATCTTCAGCTCCAGCACGAAGAAATACACTCAGGCAGATACATGCATGGTTCATACACTCGTTAATGACGCCTGTGAATTTTCACTTTTTGGGGTAGCTTCCATAATTGAAAAGTTCAAGTCTCAGTCTCTCATAATTGTCGCAGTACACGACAGAGATGGCACTCTTAGCGTATCATATAAACTTCCTTTGATATCGGATGACATTTTCTGCAACAAATTACCGTTTTTAAAATCTCTGAGTGTATTGGTTGCACCACATTAAATTTCCTTGTAATTTCGTCAATTAAAAGAACCTAGTATTTTTTGTGACTAGTCGTCCGTGGCCGGTAGACCAATAGAACTGTCATATAATTACCTACCCATAGTTATCTAAACATCCAATTTCATGTTTTTGCGTTTGTTAGTTTGTATGTAATCCGTTACCAGGGAATAATTATTTGTTATGATCACAAATATGTGTGGCTATTTAAGTATAAAAATTTAAGTTAACAGAAACTGAGATTTTGAAGAAATTCTCAGCATGAAATGCTTTGTGAAACAGGTCCTATACGCATTCTTAGATATGTCATATATGATATGTCATATGTTGAAAACTATGTTCAACCCTATTCAAAAATAAAATGTTAGTGACAAATATAAAATCTATTTCAACGCAATTTCAAAATAGATGCATATTTTTCTCAGAAAACTAGAGCAAATTCACCCCTCCTTTAAATAAACGATCTAATTAGTAGAAAATACAATGATATGGACTTTACAGTGATAATGATCATTTCAAATTGATATACTTTAAATAGAATTTATAATCTATTGATTTAAATATGTTAGTGCGTTTATAAATTTGTTTATTTTTTAAGGCTGCATTGAATTAGTTAGAGTTAAATAAATATATAATTTGTTTTAAACTGATTTATTTCATATCGATTGTGAAACAAGTTCTTACAACCTAGACCAATACTAAGTATATATGGATAGAGTGTTTTGCTCAAGAACGCCACCCATAGCTGTGGCGGAGGATCGGACCCATAAATATCTGATTCGATTAATTGTACTTGTTTGCATGGTTGGTATCTAACTCAGTAGTATCATCAACGTAACATCATTGTCTTTATAGTACCTAACATTCACAAGGAATGTTGAAACCACTTTATTTGATGTTCACGCATTAAACCCCAAACTGTCACTGCCAGAGTAGTTACTATTTGTAAGAGGAGACTATCATATTACATTGCTTTACTAGCTATCTGCTGATGGTGAATTAAACACCCAAACTTTCACTGCCAGGGTAGCAAATATTTGTAAGAGGAGACTATCAAATTACAACGCTACACTATGCTATGTGCTGATGGCGAATTAAACTCCCAGCTTTCACTGCCAGGGTAGCAAATATTTGTAAGAGGAGACTATCAAAAAATAGACAATCAAATGTATTAACAATAATCTAGTAGTATGCACTATTATAACAAAAACAATGCATTGTTGAAGTGTGAAATTTTGAAAAAGGGTTCTCTGATTTGAATCAAGTACTAAATTATGTATAACCTGTTCCAGAGTCATCTTGCGACCTTTATATGGCAGTCGGGTCGTATCATGATACAGAGCCATGTCATGTGACACAAACTTATGCAATATACTGACACCAGGCGAGGCAATCTACAGGACACACATCGAAATGCTTCCGGTCAATATATTGAGCCTATTATAACATTTGCTAAATACTTGGCAATACCCGTACGTGAATAATGAATGAAACACCAAAGGTTGCTATTGTGTTATCGACAAACGTCAAATATATTAGAAACTGCTTAGCCAGTATCATCTTGTTCTTGTTACAGCCCAGGTCAGTCAAAAAATGTGGCATAAATTTGCCAGTGAGATATTGATCCTCTATGATTCCTTTTAAGTTTTTACTGCATCTGTAAAACCAAATATAAGTTATGCCGTTAAACCCCATTTAAAATAAAATCCAGTTGAACGCCTTAGATAAACTTCCATGGTTGATAGATTGCCCGGGATTATCGAGAGATAATAAACACGTATTTTTGTTAGTTTCACAGCTCCATACAATAATCTTTTCAACTGAGCAAAATACGCCGCTGCACTTTTATTTGCAAAAATTATACCAGAAACGGGCAATTTTCCTTCGATTTTATTTGCACCACTCTATAGCATTATGTCACGTGCTCTCGCCATCGTGATTATGCAACATCATCCATACGTTCAGGCACCGGCAAGCGTAATGCTTGAGTTTTGTTGATTACTTGAATTTCGTTTAATATTACATTGATACCACGTAAAGAAAGGAACATGTTTTTGAATTCCTTCAGTTTCAGAGTATCTATTCGAAGAATGATGAAGGGCATTAAATGTTTCCCTTTTCCGTCCGTTCGGTAAAAATGCTTTTTCGATCAAATAACTTTGGAATGGGCATTATTTATTTAATTATTATTTCCTGTGTACCTGTAATTTGCGGTTAGAAATGAGTTCCTTTCAATAGCAAAGGCTTTCAGAGACATATGTTGTTAATATTTTGTTTGAAGTGGTATTCAGGTTTTGCAGTCTGGAATTAATCGACTATTTACTGAACATGAGGCACTGCGCAAACGACTCTTATCAAAATATTAAACGGAAAATAAAATTCATGACATTTATTTACCCTATTATGCGTCCCAATGATTTTTTACCTAGTTGCTTAAATTAGTTATAACATGGCTTAAACAGAAACCAACGTTATAAATATAAAAAGAACGTAAAAAGTATTGCGATTGCGCTCAAAGAATAGCTTTCTATCGTCCCGGTATCGCGATAGCGTTCAAGGGTATCCTTTCTATTCGTCCCGGTATCGCTTTGTCCCGGTATCGCGATAGCGTTCAAGGATATGCTTTCTATTCGTCCCGGTATCGCGAAAGCGTTCAAGGATATGCTAATCGCGATAGCGTTCAAGGATATGCTAATCGCGATAGCGTTCAAGGATATGCTTTCTATTCGTCCCGGTATCGCGATAGCGTTCAAGGATATGCTTTCTATTCGTCCCGGTATCGCGACAGCGTTCAAGGATATGCTTTCTATTCGTCCCGGTATCGCGAAAACGTTCAAGGATATGCTTTCTATTCGTCCCGGTATCGCGACAGCGTTCAAGGATATGCTTTCTATTCACCCCGGTATCGACGTTGTGTTTTGGTGAGTTCATTTCAAACTTGTAGATAAGTACATACTTCTTACATATGAATAAAACGCCATCTGTGTCTTCTCTATCAATAAGGGGACACACTATGACAAGCAAGATAAATATGTTATAATTAAAGGCAAACTTACGACCCATTTTATACTTAAAATGCGTTTGAATTAGAGTTTATATTTCAGTAACTACTAGTCATGCATTAATGAATCGTTACACGTGTCTTCTTTCCGAATATAAAGTCTCAGGGACAAGATGGATAATAGCTCCGTTTTAATTTTATCACACAAATTAACGATGGAGGAGTGTAATTAATCCGTGACATTTTTTTATATAAACCTAGTGTAATATCTCTTCCGATTCATCGTTCGGTGTTTTCCATATAGCTCGGCTTTTGTACGTAAATTGCCGAACTACTTTCGGATTGTCCGAATATATAAATGACGTCGATTTTTTATTGTTAATTGACGTTATTTTGAGACGTTACGTCATGTTAAATAAATGGTAAATGTAAACTTCTCCGAGTTTCATGATAAAACGAATCTAACATTCGTGTTCTTTTATTATTGAATTTATCACACTCGTTGAGAAAAATGATATAATATATGTTTTCCAACTCGTTAATAAATTAGCACTAATGTAAGTTCTTCTATGACCCATTCATGTCTATTCTTAGAAAAGTTGGTAAAATTTTAAGTAACTTCTGACATTAGTATCTCCGTTACCTCTTCTCGTACTTCAATGAAAGATCACAACAATCTCTATTACATTAAGAGCTAATGAATGAATTAAGATAAATATGTTTAATGCAGAATTATTGTCCCTCATTTGGTTAGAGTTTTGGGCACGATCATACTAATTTTTTGATTAAGGAAAGCCGATATCCTAGGGACATATTCTGTACTATATACTTGGCAATGCATTGTGTTACTATTATAACCCTCTTTTATTTTTTATTTTTATTTAATGTAGGTAAATTCTTAAAGCAAACTCTTATCTTAGTAACTACGTTTGCATTGTAGAAATACCATTGATTTTTTTTGTTCTTTATTCTTAAGTAACTGTAAATTAACAAAGTTAAGATGCTTGTCATTCATTGAAGGATAGAAGTAATAGATCGTACTCAACTTTGGTAAAATCGTTGTATCTATTTAACAAATTTAAAATATTCTTGAATTCCCATCGTAATAATCAAGGTAAGTGTGTGTAAATGATTCGGTCACCTTTTGAACCAACAGTTCAAACGTTAGGACTTTACTCTCGCTTAAATTATGTGATTACAACAAACAGTGTCTATCTTTATGGCCGTCTCCAGTGTTTATTACCTACTTACCGCAGCTCAATAGCATCAACTGTATCCTATAATAAACCAAATACAACTAGCGTCTAGGGAAGAACCGTAATAAATTAATCAGAGAGAAAATTGAGAAACTGGGACAATTTTCATTGTCATCGGTCTTTTTTATGATGTGAAGTCAGATGAAATGCAGAGGAAAGAATGAGGATTGACCCGTTCCGATAACTTGATTTAGGTTTTTAGCTGGCGGCCTCGCCATGGTCCATGCAACGGTAGTAACCACTGTTATCACATATGTATCACATTCGCTCGTTCGTTCGTTCGCGCATTCATTTATTCATCTATCTATCTATCATTTATTATTTATTTATGTATTCATTTATTTATTGATCAATATTTATTCATTTATTAAGTTATCTATCTATTGATATTTATTCATTCATTCATTCCATTATTCATTTAGTCATTCATTTGTTTTTATCAAAATTATTTCTTACATTGTTTAAATGTAATTACATGTGTTGCGTTTTGCCAACTATGAACTTGGAATTCAGTCACCTGTTGGACATAAATACTTTCTAAAATACAATTACTTACCTCTCACCGCTACGGTCGCAGGTTCGAGTCCCGCTCGCGCCAAAAAACTTTACGGAAGAAAGTATGCCTGTTACATGCGAACGGACGGTGGTTCTACTTAGAATTATTTTAAGGTCTAGATATATGGCCATTTCTACATTTATAACCTGAAATGTGTTGAAAATGGCGTTAAACCCCATTAAAAATTCGAATAGATATAGACGTCCGTTAACTTACATTATTTCGTGTCCTTTTTGCCATTTCTACAGCAATGGTGGGGGTTTCAGCCGTTCAAATTTTACAGGAAAATAAACGAAACATTTAATTTATTTTAAATATCACAAGCTTAACTTGAGTGCCTTGTATAAAAGCTGTAACGAACATAATATGCAATCTCTAGGAGGATCTTTAAGAAGTCTGTAGAACGGAAAAAATGAAAAAAAAGTGTGGTACTGTGTCGGACGCAGGCACAAAGATCATGGGTTCGTCACATCAGGGAAATATATTATATCTATATACATGTACGTAGCATTGGTCTGATTAGGTAGACATTGGATTCGATTTGTATACGATATAATACGGAAGCCCTGGAGAGACTTAATGTCTTGAATATTAGTCCTGAAATATCAAATACCATTTTTGAAATATTAAATATCATTATCAAACTATTGCATAGTACAGGTACATGTAACTGAACGTGTGTGGATTATCATAAGTTGGGACAAGTTGTTTTGGCTGGAGGAATACGAACTTACTTTCATTTTGTACGTTCATATAGTATAATGACTTGTTTAACAATCTATGTAAAGTAATATAATTTATATATTTATAAAAAAAAATCAAATAGGGGTCACGGTTTTACTGAGTGTTAATAATATCAGGTTCTGAGTAAAGTCAAACATTATCAAAATGGCCGTGTGTCAATTTAAATAAGCCTCACTAACCCAAAGGAGCAGAAAAATACCATCGTTGGGTTTTAGTAAGGCATGCTTCTTATTAAGGGTCAATTTACACAGTGTGACGTCGATCCTTGTTATGGGTATTAAAAATAAATATATATATATATGGTTACAATTTATCACTATTGCAGTGGTCCTCCGTGGCTGAGTGATCTAAGACGCCGTCTCAAGATCACTTACCCCTCACCTCTAAGGTCGTAGATTCGAGTCCTGCTCTCACAAAAATAATTATGTGAAAAAGTTTGCAAGTTACTTGCGAAAGGACGGTGGTTCTACTCAGATTCATTGTGATGGCCTCCACTGCCAATAAAACTGGATATGCCATATGTAACATGAAATGTGTTTAAAATGACGCTAAACCCCATAAAAAAACAAGAAGATAATTGCTGCAGTATATTCAAACACATACATACACCTCCCACGTAAATTTAACTTATGAAACCTGAGAGTATATCGGTCAGAAACCCGACGAAGACGGTCACGCACAGTACACTTTGTGAGTGCTATATGTACGCGTGTGGTAAGTCATAGTAATTTAATTTACGTAAACAAACAGTTAGTCATATTTAACTTAATCGTTAATATGAATATGATACATAAATACTTATATTATCTGATCACTGGAATCAATTTAGACGGGATTGTAGCGTAATGGATAGAGTGTTAGCCACTCACAACAGAAGACGTGGGTTCACTCCGCAGCTTGACCTTACGCTCTTAAAACAACACTCAGAAGTGATTCTACCAATACACGTCTCACTATACAGTTACGTTCCTTTTTTCCCGCGGTAGATTCTTAAGATTCTTATGCTTAAAGAAAAGGCCTATGTACTTTGGTTATGAGATATTTCTAAATTCATAGTGGTTGTTGCTTGCTGCAGATGAGTAGAGCAAAAGCATAGCATATACTGAAATAAGACGTGACTGGTGTTAAAAAGTGACTTTTATAGGATTTCAACATATGCATGAATTTATGAGCATTTGAGGACTTCTTTTTTCCAAAAAGCTCAGGTTGTCACCCT
This sequence comes from Panopea generosa, assembly GCA_029582155.1. Taxonomy (NCBI): domain Eukaryota; kingdom Metazoa; phylum Mollusca; class Bivalvia; order Adapedonta; family Hiatellidae; genus Panopea; species Panopea generosa. The sequence goes on along the minus strand of CM055911.1, from coordinate 18,423,014 downwards.
CTTTTAAAAAAATCACCATGGACAACCTACCAGTTATTGTGCATTTTTATGTGGGTATACATTCCTGCTATGAAAAAAATACTATGTGGAATTCTTTTCTTACCATTGAAATCCTAGACCTTATCTTACAAAGAACAAAGGACAAATTTCAGCTGTGTAGTGAGACATAAGCGGACTTGAGAGCGATTCTTAAAAACGTTAACATGTATAAACTAAGCTATAAAATATTTCATCTATGGTTAATGTGCCTCCGCTCACAATAGGAAGCAACTCTGTCGATTTACTTAATCTGTTTTGACAGCTCGATCTCCAGAAGTCGTTTTTAAAATATTGTTGTTTTACATTTAGATATTCAATTTTTATAATATTCACTTACTAATAGGTGGTTTACCTTTGCATTTCCTGGTCATATTGGGCATAATGACATTCCAAAGACGACTTCTATCGTTCGATAAAAAACCAGTAAAGATTCAAATTAAGAAGAACAGTTTTACAATAATTGTTTTTAGTTTATTAACCTCTGTAAATATCGCTGTTTTGCTCGGTGGTTCTACCCGGTAAAACTGGATATTCCATATATAACCTGGAATGTGTTGAAAATGGCGTTAAACCCCATTCAAAAAAAAATAACTGTTTACCGCAAAAGCAGTTATGCCGAGGGACTATGAAAAAATGGCGATATCCAATAAAAATGCATTAAATACATATTTATATAAAAGTGAGATTGAAATTTTATTGATATACATAACTGTGTACATGAGGGTCTGATCAAGCTAAGGGTACTCCGTGGCCGAGTGGTCTAAGGCGCCGTCTCAAGATCACTCACCTTTCACACTTTAGGTCGTAGGTTCGAGTCTCCCTCGCTCCTAAAACTTTATATGAGAAAGTTTCAAGTTACTTGTGAAAGGACGGTGGTTCTTCTCAGTCTGATTCAGTCTGAGGTCTTCCTCTACCAGTAAAACTGGATATTCCATATATAACCTTAAATGTGTTGAAAATGGCGTTAACACCCCTTAAAAACACAAACAAACTGATTCAGCTAATATTTACTTATACATTACAACAAGTGTATAGTTTACGCAACGCTTCAATCAGACTTATATTATCTTATCTGTTGTACCTAGCGTACCTGTCAGGTTTACAGACTGCCAAACGTTTATTCATATCTACAATCACATGCAACCTTTGTGTGAATGGCGAGGAATTTCATTCAATTTGATTGTTTGTTTTTTCTAAAATATGTGTCATACCGTCTGCCAAAAGATTAAAGTGTATGCAGTAATTAATTATAGAGCACGGTGTAGTATATAGGACAAAAGATATTGCTAGTATAGACCATAAACCAATTAATCATAAGATAAGTGACTAAAACACTGTCTGAGTAAACAATGCTAGGTATGAATTAAAGTGTTATGTAAATCATTGCCAACATCCGGAATGATATATTAAAAAGAATGACTAACATTAAAGACAGTTGGGATTTTTTTTTTTTTATACATATTTATGTGGGTAAAAATATATTTCCATTTTCAGAAAGTAAATATAGAGTAAACTTACCACTGATAATGAAATTCACTGAGTCAGCTGTACAATATTTAGAGCACGTTTAGAGATAACGTGAAACGTTTTTGTTTTTTTGTTTTTGAATCTGGGCTGCGCGATGTTCAAGGTGAGCTTTTCTGATCGCATCGTTCCCATCTGCGTGTACACACTATATAAAATCGACCATTTCTTGAATTCGCGCCCGCAAAGTGATGACCGCTCTCTTATTGATTTGTATATTTTTTTTGTTCAGACATTGACGTGGTGTTTCATTAACACCAGTTGAACACCTTCAATACAATACAGGAACTACTTACTGTGGCTTATACCTGTGACTTTAACAATGTTGTGATTCTCGCAATGGGACCTGGGATACGCGCTATAAATAGAACCACTATGATGTTACGTTTAATATGTGAATAGTCGTGACTGTGACTTTTCTTAATGTTTTTAACCAAAAATAATCAATGAGAACTTACTGTACTGATAGAGTGAAGTCTCATTTATGCCGACTAGTTTTGCGATTAAGTTATCAGGTATTGAAACAAAACATGCGAATTATAATATAATCCGTTTGATTGTATTAGAACTTCAAACAGTTGGCGGACAATTAAACGGATATACCGTAGAAATACGAATACGAATATTTTATTCAGCATAAAGCATCACTACAATGTTTATAGCCTACACACATTGAAAGATGGGTGAATAACATGAAATGGATCATTTAACAGAGAAGCAATATGTCAGTGCACCGATACCGGTGTTGACCCATTTAGTACAGCAGATAAATACCAAAATCCACATTCCTGGTATGTTGCGTACTGTACACCAGACTGTCTGCATATAAAAGTGCAACTAGATTGTTTACGTTGTGAAATTAAACTTATCGCCTCCCTAAAGTTTCTTAGGAATTTCTAAAATTAGAATACCGCGAAACTGCTGCTGGTGTGTATGTGTGGCGGGTCGTCGTGACGGGGTGCTGCACATTTCATTACCTCTCATAAACATATTTTCTTATCTTGTTTGTGCTCCGTGCTTCCAAAAAATAATATCTTATTTCATTATATTATACAAGTCAGTATGTGGGTTCATCATTGCACTTGTAGTTGTCACATGCACTGCCTCAAGACAAAAGATTTACAGACGTTTACTATAAATACATTTTGTTCGCTATATGTATGGTTAACAGACACAAATATTATACAAATGCACTTCTAAAATAATGCTGAGTGTTTTATAGCATATTGGAACAGCATGCATATTAATAGTTATAATTTGCTCTTTAAACACATGATTGCTTACCTGTACTAGTGGTACATTAATGGTGTTTTTGTTAAATCTATGTGGGCTGACATAATCACTTCATTTATCAACATTTTTTTTTGTTGATAAAACCACGATGAGCTCTACTCATTAACCTGTCACCGGCGTCGTCGTTTTATTGGTCTCGGTATTTTCAAGCTCTACTGGCCAAAGGCCAGAAGGGCACATATGCCATTGTTTTTGTCCGTCGTCAGCCCGTTCATCATCCCTCCGTTGATGTTTCATAAACACTGTATGAAGCACTGTAGAATCTTTAGTTTTTATCCAATTCTGACCAAACCTGTCCAGTATGTTTATATCTATGACAGCTCGGACGAGTTGTTTTACCGGTTATATCAGACCTGAATAAATATTATTACCTTTGGTGTTAATATACCGATTTATGTCTCTTAAACACAGCAGCACGTTGAGTATTCACTTGTCTGATACCAGTCTTTGTCAGAATATTGTTACGAATTCTTGAACCGGAATTAGTCAAAGTGTGAGTTATGGTCCTTGCTTAACGAAATACATGCTGATTTTTGTCTCATAAACTCTATATTACATTTAGCTTTCATTCTATGTTAAGCCGGGCCCGATTAGCTCAGTCGGTTACGTGTCTGACTATCAGTTCAGGGGTCGTGAGTTCGAATCGCCCGCCCGGCAACAGTCTCCGTGATGATTGATTTACGACATTGTGTCTCATTATCATTCGTCTCTCACCATTGATTAAAGTGGGAAAGTTATCAGTTACTTGCAAAGATGGAGTGTGCTCGAGTACTGGTTAATCCCAGGAAACAGTGGTTAGGTTAACTGATCGTCTGTTAGCCCTCGATGGCATAAAATGTCGCTAAATATTCAATCAGTAAATAAATCATTCTATGCTGAACGATATCTTGAACAAGCCATATTGGACCAAAGTGGACAGTGGTATGACCATTGATTGGTTGAAAGTTGATGATTGTTGCCTTTCAAACTATAAGGCCTCCTTAATTTTAGCTCACCGGACTAACAGGTGAGCTTTTGTGATTGCACAGTGTCCGTCGTCAGTTGTCCATCCGTCGTCTGTTCGTCCGCCGTTAACTTTCGCTACAAATAACTTCTCTGATATCGCTTTACTGATTTTCTAGGTTTAAATATCATCCAGAAAAGAGACTGCAAGTGTGTAAATAGGACCATTGAAAATTCCCAAGAGAGACAAACAAGGGCCAAAAAAAGATACAATTCTGAATTTTCAAAAAAAACTTCCAGCCAGGTTTGTTCATATTTGTTTAAAAATTATTTATATGACGAGATGTTTTCTGTTCTGTTTTCAGTTCTGAAATTAGAATCGACTGTATCCCATTTAGTGGACTTCTTGCCAAAATATACAGGAAATGCTCATCGATTTTAAGTATTATTTTTACTGTCTGGAGCATTGTTTTGTCAAAAAACCTGATAATTGGATACTTAAAGGGAAGTTAATATTTTCAAGGGTCCATCAGGTGCCCACAAGTGGTAAAAGTGTGACTTCTCATGACATGGGATTAGTTTATCTATTTAAGGCATTGTTGTAATCATATTGAGATCAATAGTATGGTTAAGTCATAGCAGTCGAAAATTGGATAATATAAGGGGAGTTAGTTACCATAAGGAGCTAAAGATGCCCGCACAGTGATGACATTGCGACTTTTAAAAATATTCTTAAGAACCGATCAGCCAATTTTTCTGATATTTGGTATACATGATACATATAAGTTGGTGATGTTCTGCTATTATTCTAACTTGACCGACTTATACGAGAAGGGGTTTTAATTTTGTGTAAATAAAGGAGCCAGTGTTCATTGGGACTAAAAGGGGACTTTGAATTTTTAGATGAAAATGCTTTGGAATAAAACTCTTATTTTTCATCTAAGTATAATTTCTTCATATGCTTAGCCCGTTTAACATTTTAGAAAATAAAAAAAAA